>CM045741.1:14215015-14247515 GCA_024760905.1 Plotosus lineatus | reverse complement strand
CTTGTTTTGCAGCATTTTCCTTAACTCTCCCCCTATTCTTCCTTAATCTCCTTATTTTTTTATTTTTGATGAATCTTCTTCTTTTCTTTTCGGCTTTTTCCCTTTTCTCGGGAGTCGCCACAGTGAATCATCTGATTCGCATATTTGATTTGGCGTAGGTTTTTACGTCGGACGCCCTTCCTGTCACAAGCCTTTAGCAAGGGACAGAAACACGCTGACGGCTTTGCAAATTTTTGAAAAACCCGCTCTGCACTGAAGCACGAAGTCGCGAGGGATCACTGTAATACATTTATTGAAGGAAAATGCTGTTTGTTTTTTAGACATGATGAACTTATTGTACTTGCAATGCTTGAAGTATCATGAAAGCCAGGTTTATTCTAACTGATAGGAAAACCCTTTGTGATGTGAGATTAAATCAACACTTTTTACAATGCAGCCTGATGGCTCACTTACAGAAAGGCATTTTTCACTAAAATGGTTTAGTGCAGTGTAGATTAACGAAGGGTAACTGATGAGGCAAGATGGATGAGAAGCAATATACAATAAAACTATATCCTGTATGATGGTCTGAATCCTGTAAAAACCACATCTAGTAGTACGCTGCAAACTGATGTGAGATAACCACAGCAAACCACAAACCACAGCATGGTTTATTATATATATATTATTCTTTTGTGTAATTTAATTGTATTTGTAATTTATTTTCTGTGTATCCCTGCCTGATTTAATACCATTATTCTCTAATCAATACACAGACACAGTGAAGAACAGTAGCAATAATACTAAAAACAAGCTCAGAAGAGACTGGCCTGGTGGTAAAAGTACTGGATCACCTGATCCCAAGGTTGGGGGTTCAAGCCCCACTGTCAATGGGTTGTCACTGTCCCCGCCAGTGCAGCTAACTGGGTTATCAAAGGCCGGTCATGTCTCACACTGTCTATGGTATGAGGTTCATGTAAAAGAACCATTGCTGACTTTCAACAAGAGGAGCTGCAAAGCCGTCTGCATGTTTCTTTTCTGCGATGGCCTGGTGAGCTGTCCAGGGTGTACTCTGCCCTCGCCCAGAGTCAGCTGAGATGGGAACCAGCCTCCCTGTGACCCTAAATAGGATTACAGTGATCCCTCACCTTCCGTGGTTAATTGGGACGGAGATCCCCCCGTGACTGTCGAATTGTGCGAAGTAGGATCAACCCCGCCCTGACTGACATATATATATATATATATGTGTATATAATATGTATATGTGTATATAATATCATTAAATACATATTCACTGCTATAAATGCTTATAATAACAACAATTAAACTTTCAAAAATAATGCATAAGATGTAATTAAAATATAAATACACGCACACACATACAGACGCACACTCAGATGCGCACCTCACATAAAAATGTAAGTCGTTTTGTTGGGGGGTTTTGGGTTGTTTTTTTGTTTTTGTTTGTGTGGGGGTTTTTTTTCCCTTCCCCCCCCCCACACAATTGGCCTTGTTTTTGTGGCATTTTCCTTAACTTTTCCCCCCATTCTTCCTTAATTTTCAAATTTTTTTAATTTGATGAATATTTAAAAAAAAAACGCAATGCACTGAAGCCGCATGAATTGAAGCGCAAAGTAGCGCGGGATCCCTGTAATCAATTCTGAAAATGAATGAACAAACAAAGCAGGTATTGATATTGTTTTGACCTGATGGACAAATGGGACTTTTATACAAACATGTAATTAGTGCACAACCACAAACAGTCTCTGGAATAATGAACGTACATGGAAATTGCATCCAGAATTTAAACATGCTTTACATGTTTCCAAAGAAATTTCTTTAAATGAAACAACAATATATCATTGTGTAAGATAATAAGAGGCTATAGTAACAAGATTCGTGAGTAATGAGTTGTACATACAGACTTTTCACTTTGAGTACGAATGTTTGGTGTGTTCACAGGGAAGCCAGAGGCACCATTTCATCTGCATTATAATGTAACTACTGAGGGTGAGGTGATGATCTCCTGGAATAATTCAAGGGACAATAAACACCCACTTTACTGTCAGCTCCGCTACTCACCCGGCGCTTCTCTGACACATTGGGAGGTGAGTAAAACCAGCAGCAATTACAGTCATATAGTTACAGTCACTTAGGTTTAGTTGAAGTCGTTTTTGTGCCTTCAGTCGACTCTGACCGTAATTTCTCGGCGGTTTGTTTAGTTTTATCGGCAGATTGTTTACTGGCTGGGTTGCCAGGTCTTTTTCTACCCATCTAGAGAACCTGGTATTTCCAGGAAGTCTTTCATCCAAGTACTAACCAGACTCGACTCTGCTTAGAGAGTGAGCACACTAGAACTGCGCTGGAAAAGTGGCTGACACGAATGGCGAAATTTCTCAAAATTTGTCATGTCAATGACATAACAAAAGGTTACAGGAGTCATTTTGCTTGCAAGTTTGTTTTTTTTTTGTTTGCAAGGAAAAGTGACACGTTGGAGACTTTCACACAGAAGGAAGATTGAGACCTGCTGGCGTACGCTGTATTTCGTGCATTTTGTCATCATTTGTATTTGATTTGTGCTATTTGCAATGGTCCGGTGAGCTGTCCAGGGTGTACCCCGTCCTCGTCCATCGTCAGCAGAGATGGGCGCCTGTCTCGGCGTGACCATGATTAGGATTAAACAGTTCAGAAAATTTTACATTTTGTCACTCAAATACAAAGCAAATGGTTTGAGAACAAAAAGTGAACAAAATTTGACTGATTAAAAAAAATATTAGCTTTTTCTCACCAAATACAGAGATCCCTCACTTTATATGGTTAATTGAGACCGAAATTCCCCGCGACCCCCGAATTTCTCGAAGTAGGATCACCCCCCAACTGACATGTATATGTACATGTATATGTGTATATAATATCAATAATACATATTCAATGCTATAAATACTTATAATAACAATTATACATTAAAAATAATGCACAAGATGTAAATAAAATATAAATTCACACACATACAGACATGCATGCGTGCACACACTCAGATGCGCACCTCACAAAAATGTAACAAGTTTTGTTGAGGGGTTTTGGGTTGTTTTTTGTTTTGTGTTTGTTTAGGGTTTTTTTGCATAATTAGTCTTGTTTTTGTGGCATTTTCCTTAACTTTTTCCCCCTATTCTTCCTTAATTTCCTTATTCTTTAATTCGATGAATATAAAAAAAAAAAAAAAAAAAACACGATGCACTGAAGCCACATGAATTAAGCATGACGTAGTGAGGGATCCCTGTACAGTATTCACAAACCAATTGCAAATCAGTCACAAATCAGTTGTGACTTTCACACAATATATGTATTGAAGACGCAAAATAATTTGTTTGCATGCAGAATCACAAAACATCTTATTAAATTAAAAAATAATACATTTTGGTTAGTCATCAATCTTATCTTTTAGGATGGGTGCTCATGCCTCAGTTGTAGGGACCTCAGTAGTTGTAGCTGGGTTGAAAAACAAAAAACAAACAAAACCCCCTGAAAAGACAAAAAATTTCTTTGTATGGTTCTCTTTTTTATTTGTAAAAATTTAGTTATAAATTTTAAACACTAAAATCTGCATTGTGCATTCCATGCTCTCTGTGTGTGTGTGTGTGTGTGTGTGTGTGTGTGTGTGTGTGTGTGTGTGTTAGGTGCTTGAAGTCCAGCATCCGTGGGTATCCTTGAGTGAACTCCACTCTGGAGTCAGATACACAGTTCAGGTGCGCTGCAAGATCCTCTATCAGCCGGACTACTGGAGTGAGTGGAGTGACTGGAGCGAACGGCTCTCCCTCATACTCGATGGTATGGATACAGTGACACAGTAATTTTCAAACCCTCATGAGTTCTCACATTTTGAATCCAGAATCTTCCCGCTCAAATATGATTGCTGTTACACTTTCAGACTAAAGCTCTTATCACTGCTTCAGAATATTTACTCTCCTCTAATTATTACACAGCTCATTTGAATACATTCATTTTCTGAACCGCTTAATCCTAATTAGGGCCGCAGATGTTCATCGAATTAAAAAAATGAGGAAATTAAGTAAGAATAGGTGGAAAAGTGAAGGAAAATGCCACATAAACAAGGCCAATTATGCAAAAAACAAACAAACAACAACCCAAAACCTCCCATCAAAGCTAGTTACACTGTTGTGAGGTTCGAATCTGAGTGTGTCTACACACATCTGTATGTGTATTTATATTGTGTTTACATCCTATGCATTATTTTTTTAATGTTTAATTGTTGTTATAACCATTTATAGCATTGAATATGTATTTATTGATATTACATATACATGTACGTATACGTCAGTCGGGGGCGGGGGGGGGTGATCCTACTTCGCGGAATTCGGTGGTCATGTGGGGATCTCGGTCCCAATTAACTGCGGAAAGTGGGGGATCCCTGTATATCAGGGGTCGGAAACCTATGGCTCGTGAGCCAGATGTGGCTGTTTTGATGACTGTATCAGGCTCTCAGATAAATCAGGTGGCCTTTCTTAACAGAATAACGAATACATAATTTCACGAATACATAAGTTCATCAAAAACACAAAAAGCCAAATCTATTTTCAATGCCACGTCACTGTGGCGCACAGCGGAGAGCCAATCCTTTCTGTACGCCAGTGTGTGGGCGGGTCCGATACTTTGAAACTCTAATTTTATTGGATTATAGCAACAGCCACAGACTGCGCTTGTTTTTTTGAGTAAAGAGGTAAATTTCCCTCGTTTTTGATCAGATCATTTGCACAAAGCCAAGCACAGCTGGCAAGCAAACACAAATAGACAGACATGGAAAAACTTCAACCCGCATACTGGCTGATTGCCAAAACTTGGGACGCGCTTCCTGTCATATAAACACTGCAGCGAAACCATGCAGCGCCAAGAAGTCGCATTAATAAATAACTTCAGTATGACAATGCCATTTAAAATAAATTCAGTCTTATTATACTCTCAAATTGTTGGTTTTCTTTTTCAATTTATATATTGAAATATATATACACACATATATACATACATATATATATATATACACACACGGCTCTCAGAGGATTAGATTTTAAAATCTGTCTTTTTTATTTGGCTCTTGTTGTCAAAAAGTTTCCCGACCCCTGCTGTATATCATAAAACGGGCATATGGGTAATTGACGCTTGTACCCATGTAGGGCCCATTTGGTTGTTATCCATTCTGTAGGGCAGATATATTCCTTGCACTCCATGAGTGCTCTTCTAGTTCCTGGTATGATGATCAATAGATATATCACTTCAGTTATTTTCATCATCCATTTGCCAGATAAGCTGAAAGAATCTGCGTGTGCCTTCAGGGGGCGAGTGCAGATGGGTGGAAGTGTAGGTGTGTGTCTGTGCATGTCGGTGCCACTTTCGACATAGATTTAGCTCTGCCATTGAGAATACAAATTGCAAATCTGTCTTGAGTTTGCATTGTATTAGTTATGGGTGTGTATACACATACACCAGCTGTGAGGGTTTCTGAGGAAATATCCTAATGCAATGTCTTCATAAGTAGAGGGCGTGATGTCAAAGGCCTCAGGGGTGAATGCTGCACACACACAGACACGCAGTCAGTGATTCACTTTACATGTTTATTTATTGACTGGGAACTTGAGGAAAGCAGTAATATACAGTATATACAGTATATGCTACATGGAAGCACAAGTACTATATGGAATAATAGATGCAAACTAAAAGGAGATATTTTATGAATTATTTTTCTACAGGACTGTGAAGATCACGCTTTTTCCATGTGACTGTGACACACCATGAGCGTCCACTATTTTGATTCATGCATTATCCCCTTGGAATAATGTCTTTTAATCCCCAGAGTGTGCACCTATCAGATCACACTGTTCTAGTGTAGTATATATACAGACTTTCCAAGGTGTACGAATTTATCTGTATTCATACGAAAAATAACATAAAATCCGCCAATACAGTACGATTAATTCAGACATTAATACGAATTTCAAACTTTCAGGAAAATATGCTCCTTTCAATTTTATTTGACAATATTTTATCAATAATTTTGATGAAGTGCATCAAATTCGATTCGTGTTTACATGTTTACCTTCCTGGCAAATCCAAGTCTCGCGATAATCTCACGGGATGTTACTGTTGTATTTTACCATGTGATTCGTTAATCAGTAGCAACGTAGGTTGATTTCCACGAATCAACGGCTATCTTACAATAACTCCGTGGTAACCAGAGCCAATCATTGAACGGTTGCCAGAAACCCAAAATGGCGACGAAAAGAAAGCAAGAATTTTTACCGGAATATTCAACAACTTATCCGTTTATTAAGAAGTGTGACAGATACACGGCCTTTTGCACAATGTGCAATGTGAAATTTAGCATCGCGCATTCGGCGTTTTTGATATTAAAATGAAGGGAGGCGGCCCTAGCCAGCTAGCGACCAGTTTGTTTACTTTATAACTTTTTTCTTGTCCTGAACTCTCTTGCTTGTTATTTGTAAATGCTGGTATCAAATATCATTCAGGAACATTCATAATATAATAATAAATATTCAATACAGTGAGCCCTCGCTACTTCGTGCTTTAGTTTCTGCGGCTTCGGTGCATTGTAGGTTTTTCAAAAATTTTCATTGAAAAATAAGGAAATTACAGAAAAATAGGGTGAATATTTAGGAAAATGCTGCAAAACAAGGCCAATTATGCAAAAAAAAACCAAACAAACAAAAACAAAAAAAGCCCAAAACCCCCCAACAAAACGACTTACTTGTTTATATGAGGTGCACATCTGAGTGTGTGGGACCGGTGGCGTAGTAGTTAGGGTGCTGCGCTCATGATCCGGAGGTTGTGAGTTCAAATCCCACTGAGACCCTCACTGTGCTAAGACCCCTGGGCAAGGTCTCAACCACAAGTGTGCCTCTGTTCACCCAGCAGTATAAATGGGTACCAGTAAAAATATACTGGGAAGGTAACCTGCGATGGACTAGCGTCCCATCCAGGAGGAGTTGAACTCCTGGTCGCTTCACGCTATGGAAACCGGGGATAAGCACCGGTCTGATGAGCCACAAGGCTTGGGTGTAAAAACCCAACAGACTTTACCTTACCTTTACCTACATCTGAGTGGCACGCGTCTGTATGTGTGTATTTTTATTTTATTTACATCTTATGCATTATTTTTGAATGTTTAATTATTATAAGTATATATAGCATTGAATATGAATTTATTGATATTATATACACATATACATGTACGTATACATCAGTCAGGAGGGGTTCGATCCTACTTGGGGGGGGTCTCGGTCCCCATTAACCACGGAAAGTGAGGGATTCCTGTATATAATAATAATGACCTATTATATTCTATATTATAACACCAGTAGAATGGTTTTCTCAAATACGCGGTTGTTTCATTATTAATCCAAAATGCAGTAAAATTTGACAAAGATAACCTGTACGTCTATATGTGTAATTTTTGTCGAATCCTAATTTGAATACTAATTTTGTTTATTTTAAATACTAATTTTCAGCTCAAAATACTATTTTTTTGTTTATCGACTACAAAATGGTACTTTCCTGGGTTGGCAGCCCTGTACACAATTAACATTACCCTGTGTAGATAATGTTTGAAACAAATGGTAAACACAGTCACATGTAGCAGGCAGTATCATTATCATCATGCTTTAAAAAAAATAAATAAATAAGGCAAAAAACTTTAAAAAGACTTTTTTCAACATTGTGTTTCCATGTTGTTTATACTAAAACCTTTAATGAGTTTACTAAAAATAAACTATTTATGGAGTGTATGGTTCAGTTCTGCTTCTGTGATATACTCGATCATTTTCACTCAGCTACTGTACTGCTTTCTCCTATTGGGGTCATAGGGAGGCTGGATCCTATCTCAGCCAACCTAAGGTGGAGGCAGGGACTATCACAGGGCGAACGGACATCCACACTCACATCCACACTTTTGAATGTTATCCTGCCCGGCATGACTTGGGACTGTTGGGTGAAGCCTAGGGGTAAACAGAGGAAACCCATGCAGGCACGGGCATTAATGCCAGAGCCTGGGAATTGAGCCCAGATCTGTGATGTGCTTACCACTACGCCACCATGGAGACCAACTAGAACAATGAATCGCCTCAGGCTTGGTGGATGTTGCTGAATTGAATCGTCCCCTCAGTGTTCCGTCTCCGGGATGTTTCAGGGACACCCATGAAGCCTGAGGTGAATATTTGCTGAATACAGTATACTTTTGTACACAGGTAAAAGGGTAGTAACCTTGTGAATTATATTTAATATTTTGACAGGATGAATGCAACAGTTGATAAACACCTTTAATTAAGCAACCTTTGAATCCTGTGTATTGTGTGTTCATGTTTTTGATTTGGATGCCTTTGTGCATCCTGCCTTGCGCTGATCGCCAGCGAACAGTGTTTTTATGCACTGGTGTACAGTATAGGACATGAATAAATAAATAATTGTTCAGTGGCATAAATATTTTTGGGTCAGTAGTCCAGTCAAGGTGCTGGATCACTGATCCTAAGGTCGGGAGTTCAAGCCCCACTCTCAGTGGGTTGTCGCTGTCCCCCCCAGTTCAGATAACTGGGTTACCAAAGGCCGGCCATGTTTCTCACTGTCTATAGTGAGAGGTTCATGTAAAAGAACCATTGCTGACTTTTGTAAAGAGTAGCTGCAAAGCCGTCAGCATGTTTCCACCCTGTGATGGCCTGGTGAGCTCTCCAGGGTGTACTCTGCCCTCGTCCGGAGTCGGCTGGGATGAGCGCCAGCCTCCCCGTGACTTTAATTAGGATTAAGTGGTTACAGAAAATGAATGAATGAATGGTACAGCATATTGTACGTGCCATGGAACTATAACTACGAGATGATGTTAATAAATAATATTAGCGTTAGTTTGAGGGTGTTGTTTTGGTGGTTTTGCGACTCCCAAGTTTTACGCGTTGACCGAGTAAACCACTGTTAAAACAAACACAGAAATGACTGTTACTTCTTGAAGCCGTATTTATAAGTACTGTACAGTTAAATGCTGAATAACAGCAGAAAATATTTATTAACCAAGAGAGGGAACATACATTTTTTTTTTTTTGGATTGGTGTATAGGCTTACCACTTGTTCACGTGCTCACGTCCTAAAACTTGACGAGCCCGGAACTCGAACTTTCTTATGCAAGTCGGACATGCTAACCATTACACCTCTGTAACTCCGAGGCTTACCAGTTAACAAACAAATAAATACAGACATTCCCCGCTTTACGTTTGTTTGTTTTACGTATTTTATGATTTTACGTTTTTGAAAATAAAACAAAAAAAAGTCAAATTTTGAGTTTAGCGTGCTCTCTCTAGTACGAGATGTACCTATGTAGTACGCTGACGTAATACGCTACTTCCGCATGACGCTGCATCCATTGTTTACAAATGACAGACTGAACGTGCCTCTCCTTCTTCCCAGTTCACTGTGTGTTACCCTTGTATTAAGACGTCGTCTCTGTGATCTTTGTGTTTACACTGTTTTGCGGACTTTTGTAACCCTAAGCAAATATGGTTGGTCAGAAGCGTTAAGCCTACTCGTGATAGTGGTAATCAGAAAAAGCGGCAAGCCATCTCGTTAGAAACGAAGATGGCTATTATCAAGAAAATTGATGCTGGTGGAAAAACATGTGAATGTTGCACGTTTCTTCCAAATGGCTCCGTCGACCATCAGAACCATTTACAAGCAGAAAGATCGCATCATAGAGAATGTTAAAGGTTATATTTGATACTGTATTTGATATTTGATGAGTGAATTTGATTAAAATTTATCTATTTGAAATTATTTTGCTTGAATTTAATTTATTTGAAATTAATGTTGATATTATTTGATATATTTGATATTATTTTACAATGTTATGTTTATAATAATTGATTTAGGGGTGTTTTATGAGATACGGTAATGGTATTTATGGATGTATAGTACGGTATGAACGTCATACGTCACTGGAACATACATTAACAACTTATGTTTTTTTTTTTTTCACCTTATGTTCGGCCGTCCGGAACTGAACTAAAACATAAGTCGGGGAGTGTCTGTACACCAGTGCCATTAATGATAAACTTCATAAATCTGTGTATAAGATTATACTGTTCACAGATGTAACAACTCTTAAAATAGACTCATCACGACTTACACACATGAATAAGGGGAAGTTGTTGACTCTGGAAGTCAAAGTGCACAGCACTGAGACTCATATTTATCAACAGAGCCCTCTTTGTAGCTCAGGGTTTGGCTGTTCTTATACGGAAGATGCTCTGTTTACTGTAGTGTCTGGAAATTTTTTTCTGGCAGTCTGAGAAGTTGAAGGGCTTTTTTCAACTCTGAGTTCAAGAGGGTTGAAACTAGAGAATCCTCTCCATCTTTGCCACCCCTGATCTGGATTGGAAAATCCATCCATCCTTCCATCCATCCATCCATCCATACATCCATCCATCCTGCTTAGGTCTTGGAGGTGCTGGAGCCAATCCCAGCTGACATTGGGCAAGAGGCAGGGTACCTGAACCTGAACAGGTTTGCAGGGCAAACACAGCCACAAACAGCCATTCACAATAATGTTGGTGTCGTGGTCAGCAGGTCGGCTTCACAGCAAGAAGGTCCTGAGTTTGACTCCCTGCCTTGGTCATGGCATTTCTGTGTGAGGTTTGCATGTTCTCTTGAATGTTTACATGGGTTTCCTTCAGGTACTCTGGTTTCAACAAACAATACAAACACATGCACATGAGACCTAAAGCTGACTCTCATGTAGGCGATCCTGTCCAAACATAAAAGAAAATTTTATTTCAAAAAGGACAATCAATAAATTTGAAATGGAATTTACATACTTTTGGAAATAATAGGTCGAAGTAAATGATCCGCATTTGCAGTTTTGGTGATAAATTTTGGAGCCTTCATACCTTCTAATATGATCATCGAAGACATTCAAAGATATTCAAAGGTTTTTGGAGAGACCGCTAATTTTGAGCATGATGGTGGTATCTTCGGATGAAATCGACCAAAAACGTCGTTGCGCTGTTTCATGGCTGTATCGTTCACATTTGTTGCCTTTAACTGGCTGTTCCAAGTTTCCTCCAGGCGTGAGTGTAAATGGTCTGATATGTGTTGGGACTGTAATGAATTAGCGAGTTCTTCAGGGTGCAACTCACTTTTTCCCAAAGTCAATTTACACATTTTGGATGTGTAATTGGACAATTTAGTGTAGTCAATTATAGTAACATTGTGCATGTCATTCAAATGGGGTGGCGCAGTGGCGTAGCGGTTAGCATGTCTGCCTCACAGCGAGAAGATACTGGGTTCAATTCCCAGCTCGAGTGTTTCTGGGTGGGGTTTGCAGGTTCTCCCCGTGCTTGTGTGGGGGGTACTCCGGTTTTCTCCCACTATCCAAAAACATGCACAGTAGGTTAACTGGCTGTTTCAAGTCGCCCGTGTGTGTCAGTGGGAGTGTGAGTGTTGGCTTGGCGAACTGTCCAGGGTGTACCCCACCATCGCCCAGAGTCACCTGGTGCCAGCCTCCCCATGATCTTAATTTGGTTCAGGAAATGAATGAATGAATGTTATTGGAATGTAGGAGATAACTGGAGTACTTGGAGGATACGCACACAGTGTACGTAACGTGCAAAATATATCGTATACGTGAGTATATTGTATGAAATGTTTGAAATATAGAGGCAATAGAAAGTCTTATTAGTGGTGTAATGGGTATATACAGCTATTACTACTAGAGAGGCTTATAATTGCTGTTGTTTGTCAGTGCAGTGGATCATGACATTTAGAGCTTGGTGTGTGTGTGTGTGTGTGAGGCAGTTACAGAGGAAGCCGTTCCAAAGGGTTGGTCTGAGACATTAAATTGAAGACCCTTGGGAAGAAGCTGCTTTTCAGGGCTTGAGTTGATATTCCTGTGCTGCACTCTGGACAGCAGGAGGGAAATGGTAGCGGAGTCGAATAGGGTTCCTGCAAAGCTTTGTGTAGGGTTTGTTTTTGTTTTTGTTTACCTGTCCTGGAGCTGGATCTCGTTGACTTTCTGAAGTTTGTTGATACTTTGCTGTGAAGCCATTTTGTCTGGAGATGTAGTATTTGGGTGGATCTGAGCGATTAAAGGTGTACTGAATGGAAGTGAATTCTAGCGATAACCACATACACATGGAGCACCAAGAACCTTGAGAACCATGGATCTTCTCGAGAACCTGGTGGTTCCAGTTTTAGAATTATCAAAGTTAGCAGGGCATAACTGAAAATTTTGGGAGTCCATTAGTGAACGACCCCCCAGGTCCCCATCCCCCCCGGTTCTGCGGGCCTTGGTTAATTCAGGTGCTAGTGAGCGACATTTCCATCATTATGGGTTGTTGTAGGGATTATTAGACATTCAAAATACTGATGTAGTCATTCATCATCACCCTGTGATCTCACCCAATTGCCAAGCCGCTTATTATAAAAGGGTTGTGGGGAGGCTGAAGCCTATCTCAGCTGACACTGGGTGAAGGCAGGGTACACCCTGGACAGCTCACATAACCATCTCAGGACCAACACATACAGCCAGTTAGTCGAATGTGCCTGGGGAAAACCATACATTTTTCCGAACTGGTTTAACCCAGGTTCACAGGGTGTGTGAAGGGCCTCACTCTTGGGCTGGGAGAAGATGGGGTACACCCTGAACAGCTTGCCAGTCCAGTACAGGGCCAACACTTTCCATCATATCCAGGACTAATGTGTAACAATTAATTAGTGTAATGTGCATGTCTTTGCATAGTTGGAGAAAACCAGAGTACCCAGAGGAAACCCATTCGACATGTAAACACCACAAAGTAACACCATTTGTTGTCATAGTTGCCCATTTGTGTCACTGACTAGTAAAACAGAGTAAATTGAGCCACCTCTGCCCATTAAGGTCAAGATCAAGCTACAGCTAAAAAAAAAAAAAAAAAAAAAAAAAAAGGTCAGCAGTTCGCTTCCTCTGGATCCAGAACTACCTGTGGTTTAAATACTTATGAGAACTATAAGTACTGATGATAGCAAGCACATAGTGAGATGCATGTGCAAGTTTTTAGTGAAATATTTAGGTTCGTTCATTCATTTTGTTCGCCGCTTAATCCTAATTAGGGTCATGGGGAGGCTGGTACCAATTTCAGCCAACTCTGGGCGAGGGTAGAGTACATCCTGAACAGCTCGCCAGGCCATCACAGGGCAGAAACATGCTGACGGCTATGCAGCTCCACTTGTCAAAAGCCAGCAATGGTTCTTCTACATGAACCTCTCACCACAGACAGTGAGGGACATGGCCGGCCTTTGATAACCCAGTTAACTGCACTGGGTGGGGACAGCAAATACAAACTCACACAATCAGAGAAAAAGGAGGACTCCAGAGACCTGTTCAGGAAATTACAGCACCATGAACACACTGCTCAGAAATTCAATCAGAGAGAGCGAGAGAGAGAGAGAGCGCGACAGAGAGAGAGATCGAGATCCTGACCTCTCCAGGCTCTTCATAGACCTTTTTAACTTTTTCATTATTTGAGTATAAACATGGTTTTCTACTAGATTGCATCATGTAGGGCATGAGAGTCTAGATCTGAATAAATATTAATAAATTAAGGCTTTCTTTTCATGTAGACTGGTGATTTAAGGCAACCCCAGTCTAATATACAGTGAACCCTCTCTTTTCGCGGTTAATGGGGACCGAGACCCTCCACGAATGCTTAATTTCTGTGAAGTAGGATCGACCCCCCTGACTGATGTATACGTACATCTATATGTGTATATAATGTCAATAAATACATATTCAACATTATAAATTCTTATAATAACAATTAAACATTGAAAAATCATGCATAATATGTAAATAAAATGTAAATACACACACAAACACACACACACACACACACACACACACACACACACACACACACACACACACACACACACACAGATGCGCACCTCATATAAAAATGTAAGTAGTTATGTTGGGGGGTTTTGGGTTGGTTTTTTTTGTTTGTTTGGGTTTTTTTTTTTTTTTGCATAATTGCTCTTGTTTTGTGGCATTTTCCTGAACTTTTTCCCTATTTTTCCTTAATTTCTTTATTTTTTGATGAATATTTTTGAAAAACCCACGATGCACTGGAGCCGCAGGAACTAAAGCGTGAAGTAGCGAGGAATCACTGTATAGCTCACACAATACAATAAACAGGGGTGCAGCACTGGGCTTCCCTGAGTTTCACTAAGCAAGTCATATCATTCCATTCATTCATTTTCTGATGCAATGCATTTTCTGATGTATTTTGGTGCAATCTACCATGCATACTCAGTTACTGAAATTAGAGAAAGCAAAGAGAGTTGTAAAATGAATGAAAACCCAAATCCAGAAAAGAAAGAGAACTCTACACTCTACTGGTGATTCACATCAGTGCAGGCTGAGTACTCAACAAGTATTCAACAGTTTTTAAGGGAAATTTACCTCTTTACTCAAAAACAACTTGCGCAGTCTGTGGCTGTTGTTATAATCCAATAAAATTAGAGTTTCGAGGTATCAGACCCGCCCACACACTGGCATACAGAAAGGATTGGCTCTCCGCTGCGCGCCACAGTGACATGGCATTGAAAATAGATGTATAGATTTAAATGCGTGAGATTTATTCATCTGTTTTTTTATTTGATGGCTTTTTTTGTATTTTTATTTAAATGACAGTGAAATCATGTATTTGTTATACTGTTAAGAAATGCCACCTGATTTATCTGAGAGCCAGATACAGTCATCAAAAGAGCTACATCTGGCTCGCGAGCAATAGGTTCCCGACCCCTGATGTAAAAGAACCATTGCAGACTTTCGACAAGAGTAGCTGCAAAGCCGTCAGCGCGTTTCCACCCTGCGATGGCCTGGCGAGCCATCCAGGGTGTACTCTACCCTTGCCCAGAGTCGGCTAGGATGGGCACCAGCCTCCCCGTGACCTTAATTAGGATTAAGTGGTTACAAAAAATGAACTGAACTGAACAAATCAGTGATTAGATTAGTCTTATTAAATGTTGAGGAGCATCACAGATGAAATCATAATCACATAATAAAATCGATTTCAAGTCATCAACTAATCATCGGTTTCTGATTTTTGTAAAGACTGAAATAAGTACCATGCAAGAAAACAAGACAACAGCTGCGTTCTAATAAAGTCCGTCCATGAGATGAGATGATGCAACACAGGAAGGTTTTCTGCAACTGATTATTTTACATTATACCCAACACAATTAAAAAATAAATCTGGCGTTGTGATCAGTGCCTTACAGCAAGAAGTTCCCGGGTTCAGTCACAATGTGTGTAGTTTGAATGTCTTTTCCGTGCTTCTGTGGGCTTCCTCTGGGCACTCAGGTTTCCTCCCACAGTCCAAAGTGATGAACATTAAGTGAACTTGACTGTTCTAAATTATCTCTTGAAGTGAATGATAATGTGAACAGTTTTGTGTGTGTGTGTGTGTGTGTGTGTGTGTGTGTGTGTGTGTGTGTGTGTGTGTGTGTGTGTTGGCCCTGCGATGGTCTGGCGAGCTGTTCAGGATATACCCTGGGGTGGACTGGAAAGTGCTTCAGCCTCTCTCCAAGTACAATTAAGATTAAAGCAGTTTGGAAAATTAAATGGAATGATAGCAGCACTTGTAGGTGTAGTGGTTATCATGTCTGCCTCACAGCGAGAAGGTCCTGGGTTCGAGTCCCAGGTCTGGCCATTTCTTTGTGAAGTTTGCATTTTCTCCCTGTGCCTGTGTGCGGGTTTCCTCCAAGTACTCCGGCTTCATCTTTACCGTCCAAAGACATGCAAATGAGGCTGATTAGACTGTTAGAAATTGCCCTTAGGTTTGAATGTGATTGTGAATGGTAGTAAATATCGGCGTGCTGTCCCTGCGATGGTCAGGCAAGCTGTTTAGGGTGTACCCTGCCTTAACTCATTGGGGCCGCTGGTGTAGTGGTTAGGGTGCTAGGCTCATGATTGGGAGATTGTGTGTTCAAATCCTTCTTAGACCCCCACTGTGCCCAAAACCCCGAGGCAAGGTCTTATACCCATATTTCCCTGGAGCACAGCAGACTTATGGAAGAAAAAATGTTGTCATCCGCAAACGTTCCACAATTATTCCCTCACCTTCCGTGTCATTCCATGTGATTTCATAGTTATTCCTCAAGTCTTCCTCCACTTCCATATGCTTCCAGCAGGCCAAAATATTCCGTGAATATGTTCAAAAGCACGTTCACTGAAAAAAAATGCGTGAGTGTTCCATGAGGTCACTTTGGCGTACGTACTTTGCCATACCTGTTCCGTACATGCTGTGAACCTTCCGAGAGTGTAAGAATTTCCACTGTTCTGTAGGATTTTCACACATTTTCCATGTGAAAATGCCGAAGCTCTTCCGCAGACTGTGTTCCGCACCTTTCAGCTACATGATCCTTACATGCCGTAGAATGGGGTACTATATAAGAATTTCCAAAATGAAATAGGGGTATAAGAATTTCCACTTTTCCGTAGGATTTTCACCCGTTTTCTGTGTTAAAATGCCAACGCTCTTCCGTAGGCTGCGTTCCGCGCCTTTCTGCTATGATCCTTGCATGCCGTAGTCCAGTGAAATTGGGGTATTAACCACAGTGTGCCTCTGTTCACCCAACAGTATAAATGGGTACCAGTAAAAATATACTGGGAAGGTAACCTGCGATGGACTAGCGTCCCATCCAGGAGAAGTTGTACTTCTGGTTGCTTCATGCTACGGAAACCAGGGATAAGCACCGGCCTGACGAGCCACTGGGCTCAGGTGTAAAAAGCCCAACAGACTTTACCTGTACCTGCCTTCACTCAGTGTAGGATGAGATAGACTTCAGCCTCCCCATGACCTTAATAGAATTAATAATACTAGTGACTGGTTTGAATAATACATTCAACAGTGCAGACTGCATGGTGTTTGATGTTGACATCCTTTCAAGTTTAGAGAAGATGAGTCAAGAGTTGCATTTGCAGAAGAAAGAAAACATTTTCCCAAAACATTCTTGAGACATCACAAAGATCACTAACCAGTTCCTCTGTACACCAATTAAACTTCAGTGTGCTCTTCATTTTGTATTTTTTTTCCTATGTTTGAACAGTGAGCTACATCCCTACTGAAGTGTTCACCAAACCTGGTGCTGAGGTAACGGTGTACGGTGTGTTTCACAATCATAGCTGGACTGCAAGTATGGCTGTGTGGATGCTGAATGGCCAAATGCTTCCAAAAAGCCAATATCGAATGATAAACAAAAGAGTCAGTGAAGTCACTATCAGGTTGGAAGAGCCTGGTTTTGATACACTGATGTGCTGTTACCAATGGGGTGAGAGATACAAGTGCAACATTGCCTACACCAAAGTCTATGTAGAAGGTAAGACCAGTTGTTACATAATCTCTGATAATCTGATGGACACATGTCTTACTGACACAAAATACAATGAGATAAGTGCATATTATACAGTGATACCTCACTTTACGAAAATCTCACCAAACGAAAAATGCAGGTTACGAAACGCATTTTCCTAAAATTTTTGTCTCTGGATACGAAACAAGTTCACTTTACAAAAGCGCCATCTTACAAATTCAAACGCTCCATTCAAGCATTAAAACGGGCCATTCAAACAATGCACGAGCTGCTCTCCCAACAATGACGTTCAAACATCCCGCCCCGCTGGCCTCCCATTAGCTAGGAGGGATGACGCAGCTACCTCCTATTGCCTGTCTCTCAACATCCCGCCCCGCTGGCCTCCCAATGGCTAGGAGGGATGACGCAGCTCCCTCTTATTGGCTATCTCCCAACATCCCGCCCGCTGGCCTTCCATTCGCTAGGAGGGATAACGCAGCTCCCTCCCACTGGCTATTATGGTGCTGCAGCTACCATGATGCTATTCGTGTAAAGGACAGACTTACTGTTGTTTCATGCTTTATTTCTTGACTCGGGCTTTTAACCTTCCATAAACATTTGTAAGATTATAACTCTGCCAAGAAGACATGGTCAACACATGCACGTGCACACACACACACACACACACACACACACACACACACACACACACACACACACACACACACACACACATGCGCACGCGCGCATTAATGATTTCCGGTGCGAGTGAGAAGAAGAAACGGACTCAAGTGATATTGCAAAGGAATATGGCCAAACCCGTCTACCATCGGTACGATATTGAAGCAGAAGGAAGTCTTCAAAGGTACGCTTTTATAATTTTTAAAGGGTTTATGGGGTAGTATTGGGAGCCTTGGACCGAATCATGCGTTTTACGTGTAAAATACGGTTCAATTTACGAAAAATACAGCTTACGAAAAAGGCACTGGAATGGATTAATTTCGTAAAGTGAGGTACCACTGTATGGGACAAAAACGACTGCATGAAAAGTCAACCATGTAACAAATGAATGGCAGAAACCGTTACAGGGATCCCTTACTTTCCGCGGTTAATGGGGACCGAGACCCCCCGCGACCGCCGATTTCCGCAAAGTAGAATCGGCGTACATGTATTTGTGTACAGGGATACCTCGCTACTTCAGTGTGGCTTCACTGCATTTCAGTTTTGTTTTTTAAAACATTCATCGAATTAAAAAAATAAGGAAATTAAGGAAGAATAGGGGGAAAAAAAAATTCCACAAAACAAAGCCAATTATGCAAAAAAAAAATAAACCCCCAAAAACCTCCCATCAAAACTACTTACATTTTTATGTGAGGTGCGCATCTGTATGTGTGTGTATTTATATTTTATTTACATCTTAAGCATTATTTTTGAATGTTTAATTGTTGTTATTATAAGCATTTATAGTGTTTAATATGTATTTATTAATATTATATACACATATACATGTACGTTTCCGTCAGTCAGGGAGTTGATGGGACTTCGCGGAAATCTGCAATCGTGGAGTGATCTCGGTCCTAATTAACTGCGGAAAGTGGAGGATCCCTGTATATAATATCAATAAATACATATTCAACACTATAAGTACTTATAATAACAATTAAACATTCAAAGAATAATACATAAGATGTCAATAAAATATAAATACACACATACAGACACGCATGCACACACAGATGCGCACCTCACATTAAAATGTAAAAAAAAAAATATTTTTTTTTTGCATAATTGGCCTTGTTTTGTGGCACTTCCCTGAACTTTCCCCATATTTTTCTTTAATTTAAAAAAAAAAAAAAATTTTTGATGAATATTTTTGAAAAACCGCGATGCACTGACGCCGCAGGAACTGAAGCATGAAGTGGCGAGAGATCGCTGTATATTTAAAGCTTATGAGATCCTGAACTTGGACTCACTGAGAATAAATACATGCAATAAATGTATACTTGTTTTCACTATAAGCTTCAAACATATTTTCATTGGCAAGTTCGAATAAAAAAAGGTTTGTCACATGTTAGTAATGAAACTTTCTTATTTTTCTACATTTGAATCAGATAGATTACTTATATAAAAGTAATAGATTACCAGTGCAAATCTGTTACCTTTCTGTTGTTATCTGAATAATGTATTACTTTTATACTGATCATTTACCGTGGATTCTACTGTCTGAATTTTCAGGATTCTTCAATGCGAATATAACCTGTCAAGCTGATCAGCGTTCAAGAGCTGATTCAATGACGTGCAGCTGGAATAAGAGTGGGTGGGCTGTGATACACTTCCTGTACAGGTCTGCAAACTCACACCCTTCTTTTTTTTTTTTCTTTTCTTTTTCTTTTTCTTTTTTTTTTTTTTAAGACCCTTCGATGGTCGCATTCACTTAAAGCTTGTCTCTTACTGGTGTGGGAAAAGTGCTGGCTGATAGCATCTGTTATGCAGATATGCAAAGTAGATGAGCCTTACTGGAAAAATAGTAGGCATAGCTATCAAGATTCAAATTACCATGAACAATTCCCTTCCTTTTTTTCCTCCTCCATATAAATAGTGTTATTTGCCTAAAAACTGTTAAGTAATGCTCTGCATAACACTGTATCCTTATTCACATAATTTATCATTATGGAATACAAAAAAAATGAAGAAATATCGATCAACTTCCAACAAGGAATAACTTTATTAACAATTTTTTAGTCTTTAAACAAAAAGATTTAAAGTGCATCAATTTGCCTGAAAGAAAAAAGTATCCTTATTTAAACTGTAAACATTTTTGACTAACAATTTGAACCATTTGATACTGCAAAATAAAATAAAATTAAATCAATAAATAACAGTAAATTCAAATTGATCAGCAATATTAACTCAGGAGCACAATATATAAAACACTTTAACCTACAAAACAAAAATGAATAAAACAATTTGTATTATTATTATTATTATTATTATTATTATTATTATTATTATTATTATTATTCCCCCAGTGCAGCTAACTGGATTATCAAAGGCGGGCCATGTCTCTCACTGTCTATGGTGTGAGGCATGTAAAAGAACCATTGCTGATTTTCGTAAAGAGTAGCTGCAAAACCATCAGCGTGTTTCTGTCCCTTGCTGAACGATTGTGACAGGAAGGGCATCCGACGTAAAAGCCTATGCCAAATCAAATGTACGAATCAGATGATTCGCTGTGGCGATTCTTGAGAACGGGAAAAAGCCAAAAAGAAAAGAAGATTATTATTATTGTTGTCAAAATGATTAAGTCCAAATTAATGGTACAATGAGCACGTTTCGCAGTGCACAGCTTTTCGAAGCCGGGTTTAAAGCACGATACTGAACTCTCAGCTCCTGCTCAATGCTGAACTGGGACCTGGACTTATTTTCACAGCAGTGACATCATCCAGCATGACAGAGACTGTGTGTGTGCTGCAGGTAGGATCAGTTCCTCTGCTGTGGGGTTTTCTGCACTGAGCAGTTTGGTGCTCCACCTTATCTGATGCTAACAGAGCTAGCTGGTTTGCTAGAGTAGCATTCACAAAGCGGGATAGCTGTGGGCAATATTTGCTGAAAAAAAACTCACGCGGCTCATCACGTGATCAGGGTGTGATGTCTTTAAGTGACGCCTGAATTTATTTGGGTTCATGCTGTCCGCTGCCAGTGTTTTCAGACACAGTAAACACAGCTGTCTTTCCTCTTTTCTCACCGCAGCACAGTGAAGCTGAGTGCTACATCCGCTTCATCATACCTCCTCGACTTAGCTTCCGGGAGACTTTCGTTTCTCACGTCATTTCCACCTCTCTTTCCGTCCCTGTTAAAAATGTCCAGGGTGGGTTTATTAACGTCACTTCTTCTGATCTTCTGAGTGAGGAAACCACTGCCACCTGCTGTAGTGGATGTACAATTACACTTTATTCTAATACGGCAAAAAAAAAAAAAAAAGCATGTTCCCTGGGGTCACACGTAACCCCCCCCCCCCCCAACATCACACCGCACCTCCCCCAAATAGTCCAACTATTTGAGCATCACTGATATGGATATTACTAACTTCTCATTTTAGACTTATATATACGTACACATACAGTGATCCCTCGCTACTTCGTGCTTCAGTTTCTGCTGCTTCAGTGCATTGTGCATTGTGGGTTTTTCAAAAATATTCATCAAAAAATAAAAAAATAAGGAAACAACGCCAATTATGCAAAAATAAAAACCCGAAACAAACAAAAACAAAAAACAACCCAAAACCCCCTAACAAAATTATTTACATTTTTATGTGAGGTGCGCATTTGAGTGTGTGTGTGTATTAATATTTTATTTACATCTTATGCAATATTTTTGAATGTTTAATTGTTATTATAAGCATTTATAGCATTGAATATGCATTTATTGATATTATATACACAGATACATGTACGTATACATCATACGTCAGATTCTACATCGCGGAAATCTGTGGTTGCAGGTGGGGTCTCGGTCCCCATTAACCACGGAACTGAGGGATCCCTGTATATATGTAAATTTCATTTGTATATTTGTGAATATATATTTACATAATATGAATAATATATAAATATTTGTAATTTTCCTTTACTTTTTCTTTATCAAGACTTTATGTCATTCTTACCTTGTATGAAGCGATTGTGTGCACACAATATTCTCTCGGATCGAGAAGCATTCTGAATCTGATTCTGTTTCTGATTATAGTAACTTAATGATTCTTATTTACTTTTGATATATTTTTAAATCTCTTTTAATCTATTAGCATTTTCATCTTTTATGATTGTACTATTGTGGTGTTGCACTACCTGAAACTTTATTCCCACAGGGAAATTCAAGTTATCCATCCATCCATCCATCCATCCATCCATCCACCTATTGTTATTGTTAGCGAGAAGCATCTTGCTTTACTGTGTTCTCTTTGTTCTTTGTCCTTTTTTTTGTAGAAGTTATATGCGAATGTGTGAAGAAGTATTGCATGAAGAGAGTGCCATGGCAAAAACACATGAGGAAAGTATGGTTGGAGTGGAGGGGTGTCCAGATGGAGCTGGTAATTACCACGAATGCACCCTGCGAGACCTAAGCCTGTTCTCCTGCTATAAGCTGTGGCTTGTGGTGGAAGGTGGCCATAACAAAGTGAGGTCACGTCCTGTGTTTGTCTCACCGATAGACTACGGTGAGTGTTTGAAGTTACTGTATTGATTTTGTCTCGCTTATTCTGCATTGGTTTAAGTGTAGCGCTGTGATTTTAGAGGGGAGGGTTATTATAGCTTTCTGTGACGAGCCATGACCCATGACAACTCAGCCATACTTATGTTCTCCAGTGAAACCGTCTCCACCCTCAAACCTGGAAGCAGTTACTTTACACAACAAAACGCTAAGCATGAGCTGGAGGCGTCCTTACCTGCCTGCGTATGATTTGCAATATGAGTTGCGCTATGTACCTGTGCATGGGGTAGCAGACTCACAGTGGAAGGTAAGGGGAAATTTCAACTGTGTGGTGATTATGTAGCGTGCACTGAGAGACAGCAGAAAAATGTATATTGTTTATTGTACTGAGACCGGACATATGTAAAAAGACACCCAAGTTTTTAGACTTTGCATTTTTGCTGGTCAAAGAAGAGGCGTACGTCATGCCGCTCGGCGATTCATTCATTCATTTTCTGAGCCGCTTGATTCTAATTAGGCTCGCGGGGAGGCTAGTGCCCATCTCAGCTGGCTCCGGGCGAAGGCAGGGTACACTCTGGACAGCTCCTCGCCAGGCCATCGCAGGGCCAATACTCACACAACCGTTCACACTCATACTCATCCCTAGGGTCGATTTAGAACAGCCAATTAACCGACTGTTTATGTTGTTGTTGTACTGTGGGAGGAAACTGGGGTACCCGGTGGAAACCCACACAAGCACGGGGAGAACATGCAAACTCCACACAGAAAGGCTCAGTCTGGGAATTGAACCCAGGCCTTCTTGCATGTGATGGTGGGGCTGGTGGTGTAGTGGTTAGGGTGCTGCACTCATGATCGGGACGTTTTGTGTTCAAATCCCTCACTGTGCTAAGACTTCTGGGCAGGGTCTCAACCACAAGTGTGCCTCTGTTCACCCAGAAGTATAAATGAGTACCAGTAAAAATATACTGGGAAGGTAACCTGCGATGGACTCGCGTCCCATCCAGGAGGAGTTGAACTCCTAGTCACATCACGCTATGGAAACCAGGCATAAGTACCGGTCCGATGAGCCACTATAGCTCAGGTGTAAAAAACCCAACAGACTTTACTTTTTATTTTTTATTACCTTCTTGCTGTGAGGCTACGCCACCGTGCCACCGTCGCTCGGCCATAATAGGCCATTTGATGAAGATGGCGCGGAACAGTTTTTGAACTGGCTTGGATGTCTTCTGCAGTGCGAGAGGCCTTTGGAATTTGGATTTTTGTAAACTGCTTTTTTCAGGGCGCGAAGGCACTTTTCTGATGGTCCAGGTTGAGCTGGTTGTGATGGTCTTGCCTACACTGTTGAACTTTTTACTGCTGACAGAGGAATATTCAAATTGTTTATTTGTGACTGGCTTATGATATTTACATTGCCAGCATTTGGCAGACGCTCTTAAGCAGAATGACAAACAATTATTTTTTTTTTTTTTTTTTTTTTTTTTTTTTTTTTGTTAATACAATTGAGCAATTTAGTGATACGGGCCTTGCTCAAGGGTCCAACAGTGGTGATAAGTGGGATTGAACCGCTGACCTTCAGATTAGCAACCTTATCCACTAAGCCACTACTGCCCCGTCTATGGTGTGATACCATTTGATTGGAATTTTTAATTGGCCGTTATACTGCAAACCAGATCTTTTTATAAATTCTTGTTTTTTTTTCATTATGCAACAGGTGTAGAGTCAGAGTTTTGTTCTTCACAGGTATTCGGTCCTCTCTCTGAGTCATGGGCAACAATTCTGGTGCAGGACACTTGCATACAGTACAAGGTTGAGGTGCGTTGCCGGAGGCTTCACGGCTCGGGTTACTGGAGTGACTGGAGCAATGCCCGCGTGTCCTCAGTTTATAGTATTAAAGGTGAAGCTCTTCTATAACATTATTATACTGTATTAAATAAAATTACCAAAAAGCATAACACTTACTGGAAATAAAAGTAATTTAACACCTGGTAACCACACTGTTTTTCAGCATGACTGAAATCCGCATAACTTCAGCAGCAGTTCTGAATTTTACACTGAACCAGGCGCAACCGTGTTTATTAAAGTCTTACCCATGTTCTTTATTTATTGTCGGAACACTAGTGAACGCAAGTGTTCATTATTTTTCTAATTTACTTGTTCTTTGTGGTGTATTCATGCTAAATTATCTATTCATTAATTAAAATTTTGATTTTTATGCAACATTAATTAGATAAATTACATTAATTAGTGTTTACAAAGGTAATTACTGAGTAATAGATTGCAGGATGCATGCAGTTGTTGTTCTTTTTCTTTTATATTCAGGATACACTAAAAAAACAACCTAACAGATGTTCCTTTAAGTTTATTTTTTACAGTGGTACCAGACTTTACGAAAGTCTCACCAAACGAAAAATTCAGGTTACGAAATGCGTTTTCCGAAAATTTTTGTCTCTGGATACGAAACAAGTTCACATTACGAAAGCGCCATCTTAAACATTCAAACGCGCCATTCAAACAATGCACGAGCTGCTCTATCATCAATGACGTTCAAACATCCCGCCCCGCTGGCCTCCCACTGGCTAGAAGGGATGACTCAGTTCCCTGCCATTGGCTATTATAGAGCTGCATCTACCATAATGCTTTTTGTGTAAAGGACAGAGTTACTGTTGTTTTATGCTTTATTTCTTGACTCAGTCTTTTAACGTTCCATAAACATTTGTAAGATTATACCTCTGCTAAGAAGACATGATCAGCACATGCGCACACACACACACACACACACACACACACACGCACACACGCACGCACGCATGCACGCGCGCGCGTGTGTGATATCCGGTGCGAATGAGAAGAAGAAACAGGCTTGAGTGATATCTGAAAGGAATATGATGGCCAAAACCGTCTACCATCAGTACGATATTGGAGCAGAACGAGGTCTTAAAAGGTATACTTTTATCATTTTTAAAGGGTTTAGGGGGTCGTATTAGGGGCCTGAGAACGAATCACACGTTTTACATGTAAAATGCGGTTCAACTTACAAAAAAATCCAGGTTAAGAAAAAGGCTCTGGAATGGATTAATTTCGTATGGTGAGGTACCACTGTACATTGATTTATTAGAGATCCTCAGTTTCCTCAACTCACTCATGCTTTTATAAAACCTTTGTACCACACGATTGGCGTATTTCATTTGTCTTTTGTCTGAGAAAGTATCATTCAGGTGACCTTTGAGCGATGTTGGAAAACACTGCTTCACATTGGAACTCATACAAACGAGAAAATCAGTTTGATATTTCACACCATCAGTTCTTTGTAAATGAAGGCACTGTAGGGGCCGGTGCTGGGTATTAAGGCAGTCTGCTTGATTGATTTCAGCTCCAGAGGTGGGACCTGACTTCTGGCGAATTATACAAAAGACCCCTTCCAGTTACTTGAATGTAACCCTGCTCTTTAAGGTAACATATTTGCATATTTATTTCATTGGCTTATAAATTCTGTATCTTTTTTTTTTTTGGTGGGGGGGTAGTGGTGTTCAAGTTAGGCTTATTTGAAATTCAAAAAGTTGCATGAATAAGTTTAAAATATATAGACAATAAAAGCCTTCAAAGCTATTTCAGAGGAAAAAAAACAGGGGGAAATGACTGATGATGTCATCGCATCCTTTGCTCGAAGAATCAAGGCTGCATAATGCGCACTAAGGATTTTTAACATTTAGGCAATGGATCAGTGATAGTAGTTCATATTTTATATTACTTTTACTGCGATGCCCTGGTGAGCTGTCCAGGGTGTACTGTGCCATCGCCACGGGTCGGCTGAGATGGGTACCAGCCTCCCAGTGACCCTGATTAGGATTAAGCGGTTCAAAAAATGAATGAATGAATTTGATTATAACTTAAACAATAAATAAATAAATAATAAGAACAGTACTGTTAGAATGGCATACAGTATGTCATCTGGTTTTTACCTGTACGTAATTTGGGCTTTGTAGAATATGTACATATAGAGTTCAGCGACAAAAACTACACTCTAGCCTCCCCGTGACCGTAAAGTGGTTTAGAGAATGTCTGAATGAATGAATGCCCCTTACTGAAGAACCCAGTCTATCAATTCTTCAGAGTTCCTTCTAGCTACCACACACACACACACACACACACACACACACACACACATGATCGAACGTAAGGTGAAAAAAAAAAACATAAGTTGTTCCAGTGACGTATGACGCTCATACTGTACTATCCATCCATAAATACCATTACCGTATCTCATAAAACATCCCTCAATCAATTATTATAAACATAACATTGTAAAATAATATCAAATAATATCAACATTAATTTCAAATTAATTAAATTTAAGCAAAATAATTTCGGGGCAGTGGTGGTCTAGTGGTATAGGGCGCTGGATCGCTGATCCAAAGGTTGGGGGTTCGAGTCCCACTCTCCACAAGGTTGTCACTGTCCCCCCCTAGTGGAGCTAACTGGGTTATCAAAGGCTGGCCATGTCTCTCACTGTCTATGGTGTGAGGTTCATGTAAAAGAACCATTGCTGACTTTCAACAAGAGTAGGCTGCAAAGCCGTCAGCGTGTTTCCGCCCTGCGATGGCCTGGCGAGCTGTCCAGGGTGTACTCTGCCCTCGCCCTGAGTTGGCTGGGATGGGCACCAGCCTCCCCGCGACCCAAATTAGGATTAAGCGGTTACAGAAAATGAACTGAACAAAATAATTTCAAATAGATAAATTTTAATCAAATTCACTCATCAAATATCAAATACAGTATCAAATATAACCTTTAACATTCTCTGTGATGTGATCTTTCTGCTTGTAAATGGTTCCGATGGTCGACGGAGCCATTTGGAAGAAACGTGCAACATTCACATGTTTTTCACCAGCATCAATTTTCTTGATAATAGCCATCTTCGTTTCGAACGAGACGGCTTGCCGCTTTTTCTGATTACCACCATCACTAGTAGGCTTAATGCTTCTGACCAACCATATTTGCTTAGGGTTACAAAAGTCCGCAAAAGAAGAGACCCCAAGGTCAACCTAGAACACACTGGAGGGACTATGTCTCTCGGCTTGTCTGGGAACGCCTCGGTGTCCCCTGAGAAGAGCTGGAGGAAGTGGCTGGGGAGAGGGACATCTGGACCTCATTGCTTAGGTTTCTGTCCTTGCGACCCGACCCCGGGAAAAAGCGGAAGATGATGATGATGTTGATGATGATGATGTTGATGATGATGATGATGACGATGATGATGATGATGATGATGATGATAATGATGATGATGATGATTTGTTATTTTTATCTATGTTATCTTGCAGCCTCTTCCAGCAGAGGAAGCAGCCAGCTGTGTGGAGGGACTTGTTGTCCAGCACCAGACCTCAGGGGGCTTCATGTGGTCTGACGAAATAGCCCGAAGCTCATTGTATACATTCCAGTGGCGCGAGGAAGTACATAGCATTACTGTCATGTCTCGGAACTCTTTTGGCTCCTCAACCAAAAATAGTAATATGACCCTGATGCATCAACCTAAACGTGAGTTCACAACTTGTACCAACACACTCGTCTATTACATCAACCTAATTCCAAGATAATTGCTTTGATAAGACTTGTTTGTTGTTTATACACAAAGCCGAGTCGATTTGCTTATAGAACACGCTGATGTTCCTGTGATAGGAAGGAGAGCACGCCTTTGCTCACGTTGTTAGATGTATTTTTTCGTAAACAAGTACGCGTGTTATCACGATGTTGTTATCATGTCTGCTTTTTCTCCTTCTGACTGACAAAATAGCTGCTGCGCTTTATTTTACAAAAATCAATGAAAATATACGAAACGCATCCATGATGTACAGCAGTGTGCATACTATTATTCACTCACGCACTCATTTGTCGAACCACTTAATCCTACTAGGGTCACAGTAGAGACTGGTGCTTATCTCAGCCAGCACTGGGTGAACATAGGGTAGACCCTTAAGAGCGCCCCAGACCATTGCAGGGCCAACACACAAAAACTTTAATTTTCTGAACCGCTGACCACTAAATAAGGTTGCAGGGAGGCTGGCACCCATCTCAGCCAACTCTGGGCGAGGGTAGGGTACACAGTGGACAGCTCACCAGGCCATCGAGGGGCAACACTCACACAACCATTCAAACTCACATCTAGGGCGATTTGAAACAGCCAAGTAACCTAGTGTGCATGTTTTTTGGACTGTGGGAGGAAACTGGAGTACCTGGAGGAAACCCACGCAAGCACAGAGGGGGAAGTATGCAAACTCCACACAGAAACACCCGAGCTGGGAATCAAACCCAGCAGCGTCTTGCCGTGAGGAGGACGTGCTAACCATTACACCACTGTGCCGCAGACACAAAACCTATATACATATGTGTGTGCGTGTGAGTATGTCTGTATATTTGTGTCCGTGCGTGCGTGCGTGTGTGTGTGTACGTGCGTGCGTGTGTGTGGACGTGTGTGTGTGTGTGTGTGTGTGTGTGTGTGTGTGTGTGTGTGTGTGTGTGTGTGTGTGTGTGCATGTGTACGCTGCAGCGTGTGTGTGAGTATGTCTGTTCAGGTGTGTGTGTGTGTGAGTGTGCGCCGTGTGAGTGTTTAAGTGTGTGTGCCGTGTGTGTTTGTGTATGTGAGTGTGATTGTGTGTGCATGTGGGTGTGTGCATGTGTGCATGCATGTGCGCGTGTGTGTGCGTGACTGTGTCTGTGTGTGTGTGTGTGTGTGTGTGTGTGTGTGTGTGTGTGTGTGTGTGTGTGTGTGTGTATGAGTGTGTGTGCGTGTGTGCGCTGTGTGAGTGTGTGTGCACCGTGTGTGTGTGTGTGTGTGTGTGTGTGACTGCATCTGTGTGCATGTGTGTACGTGAGTGTGAGTGTGTATGTGTGTGCATGGGTGCGTACATGCGCGTGTGTGTGTGTGTGTGTGTGCGTGACTGTGTCTGTGTGCATATGTGCGTGCGTGCGAGTGTGTGCGCGCACGTGTGTGTTTTCGTGCGTGTGTGTGTGCGTTCATGCGTGTTCATGTGTGTGTTCATGTGTGTGTTCGTGTGTGTGTGTGTGTGTGTGTGTGTGTGTGTGTGTGTGTGTGTGTGAGATATCTCTCATTGTTCACTCCAAGTCAACTGATTGATAAACCCGTCTGACTTGCTGTGTGTGTTCTTTGCTATTTCAGGGCAGTGTGTGCGTCGGTTCCATGTAGCTGCCAATTCATCGTGTGTGTTTCTGTCCTGGAGCCTGGTCTGTGAGCATCCATTGCTCCTGTCCTTCGTCCTTGAGTGGATGGATCCGAGTGGTGATTCCAGCCGGGGATGGACGTCCGCTGGGAGAGTAGAATGGCTCAGAGTCGGTTCAGCCACGAGGGATCTTCAGTTGTGTCGTACGTTTGTTACTTTTTACGTTTCTGCTGAAATTTTCTCAAAAGAAACAACTGAATGAGTACGAAATGAGTATAAATGTGTTTATTGTTTACTGATGTATTTAAAGTGATAAAGACTTGTGCACTCTGTAATACCCTGGGTTTCACTCAGGGCCTTTTTATGGCACGGAGGAGTTTAAACTCTATCCGGTGTTCGTGGACGGTGAAGGGGAACCTGCGACATGCTCAGGTGAGAAGATCAGGTATAGTTTTAGTGTAATAGTAATATTCATAGCTGCCTAATTTACAAACCTGAAAATTCTACCAAACTAACTGTCAGAAACATGCAATAGCACCAGAAGTGACAGCAAGGAAACAGGAACAATCATTCAATGTGAACGCCCACATTACTCCTTCTTTCCGATTGGCTGGAATTATTGCTTGTGCTGAAACAGTAAAAAAAATTTTAAAAAAATCAAAGAATCAAAAATCAGGTGGGTCTGCGGTGTAGTGATTGGTTCGCACGTCTGCCTCACAGAAACAAAGTCCTGGGCTCATTCGGTCATTCAATTCCTGGGCTTGGTGGTCTCTGTGTGGCGTTTGTATATTCTCCGCGTGCTTGCAGGGGTTTCCTTTGGGTACTCCGGTTTCCTCCCAGTGTTCAAAGACGGTCATGTTGGGTTAATTGGCCGTTGCAAAATTGCTCCTATATTGTGAGTGTAAATGTTTGTGGTCTGGAAGTCAATTGTAGCCTTCGCTCAGTGTCGGCTGAGGTAGGCTCCAGTCTCCGTACGACCTTAATAGGATTAAGTGATTTGACAAATGAGCAAGTGGGTTAAAAATGAAAAATCTCACTTCATTTTCTGTAACCGCTTAAACCTAATTAGGGTCACGGGGAGGCTGCCGCCCATCTCAGCCGACTCCGGGTAGCTATGATAGCTATGCAGCTACTCTTGTCAAAAGTCAGCAATAGTTCTTTAACATGAACCTCTCACCATAGGCAGTGAGAGACACGACTGGCCATTGATAACCCAGTTAGCTGCACTGGGGTGGGGGGGGTGGGGGGGGGGGGGCAGTGACAACCTTGTGGAGAGTGGAACTCGAACCCCCAACCATACGATCAGCAATCCAGTGCCCTATACCGTTAGGCCACCACTGCCCTTTCAAAAATCTCAAAAAAAAAATGCTAGGCCTACATTCTACAGGTTGGCGCCTTTAAAAAATGCATTACAAAGTAGTAAGTGAAAGGCAGTAATTTGCAGAGATTTGAAATCTTTCAGGGTGTAAGCGCAGCACTGGTCAGGTGGTAAGGTGTTGGATCACCGATTCCAAGGTCAGGGGTTTAATCCCCACCATCAACAGGTTGTCACTGTCCCCCTCAGTGCAGCTAACTGGGTTATCAAAGACCAGCCATGTCTGCCTCATAGTGGTCTGAGTGTTTCTGCACTGTGATGGCCTGGTGAGCTGTCCAGGGTGTGCTCTGCCCTCACCTGTAGTCGACTGAGATGGGGGGGGGGGGCAAGCAACCTGGGACCGTAATTAGGATGAATCTGTTCAGAGAATGAATGAATGAAAGCTGGGCGGTACGGTGGTGTAGTGGTTAGTATGTCCACCTTACAGGTAGAATGTCCTGGGTTCAAGTCCAAGGGCTTAGCAAGGGTGGTTCTGTGTGAAGTATGCCTGGTCACCCCGTCCTTGCATGGGCTTCCTCCAGGTATTCCGGTTTCCTCCAACAGTCCAAAGACATGCACATGAGGCTACTTGGCTGTTCCAAATTGCCCCTCGGTGTGAGTGTGAATGTGAGTAGTTGTATACCTGTGTGTGTGTGTGTGTGTGTGTGTGTGTGTGTGTGTGTGTGTGTGTGTGTGTGTATGGACTGGCAAGATGTTCAGGGTGGACCCCGCCTTCACTGGCTGAGACTGGCTCCAGCCTTTATCTTCTTCACTTATCCCTTAACATCCGGGGATGTCGTTGGGGCGCCTTCATGGCGAGACTTGGGCTGATTTGGCCTGGCGGCGCCCATCCCTCTCCAGGTCGTTAACTACCTACGGGCTAATTTAGAACGGCCAATTAACCTACTGTGCATGTCTTTGGTTTGTGGGAGGAAACCGGAGCACCCGGAGGAAACCCACTCAAGCACGGGGAGAACATGCAAACTCCACACAGAAACACCCAGGCCGGGAATCGAACCCAGGCCTTCTTGCTGTGAGGCGGACGTGGCACCGTGCCACTCACAGCCTCTATATGACCTTAATATTATTAAGCGGTCCATCAAATGAATGAATGAATAAATAAAGTCAAAAGATGTGTATGATGGATGACAGTTAATGTAATTTTATTATATGTGGCGAACATTTCTCACACACATGTGCGATCTGGTGAACTTATCGTCCGCCTTATCTCGATGTGTCGGAAGTAAATCTCAGCGCATTATTTCGTCCCGCTTTACATTCACACATTCTCTGTTTTGTTGTTTTGCAGCTGGACGAAGTGACCCCGCAGCCTACATGCTTCTCATGATTATTGCCTTCCTCTTTGTCGTCCTGTTTGTCACCTTGATCATCTCGC
>CM045741.1:14115015-14210015 GCA_024760905.1 Plotosus lineatus | reverse complement strand
GGACATGTACAGAGGAGGGATAGTGAGTATATTGGTAGTAAGATGCTGAGGTTGGAACCACCAGGCAGAAGGCATAGAGGAAGACCAAAGAGACGATTCATGGACGTGGTGAAGGAGAACATGAAGGCAGTTGGTGTAAGAAAAGAAGATTCAGAGGATAGGGTGAGATGGAGGCAGATGATTCGCTGTGGCAACCCCTGAAGGGAACAGCCGAAAGGAAAAGAAGTGGGCAGTGGTGGCCTGGTGGGGGCAGTGGTGGCCTGGTGGTAAAACTACTGGATTGCTGATTCTAGGGTTGGGGAGGTTCGAGTCCCACTCTTCACAAGGTTGTCACTGTCCCCCCAGTGCACTAACTGGGTCATGAAAGGCGGGCCATGTCTCTCATTGTCTATGGTGACAGGTTCATGTAAAAGAACCATTGCTGACTTTCAACAAGAGTAGCTGTGTAGCCGTCAGCATGTTTCTGCCCTGCGATAGCCTGGCGAGCTGTCCAGGGTGTACTCTGCCCTCGCCTGGAGTCGGCTGGGATGGGCACCAGCCTTCAAGCAACCATAATTAGAATTAAGCGGTTACAGAAAATGGATGGATGGATGAATTTTCTAATATTAAATGATTAAATTATTGACAACACAACTAATTATTTTGAAGCATTACATTTTAATACAATAATCATCACTGTTCTGATAAAACTGCTGGAATACGTTTAATACACGAACATGCAAAGTTTCATCAATCAGCATAAATATCAAACACCAGTAGCACCAACCTGAACCTTTAACTGGCTGAACTGGAACAGTCATTATTTGCTAACATTAATACCTGGAGCTCCAGTGTGTCGCTATAATATTATTTTGATAATTCACAAGCTATTAATAAATGTAGAACAGCTGCTTCCATAATCTGTACGACATACTTATTTATTTTGGTAACATCACCAGCATCATTGATGATTGTATTTCGAAGTCGTCTTTAAATAAATATTTTCTGAACATTTTGGCACTTACTCGCCGTTCTTGTTTTTGTTTACGACAAATGGACCTGTTTTTTCTACAGTGCATGGTATCACGTACTGCATTACGGAAGTGAAATATGTACGCGACCGTTTCACTGTTCGCAGGTTTCGAAAGACCACCAACCGGTTGCAAGACCGACCTGTCGGGTCACGTCACTTGTCGAGGCTTGTAAAATAATAATTAAAAAAAAAAAAGAAGCCAAACCAGGTTTACATAGAAACACATTTAAAATCTATCGAAAAATGTTTCACACAAATACGTGAATGCTGAAGGTGTTTTTTTTTTTCCTCTCTTTCCAGGTGGATAGCAGCCTATTTAGTCATCAGGAGGGTCTTACTGCATGCCCACTCCTGCCCATGTCTGAAAATGTGTGTGAGGTTGAGATTGTTGAGAAACTTCTTGTCCTGGAAGAAGATCAAGAAGAGAGGGCACTCCTTCACCATTCAGTCGACACGGAAGGCCAAAACAACAATCTGTCATCCACTGAGGGATCATTAGATCCTCTTTCTCTCAATACGTCCACTGTAGCCACAACCCCCGAAACGTCAGGCCAGTCATCCGTAACGTACTCCACCATCCTGATGTTTGATCGACCTGTACTGCAGAGGAAGCAGCAGGAGAGCCTGAGCAGCTCCAGCGACGAAGGCAACTTCTCCGCCAATAACTCCGACATCTCTGGCTCCTTCCCTGGAGGACTCTGTGAGCTAGAGAGCCATTTGTCTTCTGATGGTGCCAATCCCCGAAACTCCTGCTCCTACAACTCGGTGGAGGAGTTCTCAGAACAAGAGGATTACATCTCAGAGAGCACTCAAGTGTCCAAAGAGCTCTATTACATGGGCATGAATAAAGAGGGTGAGGAAGATGAGCCAGATGAGGAGTTTCAGGAGGAAGAGGGAATCGAGGAGAAGATTCCAGACTCCAGACCTGAACGGAATTTGAAGGCCACCGATTCAAATGTTCCTCTTTATCTGCCGCAATTCCGGACTGCAGCCAATAAACTCCTGAGAGAGACAGTGAGCGACAGCACCATCCAGCTGTGATCCGAAATATTTGCTCTACCTTCCGAAAACAGGTGATATTGGATGTGTTCAGTTGTTTATAAGTCCCTGCTTTTTCCATGATCTCATTCCTGACAAGGACCATCTGATCTGAGCCAACAGAAAGGTTGGTATGTTGCTTTTATAAAATTGGCACACTTTATTTTCTTTGATTTTAACAGTCAGAGAAATGATAAAAAGAACAGGCCACAGTTGTTGGGGTTTTTTTTTGTTGCTTTTTTTTGCGGTGTGCCTCGATCAAACGTTACCTGTGGGGTTAATGTTCACTGACAAGTTAAATGTCATTCTGTTATTACTACAACTTTCTTGTCACATGGGATGCAGCTGGTATGTTTTGAGAGTGGAAATGATACTGAACTGCTGACTGACAGGAAATGTGGTGAGAAGTCGCATATATATCTGGGCAAGTGGGGGTTGGGGGCTGTTTTGAAAACAATAGGTTCCTCTGAACTGAATTGTTTTGCATGTGACTTCACATATTCTGTCATTTTCAATTAATATCTCCAACACATTAATATCTCTTCACATATTCTGTCATCTTCAATTAATATATAAAGAAAAAAAGGAAGAAAATTACATTTAAATGCCCCAATCCAACTTTATTGGAAGATATCTTAAAAAAAAAAATACAGTAGCTTTCAAAAGGGGGCAGTGGTGGTTTAGTGGTATAGTGTGCTGGATCGCTGATCCTGAGGTTGGTGGTTCGAGTCCCACTGTCCACAAGGTTGTCACTGTCCCCATCCCAGTGTAGCAAACTGGGTTATCAAAGGCCGGCCATGTCTCTCACTGTCTATGGTGAGAGGTTCGTGTAAAAGAACCATTGCTGACTTTCGTAAAGAGTAGCTGCAAAGACATCAGCGTGTTTCTGTCCCTTGCTAAAGGGTTGTGTTAGGAAGGGCATCCGACGTAAAAACCTACGCCAAATCAAATATGCGAATCATTCGCTGTGGCGACCCCTGATAAAGGGAAAAAGCCGAAAGGAAATCTCATAATAGCTTTCAAAAACTTTTTTTCAGTAGCTTGAGAATATAAATACTGAAAAGGTTGTTTTTTCTTATAATTTCATAATTATGAGGAAACTGATCTGGAATTTGTGATTCAGTGATATTAGTTTGTAACTTCTGGTATCATTACTACTTATAGTTACAGGGATCTCTCGCTACTTCACGCTTCAATTCATGTGGCTTAAGTGGATCTCGTTTTTTTTTTTTTTTTTTTTCCAAATATTTATCGAATTAAAAAATAATGAAATTCAGGAAGAATAGGGGGGAAAGTTAAGGAAAATGGCGCAAAATAAGACTAATTATGCAAACCCCCCCCCCCTCAACAAACAAAAACAAAACACAACCCAAAACCTCCCATCGAAACTAGTTACATTTTTATGTGAGGTGCGCATCTGCTCGCACGCGCATGTCTGTATGTGTGTATATTTATATTTTATTTACATCTTATGCATTATTTTTGTATGTTTAATTGTTATTATAAGCGTTTATAGCGTTGAATATATATTTATTGATATTATATATACACACATAACTTGTGTGTCATTGTCTCCATACCTTTGACATGTATTATACTGTACTGCTAAAAGGAGGAAAAAACAACAATAAAGCACATCGGAGTAAAATAAAAGCAGAGAGTGGGAAATAAAATGAGATGTTGATTTATCAGCATTATTTCTCAGTGTCTGTTCTGGTTGATCAATTCTGGGGATTTCCAAAGTTGGAAACTTTCTACTGGAATTAATTGGAATATAATGAAATTAACCAGAATAAACCAGAAATTTGTACTTGAAAACAAATCCATGACATATTAGTTCATCAGTTGTTCATTTTTCTGTAATCGCTTAATCCTAATTAGGGTTGCGAGGAGGCTGGTGCCCATCCCAACTGTCTCCAGGGGAGGGCAGAGTACACCCTGGACAGTTCGCCAGGCCATCGCAGGGTGGAAACACGCTGACTGCTATGCAGCTACTCTTGTTGAAGGCCAGCAATGGTTCTTTTATATGAACCTCTCACCATAGACAGTGAAAGACATGGCCGGCCTTTGATAACCCAGTTAGCTGCACTGGGGGGACAGTGACAACCCGTGGAGAGTGGGGCTTGAACCCCCAACCTTAGGATCAGCAATCCAGCACCTTTTACCACCAGGCCACCACTGCCCATTACATATAAGTAAACAAATGAATAAAATAAATAAATACTAGAAAAAAAATTACCACTTTGCCCAGTGGGTTGGTGTGCTATCAGCTTAATTACAAATCGTTGTTTGGATGTTGTGGATGTTGGGTCTGTGGAAATACATAAGGCTAAAGCCTACCAATTTTCGTTGTGTACTGATATCCATTATGACCACAGCAGCTGCCATGTTTAATTTACCTTCTGCACGCTGGATCAAAAACGCAATCATTGATCATCAATATTTGTGGTGTGAATGTTGGTATTGGGTAAATACACAACTCATTGGATGCATTAACTTGAAAAAGACATCACAGATCATCACCATTTTTGGTGTCCATCATGGGACGGCCATACCTTTAAAAATTTGAGCAATGCAAATTCAAGATGGCAGCCATACTGCACACAATACATTTATAAAGTTTGTATAAAGAACTCATCATTTCAGGTTTTTTTTTCCCCAATGGAAATCTCTATTTCCAACTTGAAATATTTCCTTTATATTGAAAAGTTTTTTTTTTTTTGTTTGCAACAGTAGTCTCTGTATCATTATCTGAGGTAAAATTCAGTCATTATTTATGAACAAGCACAAGGTAACAGTAAGAGGAGTGAGGTATTGTTGTTTGTTTTGATGATGTGACCGTTCTGGATTATTGCAGGTATTTTGAGAGCCAGAATCTGACATTCAGATATTCAGGACCTGAGAGGTTATGGTGTGGCACTTTGCTGTCCAATTGTCAAACAACCTCATAAACTATTCAGAAAAAGCACATTTACATATACAGTGGTACCCTGTCTAATGAATTGAATTCGTTCTGAGGACGAGCTCGTAAGCCGAAAAGTTTGTTAGATGAAACAATTATTCCCATAAGAAATAACAGAAAACCAATTAATCCTTTCCAACCCCCTCCTAAATTCATATAATGTGCCATAAACACGTATATTTGACCTAATATATTAAAGATAAACATGTAAAACCAATAAATACTTAATAATAATAATACATGTACATTAACATTAATCATAATTAATAATAAATAAGAATAAAATAATAAACAATAAGTCAAATAACTCTTCTGATCATCAACTGCGGGAAAGATGACAAGTGGGCGTGAAGATGTCACGTGGGCAGGCATGAGGTGGTGTGGAACAGAGGAGGAGGAGAAGAATTTTGTACGTGTGCACGCTACGAATGCCAGCGAGGAAAGGCTCATGGTGAGCCCCCATAAGGCCAGTACTTCTCAAATAGTGGGGCGTGCCCCTTGGGGGAAATGTCTGATGCCTATGGGGGGGGGGGGGTATGATCCTGGGGAACATGCTTTTTGCCATACTGTACTAGAATTAAGTGTAATTGCGCATCCACTACAATAGTTGGCAGTGGTGCTCTCATTGTCACGCTGTGGTGTAGGGAAAAAGCATAGAGCAAACGATATGAAGTGCAGTAAACACTATTTATACTTGTGTGCAGGGCGCTGGAGTGGCGTGAAATGTTTTTTTTTTTCTTCCGAGAGGGGGCGTCACAGAATAACACAAAATAATTGAGAAGCACTGTACAAGGCGTTCTTGGAGCCTGGAGGAATACACGCGGAAGAATACGAGGCTAATTGGCCCGGAAAAGTCATTTCCCCAGCAGAGCTCGTAAATCAAAATTTTGGGGCCGATTTTTGGTGGGATCGAAGCTTGTATCATGGAAAATTCCTTATAAAGGACACTCGTAAGTCAAGGTACCACTGTATTAAAGTTTTGGATATATGTAAGCTGAATGTGTGTGTGTGTGTGTGTGTGTGTGTGTGTGTGTGTGTGTGTGTGTGTGTGTGTGTGTGTTTTGTCAAATGAGGTTTTTTTTTATTGAACACTCATATAGTTTTGGCCAAATCAAGTGTATAAAATCAATAACAAACTTTATTTTGCTTTAAAAATGTTGATTTTTTTTTAAGGTAGAGAAGTGAAACGTATATTACTGATGAAATGTATTGCTTTGTTATCTGACAGCCTTCTGTCGACCATCACACGCACATCGTAGCAGGAAAACGAAGGGAAAGTAGTTCCTCAGGAATCAAGAACACAAACCCCATTATGGTTTCATGTAAATTTGTATTTAAAGTATTTTTCAGAAGCAGGTGGAATCCGTTTTCATTCAAATTTGTTCAAGATTGTAGCCGGATGGTCGAATCCACTGTAACTGAAACAACATCACAGATATTGTGTTGTTTTTACTCGACAGGTTGTGAAAGTCTGATTTGTCATCTGTGTTTACGTTCTTTGAAATGTCGAGCATCAAATGTGAAACGTCGGCGTCTGTTTCCACTTGTCAATAATTTTGTATCAAAAACCAGTGTATGATGACCTCTGAATGTTCTCAACAGTGATGGACTCTCTTAAATTGTTCATGTTTCTAAAGAAAATGTGTACAGTATCTGAATAATTCATGTCTATTTTTCTGGATGGAATAAACTATTTATTGCAAGCACCCTCTGTTGTTGTCATGATTCAATGTCCTTTATAGTTGAAACCAGAACTCAGATGGAGGCGTATTTCCTGTCACTTAATGATGACATCTGGTGCTCAAAGTCATTCGTGTTGCTTTGTGTATTATTTGTTAGTCTATGAAAAAAAGAGTACCACCCACATATGCAGACGTCCTTTGAATAATAAGCAGTGACTCAGAACTGTAGTGAAGTGCCAATCCTTGAGAATACAAAAGTGAAAAAGATTGTAAAAATTCAATTCAATTAAGTTTTATTTGTATTGCGATTTTTCCAATTGACATTGTCCCAAGCAGATTTACACCCCGACTTACGAGTGTCCTTCATAACGAATTTTCCATGATACAAGCTTTGATCCCACCAAAAATCTGCTCCATCCAACGAGCAAATTTTCTACTTACGAGCTTACGAGAGCTCTACTTACGAGAAAAGAGTGTCAGACAGAGTGATGAGTCTCAAGTTAGAAATTGAAGGCGTGATGGTCAATATTGTTAGTGCTTATGCCCCACAGGCAGGATGTAAGCTAGAAGAGGAGAGATTCTGGAGTGAGTTAGATGAAGTGATGCAGAGTACCCCCAGAGGTGAAAGAGTGGTCACTAGAGCAGACTTCAATGGACATGTTGGTGCAGGCAACAGAGGGGACGAGGAAGTGATGGGCAGGTTTGGTATCCAGGACAGGAACACAGAAGGACAGATGTTGATCGATTTTGCAAAAAGGATGGAAATGGCTGTGGTGAATACTTTCTTCAAGAAGAAACAGAAGCATAGGGTGACTTATGAAAGCGGAGGTAAGAGCACACAGGTAGACTACATCTTGTGTAGGCGATGTAATTTGAAGGAAGTCAGTGACTGCAAAGTAGTAGTGGGTGAGAGTGTTGCCAAACAGCATAAGATGGTGGTGTGCAGGATGACACTGATGGTGAGAAAGGTGAAAAAGGCAAAGGCAGAGCAGAAGACAAAGTGGTGGAAGCTGAAAAAGGAAGAGTGTCGTGTTGTCTTCAAGGAGGAGTTGAAACAGGCTTTCGGTAGTCAGGAAGTGCTTCCAGAGGACTGAACAACCACAGCCAATGTGATAAGGGAGACTGGTAGGACAGTACTTGGCGTGTCCTCTGGAAGGAAAGTAGATAAGGAAACTTGGTGGTGGAATGAGGAAGTGCAGGAGTGTGTACAAAAGAAGAGGTTAGCCAAGAAGAAGTGGGACATTGAGAGGACCGAAGAGAGTAAACAGGAGTACAGGGAGACACAGTGTAAGGCGAAGGTAGCAGTGTCAAAGGCCAAACAGAGCGAGTTTGATGACTTGTATGATAGGTTGAACAGTAAGGAGGGAGAAAATGATCTATACAGGTTAGCACAGCAGAGAAATAGAGATGGGAAAGACGTGCAGCAAGTTAGAGTGATAAAGGACAGAGAGGGAAATGTATTGACTGATGACAGAAGTGTGCTGGGAAGATGGAAAGAGTACTTTGAAGAGCTGATGAATGAGGAAAATGAGAGAGAAAAAGAGTAGAAGGGGTGACCGTTGAGGAGCAGGAAGTAGCAAAGATTAGTAAGGGAGAAGTGAGGAGGGCATTGAAGAGGATGAAGAGTGGAAAGGCAGTTGGCCCTGATGACATACCAGTTGAGGTATGGAAGTGTCTAGGGAGGTAGCAGTAGATTTTCTGACAAGAATATTCAACAAGGTACGAGAGAGTGAGCAGATGCGAGAGGAATGGAGGAGAAGTGTGCTTGTGCCCATTTTTAAGAACAAGGGAGATGTACAGAGTTGTGGCAACTACAGAGGGATAAAGTTGATGAGCCATACAATGAAGCTATGGGAAAGAATAGTGGAAGCAAGACTAAGGGCAGAGGTCAGCATTTGTGAACAACAGTTTGGTTTCATGCCAAGAAAGAGCACCACAGATGCAGTGTTTGCTTTGAGGATGTTAATAGAGAAGTACAGAGAAGGTCAGAAGGAGCTGCATTGTGCCTTTGTGGATCTGGAGAAAGCATATGACAGGGTGCCGAGAGAACTGTGGTATTGTATGAGGAAGTCTGGAGTGACAGAGAAGTATGTTAGAGTGGTGCAGGACATGTATGAGAGATGTAAGACAGTGGTGAGGTGTGCTGTCGGTGTGACAGAAGAGTTCAAGGTGGAGGTGGGACTGCATCAAGGGTCAGCTCTCAGCCCCTTCTTGTTTGCTATGGTGATGGACAGGCTAACAGTCGAGGTTAGACAAGAATCTCCATGGACTATGATGTTTGCAGATGACATCGTGATCTGTAGTGAGACCAGAGACCAAGTGGAGGAAAATCTAGAGAGGTGGAGGTATGCCCTGGAAAGGAGGGGATTGAAGGTTAGTCTTAGTAAGACAGAATACATGTGTGTGAACGACAAGGACCCAAGAGGAACTTTGAGGTTACAGGGGGCAGAGATAAAGAAGGTGGAGGATTTTAAGTACTTAGGCTCAACAATCCAGAGCAATGGAGAGTGTGGGAAAGAGGTGAAGAAGCGCGTGCAGGCAGGTTGGAATGGATGGAGAAAAGTGTCCGGTGTGATGTGTGATAGGAGAGTATCGGCAAGAATGAAGGGAAAAGTGTACAAGACAGTGATGAGGCCAGCAATGTTGTATGGTTTAGAGACAGTGGCCCTGGGGAAAAGACAGGAGTCAGAGTTGGAGGTAGCAGAGATGAAAATGTTGAGGTTCTCTTTGGGAGTAACGAGGATGGATAGGATCAGAAATGAGTACATCAGAGGGACAGCACATGTTAGATGTTTTGGAGACAAAGTCAGAGAGGCTAGATTGAGATGGTTTGGACATGTACAGAGGAGGGATAGTGAGTATATTGGTCGTAGGATGCTGAGGTTGGAAATACCAGGCAAAAGGCCCAGAGGAAGACCAAAGAGAAGATTTATGGATGCGGTGAAGGCGGACATGAAGGTCGTTGGAGTAAGAGTAGAAGATGCAGAGGATAGGGAGAGATGGAGGCAGATCATTTGCTGTGGCGACCCCTGAAGGGAACAGCCAAAAGGAAAAGAAGAAGAAGAAAGAAGAAGAGCTCTGCTGGGAAAATTGCTTTTCCGGGCCGATTAGCCTTGTATTCTTCCACGTGTATTCCTCCAGGCTCCGAGAACACCTTGTGTAGTGCTTTTCAATTATTTTCTGTGATGCCACCTATAAGAAGAAAAAAAACATTTAAAGCCCCCACCCCCCAAGCGCCCCGTGTGCAACTATAAATAGTATTTACTGCCCCCCATATTGTTTGCTCGGTGCTTTTTCCCTCCACCATAGGGAACACAGTGAGAGTGCCACTGCCACCTGGTGTAGAGGATGCGCAATCACGCTTTAGGCTGGTCCAGTATGTTAAAAAGGCATAACAATCAATTACAGTATTATCAATGTTATTATACATTTGTTATTATTGTGAAATGTTTATGGTTGCATGTTTATCTGAAATATATGATGTCAAAAATACATGTTTGTGTCAGGTTATATGAGTTTGGGCGGGGGTTGGAACGGATTAATTGTTTCCTATGGGAATTTTTCATCTAACGAACATTTCAACTTACGAGCTCAACCTCGGAACGGATTAATTTCGTAAATCGAGGTACCATTGTATAAAGAATTTCAACATTTCCTATTACCCCTACATATCCCTAATGAGCGTTAGCCGCGGAGACAGTGGTCAGGAAAAGCTCCCTCAATAGACGTGACGAAGAAACCTTGAAAGGAACCAGGCCCAATAAGGAAACCTATTCTAATTTGAGTGAAACCATAATGATAGAAACTTCACTACAGTACAAAATGTAGTCCGGTTGGTTGTGCAACTGCAAGCCCTGAATAATTGTGGGGAAGAGAGTTAATATCACCAGCAGTGAAAAGTCATCTTCACAGTCTGTTAATGCACATCTGGGTCCATTTAGATCGTCATCAGTAGGATTGACACAAATACTGTTTACAGTGGAAATGGGGAGCTGCTCACCTTGACTGGGGAGTGGCAGGAATACTTTGAGGACCTCCTCAATCCCACCAACACGCCCTCCATAAAGGAGGGAAAGCTCTGGATGTTGTAGGACCATCTTGGTTGACACGTCTCTGTAACACTGCGTGGTCATCGTTGGCCTTTCCTCTGGAATGGCAAACCAAGGTGGTATTTTACCCCTTTTTTTAAAAAGGGGGACCGGAGCCTGTGTTCCAACTGTCATGGAATCAAATTTCTCGGCCAACCCGGGAAAGTCTATGCAGGGGTGCTGGAGAGGAAGATTTGACCAATGGTTGAGCCTCGGATTCAGGAGAAACAATGTGGTTTTCGTCCTTGTTGTGGCACTCTCGACCAACTCTATACACTCTACAGGATCCTGGAGGGAGTATGGGAGTTTGCCCAACCTGCCCACATGTGTTTTGTGGATTTGGAAAACGGCTTTCAGTTGTGTCCCTTCGGCTATCTTGTGGGGCGTAAAGCGTTGTGGACCTGTTGCTATGGGCCATTTGGTTGCTATATCACCAAAGCCAGATTATGGTCCGTATTGGGAACAACAGGTCGAATTCATTGCAGCAAGGCAAAGCTCTCAATTTACCAGTCGGTCTACGTTCCAACCCTCACATATGGAACGGAGGTGTCGGTAGTAACCGAAAGAACAAGATCGCGGATACAAGCAGCTGAAATGAGCTTCCTTCGTTGGGTGGCAGGGCCTCCCTTAGAGTGAGGATGAGAAGCTCAGCCATCCAAGGACAGCTTGGAGTAAAACCAACTGCTCCTCTGCATTGAGAAGAACCAGTTGTGGTGGTTCAGGTATCTGGTTAGAATGCCTCCGGAACACCTTCCTGTGTGGTGTTTCGGACATGTCCGAGTGGGAAGAGACCCCGGGATCCACCAAGAAAATGCTGGAGGGATTATGTCTCGCGGCATTTCTGGAAACGCCTCAGTGTTCCCCAAGAAGAGCCGTAGGAAGTGGCTGGGGAGAGGGACATCTGGACCTCATCGCTTAGGCTGCTGCCCCCCACCCCCCCAAGTGACTCGACCCCGGATTAAGCGGAAGAAGATTGATGATAATGATGATGATGATGGGTTACCCTTTTTTTGTCTGGTTCCTCATCGTTGCTACCTTTGTCACAGGCTTTCTCATTGGGGATGGATAGGATTTGTTGGGAAATGTTTAAATCTTTACCAAATTTGTTTTTATATGTAAAGCTGCTTTGTGAGAACGTCAAACTTAAAAAGTGCGAAACAAATAAAACGGAATAGAATTGAATTATTATACTTTATCATAGTAATAATGGGCAACATGGTGGAAAAGCGATGAGCACATACATCCATCTAACAACAAGAAGGTCCTGAGTTCAAGTTGGAGACTCAGTGAGGGTATTTCTGTGTGTAATTTGCATGTTTTCCCCATTATTGCGTGGCTTTCCTCTGCGTAATCTGCTTTCCTCACACAGTTCAATATTATGCTCATTAGGCTAATTGGCTGCTCCAAATTGCCTGTAAGCGTGAGTACAAGCATGAACGTGCAAAAAGTGTTTGTTGGCCTTCACTATTTGGGTTATTATAAGGGCATTAACCCTGTAGAGCCCAGTCATAGAACACAACATGGGAACAATTCTAATTAGAAATTATTGCACATATACAACATGGGATGCTACGGGGTTAAAACAGCAATAAATAAATAAATAAATAATAATAATCTAAGTCCCGGGCTCAGACATTCCTGTGTTACGTTTGAATGTTCTGGTTTTCTCGAGGTACTTGGGTTTCCTCCTACAGTCCAAAGATACACACATCAGGCTGACGAGCTGTTTAAAATTGCTGCCACACTTCGACGTATCTCTCTCTCTTTTCTTTTCGGCTTTTTTCCCGTTCTCGGGAGTCGCCACAGCGAATCATCTGATTCGCACATTTGATTTGGCGTAGGTTTTTACATCGGATTCGCTTCCTGTCACAACCCTTCAGCAAGGGACAGAAACACGCCGACGGCTTTGCAGATACTCTTGTCAAAAGTCAGCAATGGTTCTTTTACATGAACCTCTCACCATAGACAGTGACAGACATGGCCCGCCTTTGATAACCCAGTTCGCTGCACTGGGGGGACAGTGACAACCTTTGTGGGGACTCGAACCACCAACCTTAGAATCAGCGATCCTGCGCCCTATCCACTAGACCACCACTGCCCCTTGCCACACTTCGAAGTATATACCAGTGTATATACACCATTCCAGGTAAACTGCTTTTGTTCCCACCGTCCAAACGCATGCAGACGGGGCTAATTGGATATTCTTGAATGTCCCTGAGTGGCGGAACAATGTTACAGTGGTTAGCACATCCACCTCATAGCCAGAAGGCCACAGGTTGACTGGCGAGTTTGGGCCACTTCTGTGTAGAATATGTATGTTCTCCCTGTGCTTGTGTGGGTTTCCTCTGGGCACTATGGTTTCCTCCCACAACCCAAAAGCATATCAAGTGAGAATGAACAAGTCATTTGAATGAAATCGTTTGGCAAGCTGTTCAGGGTGTACCTTACCTTCACCCAAAGTCGGCTGATATGGACACCAGCCTACCCGTGACCATAATTAGGATTAAGCATCTTAGAAAATGAATGAATGAGTCAGCTGATTGGTTCCAGCCTCCTGACAATCCTAAAAAGGGTTAAAGGGAATAAATTCAGAAAATACTGTAAAATGAGGTGCAAATAAGAAGCCAATCATCCATGACATCTCGCACATCTGTCTTGTGTAATTGTGACCTACAGATGGCACTATTTAACAACACAGCAGAAATGGAGTACAAATCTGAACATGAACCTCACATGGACTCCGAATGAAATCTTTATTCTTCGTAGGTTATCATTTCATATATATATATATATATATATATATATATATATATATATATATATATATGTTTATATATGTGTATATATGTTGATATATATATATACACACACACACACACACACATATATATACACAAACATATATTATATATATATACTATAAAATAGTAAGATCGTGTCCTGTGACACAATCCCAATCTACAATTATTGAATCCTATTAAATAACATTTTCTCATGTCTTACAAACTGTTCAGGGTGTACCATGCCTTTGCCGCGAGTGAGCTGGGATGGATTCCAGCCTTCGTGTGGCCCTATTAACAGATAAGGCAGTTGGAATAATGAGAAGAAGAAAAAAAAAAAATGCCCTCCTCACAGCAAGGAAATTCTGGGTTTAATTTCCAGGTTCTGGCATTTCTGTTACTTCTTCTTCTTTTTGTTCTTCCATGGGTTTTCTCAGGGTTCTCCAGTTTCCTCACACAAACCAAAGGCATGCACATTATGCTGATTGGCAATTCCATGTTTACCCCAAGTGGGAGTGCATGTGTGATGGTTGTATGCGTGTTGACATTTCAATTCTCTGGAAAACTGTTTAAGGCGTGTCCTGCCTTCAAACAGTGTTGGCTAAGATAGGCACCAGCCTCCCAGTGCCCATTTTCAATCAGAAAATGCATAAATGAATGGTTATAGCTATTAAAAATTTAGTTTGCTGATGTCGACTTACATGCATCATAGTTACGTACTGGTTAGTTCATCCACGTCACAGCAAGTAGGTCTTGAGTTCAAGTCCCAGGCACAGGGAAAGCTTTTCCCTTTGATGGAAAAGTTTTCCTCTGGACAGTCCAGTTTCCTTCCACAGTCTGAAGCCTGTCTGTGTGTGCTGGCACTTCCTTCCACAGTCTGTGTGTGCTGGCACTGTGATGGAATGCATGCCTTTACCCCGAACTGGGTGAGATAGGCACCAGCCTCCCTGCACCTGTGGTAGGATTAAGCTGTTTGGCAAATAAATGAAAAAATTAATTAATGAATTTCTTATGTAAAACTACTGCAGGACTAAAGTGCATTAAATTAATCACATATTCCTGTCGGACAGTGGTGGCCTGGTGGTAAAAGTGTGGGATCACTGATCCTAAGGTTGGAGGTTCAAGCCCCACTCTCACCGGATTGTCACCCCCCCCCCCCACACACACACACACACACAGTTCAGCTGACTGGGTTATCATTGGCCGGCCATGTCTCTCACTGTCTATGGTGAGAGGTTCATGTAAAAGAACCATTGCTGACTTTTGAGAAGAGTAGCTGCAAAGCCGTCGGCGTGTTTCCGCCCTGCGATGGCCTGGCAAGCTGTCCAGGGTGTCATCTGCCTTCGCCCAGAGTCGGCTGTGATGGGTGCCAGCCTCACCGCGACCCTAATTTGGGTTAAGCGGTTACAGAAAATGAACGATGAACATCCTGTCATGATTCCTCACAGTAATTCTGTGGGTTGGATCTACGCCCAGAACTCTGGGGACATGCTATGCAGATCAGCACGATATTTTTAGTGCTAGTGTATTTTGTCCTATTTAAAGTATTGCAAACATTCATGTGTAAATCTAAAACACATTGAGTTGCTGTATGTGGGAGTAAAGCCTGTGGATAAGTGATTTCATGCATAATGTGGCAAATTGAACCAAATTGCCCTTCGGGGTGAGTGTATATGTTTCTGTCCATGTTGGTCCTGCAATAATCTGGTGAGGAGTTCAGGGTGTACCCCACTTTTTCCCAATGTCAGCTGAGATAAGCTCCAGTCTCTTTAGTCAGAGTAGTTCAGAGAATGTGTGTGAGTTTCTATAAAATTTCAGGGTCTTTGTTCTATCCTATCATTTCTTCTTTTTCTCCCTCTTTCTCGATATCATTTCCCTTAATGCTTAATCCTATTCGGGTCACAGAGAGGCTGGAGTCTATCTCAGCTGACACTCAGCAAAGGCACGATTGGATCATTAGTGAAGACGCAAGACAGGGGAATATGAGGAAATGAAAAGATGGAAGACTAAAGGATGAAAAAGAATAAGATAATACAAAAAAATTACTGGAAAATCCTCCAATCTGCTTTCTGAGAAATGCTTATCATATTATACGCGAAATTTGTCGGCAGAGTCCCGGAGCTCAAGGCTACGGAGAAAAAATGAAAGGGAACGGAATGAATTTGTTCCTTGGTGATATATCTCTTATGCGTGAACTTGCCTCTCAGACTTGCTGTGCTGGGTCACTGAAACCTTTCTTCAGTCTGCTTGACACTCGATAGCTGGAAGTCACTGAGTACTTTCACTGTTTTTTCCCTGAACTCACAACACACAAGTGGGCGTCTACCAAGAACACACAAAAGACCTTCTCTCCTCCATTGCTTCTGGAGCAATTGGGACTGCGTAAGCTGTAATTTTCTCCTTTTATGAAGAACAGTCATGTGGACATATACCCCTTCCTTCCACATGATATTTCTGTATAGCACACATCCTTCATGACTTATCATTTTAGGTCAAGATGTTAATCAAGATATTAAGATAATATTTTCAGTACACAGCAGTGATTACCGAACATCTGAGCTTGGGCGTACTCAATTACAGTGTTACCTCACCTTACGAAAGACCCAACAAACAAAAAAATGCAAGTTACGAAACACATTTACCTAAAATTTCCGTCTGTATATACGAAAAAAAAAATTCAAGTTCCGAAACGTGCCATCCCAAAAATTTAAACAATGCATGAGTTGCTCTCCCATTGGCTATCTCCCAATACCCCGCCCTGCTGGCCTCCCATTGACTAGGAGGGCGCTGTATCTCCATAATACCCATGATGCTTTTCGTGTGCTTTCGACCTATTGTTCGTCACAGAGTTTGTCAAGCTGCATAAAGGACAGAGTTACTGTTGTTTCGTGAGTTTTTCGAGTATGCTCATTGCAACTTTATTATTTAGCTCAGGCTTTTACACTTGCATAAACATTTGTAAGATTATAACTCTGCTAAGAAGACATGGTCAACACACACACATGCACACGTGCACGCACACACACACACACACACACGCGCGCGCACGCATGCACTTGCACACACACACGCGTGTGATTCCCGGTGAAAGTGTTTCCCAGTGCAAGTGAAAAGAAGAAGTGGGCTCGTGGCATGCGGTCGAGTGAAATCGCAAAGTCATATGGTTGAAACCCGTCTACCATCAGTACGATACTGAAGCAGAAGGAGTTCTTAAAAGGGATAGTTTTATCATTTTTAAAGGGTTTAGGGGGTAGTATTGGGGGCCCTGGAATGAATCAGGTCTTTTACATGTAAAATGCTGCTCAACTTACGACAAAATCAGGTTGCGAAACCACTTCTGGAACGGATTAATTTTGTAAGGTGAGGTACTACTGTACGTAATTACTTCTTATCAGGTCGTGAGAAGGTGGACAACCATCTTAGCCGACTTTGAGATAAGGCAGGGTATACCCTGGACAACTCACCAGAACATTGCAGGGCCAACACACATAAAACCATTCACACTCGCACTCAGACCTAGGGGCAATTTGAAACAGCCAATTAGCCTCACATAGTGTGCATGTTTTTGGATTGTGGGAGGAAACTGGAGTGAGATTTTCCTGACGGCTTTTGCCTTTTTCAGGGGTCGCCACAGCGAATGATTTGCACGTTTGATTCAGCATATTTTTTTATGTCGGACGCCCTTACTGACACAACCCTTCAGCAAGGGACAGAAACACACTGATGGCTATGCAGCAACTCTTGTCGAAAGTCAGCAATGGTTCTTTTACTTTGATAACCCAGTTAGCTGTACTGGGGGGTACAGTGACAACCTTGTGGAGAGTGTTACTCGAACCCCCAACCTTAGGATCAGCGATCCAGGCCCTATACCACCTGCCCAGGAAGGAAACCGGAAGGTAACCCACGCAAGCACAGGTAGGGCATGCGTACTCCACACAGAAATGCTCCAAGCCCGGGAATCACTCCCAGGCCTTCTTGCTGTGAGGTGAACATGCTAACACCTGTGCGACTTTGCCACCCATGAGAAAACTGAGTTTATTGGGCACAGCAAAGTCTTAAACATGAAGCTATAATGTTGTTGGCAAACACACAACGGTCAGGTGGTTATAAAACACAGCCTAGCACAAGGATGCAAAAATAAGACACAGTAGGGCGGCACAGTGAGGCAGTGGTTAGCATGTCCACTTCTATGGGTTTCTCCTGGTACTCCAGTTTCCTCCCACAGTCCAAATACATGCACAGCCGGCTCATTGACGTAATGAAAGTAAATCACCCCTCGGTGTGAATGTAAGCGAGAATGGATTTACAGGGATCCCTTACTTTCCGCAGTTAATGGGGACCGAGATCCCCCGCGACCGCTGAATTCCGCGAAGTAGGATCAAACCCCCCTCTCCCCCCGACTGACATATACATACATGTATATGTGTATATAATATCAGTAAATACATATTCAACATCATAAATGCTTATAATAACAATTAAACATTCAAAAATAATGCATAAGATGTAAAAAATATAAATACCCACACATACAGACGCGCGCGCGCACACACAGATGCGCACCTCACATAAAAACGAAAGTAGTTTTGTTGGGGGGTTTTGGGTTGGTTTTTGTTTCTTTGGGTTTTTTTTTTTTTTTTTTCATAATTTGCCTTATTTTGCGGCATTTTCCTTAACTTTTTCCATATTCTTCCTTAATTTCCTTGTCTTTTCAGAGTTCAGTTCATTTTCTGTACCCACTTAATCCTAACTTGGGTCGCGGGGAGGCTGGCGCCCATCCCAGCCAACTTCAGGCGAGGGCAGAGTACACCATGGACAGCTCGCCAGGCCATCGCAGGGCGGAAACACGCTGACGGCTTTGCAGCCTACTCTTGTCGAAAGTCAGCAATGGTTCTTTTACATGCCTCACACCATCGACAGTGAGAGACATGGCCGGCCTTTGATAACCCAGTTAGCTCCACTGGGGGTCCTTGTCTTTTAATTAAATTAATATTTTTAAAAAAACAAACAAAAAAAAACGCGATGCACTGAAACTGCATCAATTGAAGGGCGAAGTAGCAAGGGATCACTGTATATGTATTAGATGTGCAATGGTCTGGAGAGCTGCTCTGGGTGTACCCTGCCTTTTCCCAGAGTCAGCTAAGATGGGCCCAAGCCTAACCCGAACCCTAATTATGAATTAGTAGCTTAGAAAATGAATGAAACAATAAATGAATGAATTAATAGCCCAGAATGTTAGTACTATTTACTTTGAAAAGTCCTTTGTGTGGTGAGTGTCCTTATGCAGCTGGTATAGACAGTATTGATATAACCTTTCAGCTGGAACACACCCCTCAGTCCAACTGAGTAGCAAAACATAATGCAGCATAACTAGCTTTAATGGAGGAAGTAAGAAAACAGAAGCAACAAAAAGATGGCGAGGTAGAGTGAGTTAAAGTAGATGTTGAGACAGGGCTGGGAATCAAGTTCATTTACCTGATTGCTACACATAACATCAGGGAAATATACAAGACAAAGCTAGAAGGCATATAGACCAATGACACATAATTCAAGACAGGATGTATCAACACAGTGAGATTGGCAGGGGCACTAATGTTACTGGTTCCCTCCCACAAAATGGCTCGGGAGCTATAGGAATGTCTTCCATATGCCCGTCTGTCTGTTCGTCACACGTTAGTTTCCGGACATTTATTAGCCATGCGCTAAAGATGGGGCTTTCAACTTGGTCTGTTGGCTCACTGCTATGAGTTCTAGGATGACTTTGTGTGTGAGTGACCTTGACCTCCTTCTCAAGGTCACAAAGGCATTCCTTCCTTCATTCATTTTCTGTAACCACTTAATCCTAATTAGGGTCGCAAGGAGGCTGGCTTACGTCTCAAGGAGATGGGCAGAGTACACCCTGGACAGCTCGCCAGGCCATTGTAAGGCGAAAACATGCTGACGGCAATGCAACTACTCTTGTCGAAAGTCAGCAATGGTTCTTTTACAGCCTCACACCATGGACAGTGAGATACATGACCGGCCTTTGATGATCCAGTTAGCTGGGGGGGGACGGGGGACGGAGAGAGAGATGACACACAAAGGCAAACCTGTATACTGTAATAGGTTTCTGGACATTTACTTGCCAGCACTTCTGGACCCCAGTGGTCCATTTTTCTATTTGTATGTAGATTTGTTCACAGAATTATATTTAAATATTAAATACAATATATATTGTTTTTTTTTAATTTTTTTTTATTTTAGTATCAATTTTACAACAAACTCACTGAGCTATAGCACTCACTTCCACATTGTTCTTTACTTTACCAGGATATGGATTTGTAGGAATAATAAGACAGGGTTTCTTTCAGGGACCTCAGTTTCCTCCCACAGACCAAAAACATGCGCGTTAGGTTAATTGGCTTTTTTAGTTTGTCCCTAGGTTTGGGTGTGAGTGTGAATGGTTATATGTATTTGTTGGTGAGTAGTTCAGGGTGTATTTGCCTTCGCCGAGCTGCAACCCAAATTGGATTAAGCGGTTTGGCAACCGAATGAGTGAATGCGTGGGTGATGCAAAATGGCAACCACAAACCTCGGTCTCGTTGCATGGATTTTCGCTGCTTCTGTGAATTGCGGAGATCTATTTGAATTGGCAGTCTGGAGAGCAGTGGTGCAGAGGTGCATCCCATGCTAATAGAAATTCCTGCTTACCAAACTGTGTTAATTATGAACTCCGTTCTCTGCTTTTGCCATTAATTATGTCAAACATTGGGTTGAGGCCCAACATCTCCTGCTCAGGGATGAAAAACAAGCTACTAATTTTAATCCATTTATATTATAGAACCCTGATGGCTTAATATTTATTTTTGAATGTTAAGTCATAGTAACATTTTAAAGATGTCTATAAAAAGCAAAGCGTTTTAAAATAATACGAACAAAAACGATGCAAGATGAGAACCAGAACATAAGTGCCAATAGACCTTATTAATTATTACAAAAATTAATCCTTCTTTACAGTTACTTTTAAAAAAAAAATCTTATTATACAGTTAAGCAGTTTAGCCTTTTAACGCCAGCAGGACCATATGGTCCTCTTTCAAAAAACACTAATAACTACTCGACGCATTGTACTCAGTGATGCTCAAGTGTTCTATACTTGTTGTGGCGTCGCCTGATGCAAGACATCTTTGTCCCACGTGCTTCAGTCAGCTGTAAGACGACCTTGAGTGTTGATCGTGTTGTTCACGAATTTGTGAGACTTTTATTATTTGTTATTATTATGCTATTATTCTATTTAGTTTTATTATAATTTTGTTAAAAGAAATGTGTTTTGGGTGTTTTGTTAGGCCGTTTTGATTAGGAAAAACTAGTGATAATTATTTTTAACTGCAAAAAATAATTCAGCCGTTAAAGGGTTAAAACTAAGGGCCTCACTTATGGGCCCAACAGAGAATCTTGGTCGCGTTGGCCCTTCTAATCAATTGGGTTCTTAACGTCTGAGCCACCACGGACAACAATCATAAAGGTGTCAAAGAATTGTAACACCAGGGTTAAAAAAAAAAAAAAAATCACAAAAAAACCACACCATACATTTTCGGGCAGGACAGTGGCATAGTGGTTAGCATGTCCTTCTCAATGCAAGAGGGTCCTGAGAAATTCTGTATGAAGCTTGCAAGTTCTCTCCGTGTTTGTGTAAGTTTCCTCCCGGAACTCTGGTTTCTTCCTACAGTCCAAAGACATGCAATCAATCAATCAATCTGGGTGCCGTGCCAGAATTCTGATGTAGGCGGTAGACATAACAGTTTTGGCATGGCAGTACTGTATACAAAGGGCAAAAAATCTGCAGTAGCGGCCCAAAGTTCTTTCTGCAGGGTGTTTTTATTGAGACACCATCTCTAGCTAGCTGGCCGTTGACTCGAAACAGTTCATCCGCCCGTCTTGTTTTTATTCCTACTGGGTTGCTAGCCACCCTATTCACCAAATTTGGAACCTGGTGGGGGGGGCGGTTTAGTTGCTGACCACTCGACCATGCAGCAGGTTGTACTGGGTTACATGTTACCAGTAGCAGGGCAAAACCTGACCTGACCACCAAAGGCATGCACATTAGATTTTAATTCGCTGCTCGAAATTTCCCCTGGGTGTGGCAGTGTGAGCAAACTATTCTTTTTATTTACTGACAAAGAAAATCAATCATTATTTTTTATTTTACTGTTTGAAATGTAATGTCATCACTATCACGGGACTCTGATGTACTGAAATACACCAAATGAACATCATCACAGCCTTGTGATTTCAGGCTCAGGTTTATGTTGCCTTCATTAATATATTTGGATGAATATCTATATAAGCAGCGGTGGCTGATCCAAAGGTTGGAGGTTCGAGTCCTACTCTCCACAAGGTTGTCACTGTCCCCCCCCGGTGCAGCTAACTGGGTTATCAAAGGCCGGCCGTGTCTCTCACTGTCTATGATGTGAGGTTCATGTAAAAGAACCATTGCTGACTTTCGACAAGAGCAGCTGCATAGCCATCAGCGTGTTTCCGCCCTGTGATGGCCTGGCGAGCTGTCCAGGATATACTCTGCCCTCACCTGTAGTTGGCTGGGATGGGCGCCAGCTTCCCCGCGACCCTAATTAGGATTAAGCGGTTACAGAAAATGAACCGCATATCTATATACGAAATGAAATCTCGAAGTACATATCACTTCCATTAGAACTGTCTATCAGACATATACATAATATAAATAAAATTATAATTAGATAATATGAGCTCATTTGTTATGAAAAATGTTTGCTATTGACCAAAAATGAGCTTTTTCTGAGCACAGCTGCTGATTTGATTCCTTGCACACCAGCAGCTTCAGCTAAATACATGGAATGTCTTTATATGTTTGTCGGGTGTTCATGAGCCTTTGTATCCATTTTATATTTAGCTTATATTCAGCAGCATGGAGATTTCGTATGGTGATAAACACAGAAAGGCTGAAAGCACATGAAACCCATTTTGCAAGATGTTTACCAACTGCTCCGTTTGCAGATCACACTTTGCAGTTGGTATATTTTTGGTCGATGGTCAATATTATTCAAGCTATGTTGTTGTTGGTTTTTTTTTTGTTTTGTTTTTTTTCTAAATGCTCTTTCGCTGTTATATAAGAGCAGGAAAATGATAAATGCTAACATACAGTAAATAGTATGTGTGAAAATGCACTTTAAAAAAATCTTTAGTCTCTTACTCATACACATAAATATGCAAATTAGAGCAGAATCCAGCTCAGACCTACACATCATGAATCATAGCTGAGGGCTGTGTGAGTGATAGTCTCTGGATTTCTGCAGACCTCACGAGTTACATGAGTCATGTCCACGAGTCCGGATGGATCCCATTGCTGCTGACCAAAAGCACTCCTGCAGATAGAATACACCACTTCATCTAAAAACCTTTCACCACCTTGTGATTCATGGGCTTTGTCCAAACCATTATGGGCCAAAATGGAAAGATGTGATGGAGTCAGATTGCATTTATGACTAGTCTTTTTGAAATCCTTCCAAATGGAACACTCATGGGGGTAAGAGTGTGTACGAAGTAAATACAGAGCAGCACTCAACTGTCACTGATGGATATCACAGATATACATACTATATGGAAGGTCAAACAGACCAAGATTGGAGGTAAACATGCAGAAGCCCTAGGAATCCCTTTCATTCATTCATTTCTGAACCACTTAATCCTAATTCGGATCGTGGGGAGGCTGGTGCCCATCTTGGCCAACTCGGGGTGAGGGCAGAGTACACCCTGGACAGCTCGCCAGGCCATGGCAGGGCAGAAACATGCTGACGGCTTTGCAGCTACTCTTGACGAAAGTCAGCAATGGTTCTTTTACATGAATTTCACACCATAGACAGTGAGAGACATGGCCGGCCTTTGATAACCCATTTAGCTGCACTGGGGGCGTAGTGTAACCCAACCTTAGGATCAGTGATCCAGCACCTTTACCACAAGCCACCACTGGCCTGAAATCTCTTTCACATAGTTTGTATTCATTCTCTTGGCAGATTCTCTTTGAAGCATCCAGTTGAAATATTGGACCCAGATTTCGAGGTTTCATAGGAGAGGTCATCAAGTTGTGGTCAAGATGCAGACCTACAAAAGATTTCAGCACGTTCAATCTAATATAGTGGTACCTCACCTTATGACAGTCCCAGCAAACGAAAAATCCAGTTTACAAAAAACATTTTACAAAGTTTTTGTCTCTGTATACAAAACAAGTTCTCCTTACAAAACGTGCCAAACGCGTCATTCAAACATTCAAACAATGCATGAGCTGCTCCCATTGACTATCTTCCAACATCCCGCCCCGCTGGCCTTCCATTGGCTAGGAGGGATGACGCAGCTCCCTCCCATTGGCTATCTCCTAACACCCCGCCCAACTGGCCTCCCATTGGCTAGGAGGGATGACGCAACTCCCTTGAGCAGCAGCTTGTTTCATGAGATTTCTAGTGTGGTCATTGCAACTTTATTTTTTGTCTCAGGCTTTTAACCTTGCATAAACATTTGTAAGATTATAACTCTGCTAAGAAGACATGGTCAATTAAAAAAAAAAAAAATTCAAACAATGCACAAGTTGCTCTCTCATTGACTTGCTCCCAACATCCTGCCTCGCTGGCCTCCCATTGGCTAGGAGGGATGACGCAGCTCCCTTGAGCAGCAGCTTGTTCATGAGTTTTTCGAGTGTGCTCATTGCAACTTTATTTTGGCTCAGGCTTTTAACCTTGCATGAACAGTTGTAGAATTATCAGCTCAGAAGACATGGTCAACACGAAGTAAGTACCTTAAAAGGTATGCTTTTATAATTTTTAAAGGGTAGTATCAGAGGCCTTGGAACGAAGAAGCAGAATTGTCTTCATAATCTTCCCGAGATTAGATTTATATAATTAATTTTAAAATGCCTGGGTCTTTTCATATTTCATAAAATGATGGTTCATTTATTATCAGGCGTGCAGTGACTCACTCATTCATTCACTCGCCAAACCATGTAATCCTATTAATATCGCTGAGAGGCTGGAGCCTATACCAGCCAATAATGGGCAAAGGCAGGGTAAACCTTGAACAGCTTGCCAGGCTATTGCAGGGCCAACACACATAACCATTCATGTAGGGTTTGTAGAAGAAATGTTTCAATGTATAAATTATTTTTTAAAGTTGTTTCAGGATGGAAAGCTGCTTTGTGACGTCAATAGCGCTAAACATTTTGAATCGAATTAAATAACCGTTCACACTCACACCTCGGAACAATCTGAAACAGCCAACTAACGGAATGTGCATGTAGGACATGTGTATGCTCATTGGGTTAAATGTGGATGTGAATAGCTGTGTGAATGTGTGCCTGCAGTGGGCTTGTAAGCTGGTCATGGGAGAAAACCGAAATACCTGAAGGAACCCCATGCAAGCATGGAGAGACCACATGCAAATTCGACAGAGAAGCACCTGAGCCGAAGACCGCCATGCTGTGAGGCAGACATGCTAACCAGTACGCCACCGTGCTACCCGACTTCTTCCATAAATGTTAATTATATTATAATTTATTTACAACTTATATGCCGATTATATTCTTTATTCCAAATTGTCCCTAGGTGCGAGTGTGCAAAGTTTTGAATTATTTAACCCCACGACAGATTGGCGATCTGTTCAGGGTGTACCCTGCCTTTTCATAGTCTTGGCCAGCAACCCTCGTAGCATAAAAGAGTTTGGAAAATGAGTGATGAGTGAGTGAGGGTAATTGAGTAGGAGTGAAGATGGATGAAAAAACTAAGAATGGTTTGGATTTATAGACCCCAGGGCAGATAACTGGGTTATCAAAGGCCGGCCATGTCTCACTGTCCATGGTGAGAGGTTCATGTAAAAGAACCATTGCTGACTTTCAACAAGAAGAGCTGCATAGCTATCAGTTTGTTTCCACCCTGCGATGGCCTGGCGAGTCAGCCAGGGTATACTCTTCCCTTGCCCAGAGTAGGCAGAGATGGGCGCTGGCCTCCCCACAACCCTAAATAGGATTAAGCGGTTCAGAAAATGAATGAATGAATGAATGAATGAATGGATTGGAAAGGAGGGGATTGAAGGTTAGTCTCAGTAAGACGGAATACATGTGTGTGAACGACAAGGACCCAAGAGGAACGGTGAGGTTACAGGGGGCAGAGATAAAGAAGGTGGAGGATTTTAAGTACTTAGGCTCAACAATCCAGAGCAATGGAGAGTGTGGAAAAGAGGTGAAGAAGCGTGTGCAGGCAGGTTGGAATGGATGGAGAAAAGTGTCCGGTGTGATGTGTGATAGGAGAGTATCGGCAAGAATGAAGGGGAAGTGTACAAGACGGTGATGAGGCCAGCGATGTTATATGGTTTAGAAACAGTGGCGCTGAGGAAAAGACAGGAGGCAGAGCTGGAGGTAGCAGAGATGAAAATGTTGAGGTTCTCTTTGGGAGTAACGAGGATGGATAGGATCAGAAATGAGTACATCAGAGGGACAGCACATGTTAGATGTTTTGGAGACAAAGTCAGAGAGGCTAGATTGAGATGGTTTGGACATGTACAGAGGAGGGATAGTGAGTATATTGGTCGTAGGATGCTGAGGTTGGAACTACCAGGCAAAAGGCCCAGAGGAAGACCAAAGAGAAGATTTATGGATGCGGTGAAGGCGGACATGAAGGTAGTTGGAGTAAGAGTAGAAGATGCAGAGGATAGGGAGAGATGGAGGCAGATCATTTGCTGTGGCGACCCCTGAAGGGAACAGCCGAAAGGAAAAGAAGAAGATTGTGTTGTGAGTTCGAGATTGTTCAGTTCATTTTCTGTAACCGCTTAATCCTAATTAGGGTCGCAGGGAGGCTAGCAAATCCCAAAATACAGTCCAGCTGCATTTTGTGTTTACCCAGAGTCAGCTGAAATAGGCTCCAGCCTCCAATGTGAACTGAGTAGAATTAGGGTCAGGGGGAGACTGGAGTCCATCCCAGCCAACAATTAGTGCAGGCAGGGTACACACTGAACAGCTCGCTAGGCATTCACAGGAGAAAAATAGGACTATTCACACTCACACTCGCATATAGGGGCGATCTGGAACTGCTGATTATCTTACCGTGCATGTCTTTGGACTGTGGGAGGAAACCTGTATCCACAGAGGAAACCCATACAAGCACGGAGAGGACATCCATACAGAAATGTCAGACCCAGGACTCAAACCAAGGACCTTCTTGCTTTCTGTTCAGTTTGCTTTATTTTATCAACCAGTGTAGGAACACAATTATCAAGAACAACAATAAAAATAAATATTAAAAAATTAAATAAAAAATCAGTTGGAGGAGTAATCAGGATTTAGGCTTGATAAAGATATATGATCCAAAAAAATATCAAAATCTATCCACGTGATTCCTTATTGACTCAAACGTCTTTCAAAAAAAAAAAAAAGAAAGAAAGAAAGAAAAATACAATGTAGTACTGTATAAATGAAATTTGTCTTGAAACAGACTGTCAGAGAATAACGGATGAGAGTTATTGATTGTGTGTGTGTGTGTGTGTGTGTGTGTGTGTGTGTGTGTGTGTGTGTGTGTGTGTGTGTATCAAGACTCGTCCTCTGCTTTTCAGGAATTAAGTACTTTGCTGCGTCATATGATTGTAAATTCACCGGTGATTTTAGGATCTGAAATGTATAGGGATACATGTTAAAGTAGAAGTGGGTTGCTAGGCAACACCTCTTGAATGTCTCTTTTCCCCAACTCTTCTTTTTCAATTGAGAGTATCCAGCACGTAGTATTGGAGAGCATGTGTGGAGTGTGTGCGAGTCCAGTTAGTATTCTCAGTGGTTTTATATGTACACTCTCGCCCTTGTTGCCGTTTCAGATGATAATATAGGACAGGTTGTCCATGCTCTGTGAGATAGGAAGCCTCGGTATATAATCTTTTGATGTGTGTGATGTAGGGCCACTCTAACCATAATCTTCAATCAGGTTTTATCTCTATTTAGAAGAGACAGAGAAAGCGATGGGGAGAGAGAGAGAGATAGAGAGAGGGTGTGTGTGTGTGTGTGTGTGTGTGTGTGTGTGTGTGTGTGTGTGTGTGTGTGTGTGTGTGTGGAAAGAGAGAAATTTTCTCCATTCTTCCTTCTCAAAGCCTAGCAGATGGCTCCAGTTCCTAATCACAGCCATGCTGCTTAAGCACCAAATCCACACTGGAAAGATACAGATGGTGGGTTTATCCTCACTCCGTCCCAATTCCCTCTCCTCATATCCTCTGTTTATTATTATTATTATTATTATTATTATTATTATTATTATTATTATTATTATTGTTGGTGTTGTTGTCCTTAGGGTTGAAATCGGGACGCATACATAACATAATGCCGAATTGACTTTCTCATCATAATCATTACATTGGTTTTTGAAGAGCACCGGTATTGGTACTTTGTCCATAATGTTTAAGTGATACAGAGCTAATCATCGTTCTTTCAGTTTCTGAACCGCTTAATCCTAATTAGGGTGATGGGGAGGCTGGTGTCCCTTTCAGCCAACTCCGAGCGAAGGCAGAGTACACCCTGGACAACTCGCCAAGCCATCGCAGGACAGAAACACGCTGACGGCTATGCAGCTATTCTTGTCGAAAGTCAGCAAAGGTTCTTTTACATGAACCTCGCACCATAGACAGTGAGAGACATGGCCGGCCTTTGATAACCCAGTTAGCTGCACGGGGGGGGGGGGGGGGGGGGCAGCACCTTACCACCACTGCCTGATAAAGAGCATATTTGAACATACATCAGTGTAAAAAGCACAAAACTGGGCAATATTTTCCCATTGGTTACTCGTGAGGCGTGAACTAAAATGCAGAACAATCATTTTTCCTGGAAGTGAAGTGAACGCGTTGTTTCGGGGTGTCCGTTGCAAGTTAACAAGCAGTGAGTGACATTTCAGGTGATAAATTCCCCGCCTACCAAAGGCTCGTACTTTTTATTGGTTCCTTTGGCAAGGCGCTACTCCCATCTGTCATCCTTTGATTTTTTTTAAACGCAGGAATTCTGTAGGAGTAGCGTCTCATTTGAGATTTAAAAGCTTGTGCCATGTAGTTCTACTTGCAGGTCACCACCAGTAGCAGGTCAGGTTGAAGTGGCCTTCGCAGACTTCTGAATTGCGTCCAAAAGAAACATTTTCAGAGTGTGGCCTGCGCTGGTGTTATGTTTTATTAATATATATATATATATATATATATATATTTTTTTTTTTTTTTTTTTTTTTTTTTGCGATTTCTGCGCTTGTTGCTTGTCTAGCCATATGCTTGGCACCATTTTCCTGGTGACACAGCTCAGCACTGGCTGATAACGCATTATTTTAGTCTGGTGTCCACTGCACGCAACCCAGCCAATTGCATAAAAGAACAAATTTGCAACTCAACAGGGAACAGCCAATAAAGAAGGCAACATGTCACTTGTAGTAATACACAGTGGTACCTCGGTTCTCTATCACACTTCATTCCAGACGGCTGGTCGAATTCCGGATCTATTTTTCCCATTACAAATAATGTAAGTGGTCTTAATCCGTTCCGTCGTCTTTTGAACAGAAGTGAACGGTACCGTAACTCATACCATAGGTCCGCAAATTAAGTGAAAAAATTATTGAATACAGCACACTAAAATAAAAACCACCATACAGTTAAAGCATAAGAACAATAAAGATAAGAATTTTTACCTTTTGTGGTGGTGAGCAGTTGGCATACGTAAATGTTGGAGAAGGAGAGAGGAGGATCCCCTTCCATAACAGCTTCAGGTGACTCAGCCAAAGGTGTTTTTTTTCTCTTGCTACTCACTTTGGCGTGGATGATTCTTCTTCAGGATGTTCTTTTCTTTTCTTGAAGAACATTTATGACGTGGCTCATTTCTGCCTTCTTTTCAAAACTTTACGGAAGTGACTCATGACCTCATCATTAAAGGTGTTCACAGCACTGATAGCTTTAGCTTTATCAGGGTGATACGGCTCAACAACTTCCGAACTTCCGGAAAACGTGCATTTCCTCTCCCTCTCGGTCTCGTTTTTTTCTTGTTTTTTCTCGTTCATTCTTGTTTTTTCTCATGCTTTTTTAGCATTTGACTTCCGGATTTTGGTCAACTTCAGGGACGAAAAAATCCCAGATTTTTTGGTTGAATTCTGATTTGTTCAATGTCTAAAGTGTTCGAGTACCGAGGTTCCACTGTACATTGGTGTGGCAACAATCACTCATCAGTATGGATGCGTGAACTGGTGTGCAACCCGTTTCAATTGCGCTGTTGTGGAACCTTTACTGTTAGAGTCGGGACAGCAGCGCAACAGCTACACACACGTTTTGTGGGGTTTTTTTTTTTTTTTTTACTCAATTTCCTCCGGGATCAATAAAATATTCTGATTCTGATTCGTATTTGACAAGATGCAAGGACTGATATTACCTGACGGAACTGCTGATGTTATACAAGATCGTTTTAAAGAGCGAGTAATACAAATTCACCAAGGGCGCCCTTTAAGTAGCAGAAACACAGTATGAGAAGGAGTGCGGCCTCTAAGGACCTGCTTTTGAACACCCAACAACAGCGACTTTCATCCTCAACATGACATATACAGTACACTTAAAAGGCTAGTTCTAGTCTTTGCTAATTAGTGCTAGGTGATAAGAATGCTAATTCAAGCACAAAACATCCTCAACATCTCTCATTCTGTTTTCAAAGATAGATTTTTCAAGGGATTTTTTGAGAGTGATGCAAAAGGAAAATCCCTGTGTGCTGCAGTCTTGTCTATGAAAAAATATTATGGATCAGAGTGGTTAAAAGACAAGAGTCTGAATCGAACTGACGATTTCCAATCATCTATTTATATGCAGTATGTTCAACCGGCCCTGTTTTTTAAAGGTGCCCAATGTGTTTTATCTTCCTTTATCAGTTCATGTTTGCTGAATATAAATGAGTCTTGGAGAAACCACCCCCGCTAACAGGCTTAGCATCTCTCATTAGCTGTTTTACATCTTATTTTGGTTTCGAGTCTGTTTACATCAACAATAACAATAACAAGACAGTTAACTTGGCAGTGTAATAATGATTTGCTGACACAAACAAACAAAAAAGTCTTCGATCAGGTGCTAAGAAATAGAAGATGCGATACGAATTCAAGAGAAGTAAAGAAATGACATTGTTGTAATTGACACTCATGTACAGGAGAAAGCAAATTTCTGAACTCAAGGTTTCAGAAAGACATTACTGCCAATTCCATTTTATTGGGGGCCTGGTGCTATATGGTGCTGGATTTTGGGGTTCGAATCCCACTCTCCACAAGGTTGTCACTGTTTGCCCCCCCCCAGTTAGTTGCACGGGGTTTTCAAAGGCCAGCCATGTCTCTCACTGTCTATGGTGTGAGAATCATGTAAAAGAACCATTGATGATTTTCGACAAGAGTGGCTGCAAAAACATCAGCGTGTTTCTGTCCCTTGCTAAAGGGTTGTGTCAGGAAGGGCATCCGATGTAAAAAACCTATGCCAAATCAAACATGCATATCATTCACTGTGGCGACCCCTGAGAAAGGGAAAAAGCCGAAAGGAAATCTCTCTCTCTCTCTCTATCTCTCTCTCTCTCTCTCTCTCTCTCTCTCTCTCTCATACCTCTTTATTTCAAGAAGAGGAAAGGCATGAGGCTAGGACTGAAAGTAGGGACTTTGAATGTTGGAACTATGGCAGGAAAAGGTAGAGAGCTGGCTGACATGATGCAGAGGAAGAAGGTGGACATACTGTGTGTTCAGGAGACCAGGTGGAAAGGTAGCAAGGCGAGAAGCTTAGGAGCAGGGTTTAAGCTGTTCTTCATGGTGTGGATGGGAAGAGAAATGGAGTAGAAATCATCTTGAAGGAGGAGTTTGTCAGGAATGTTCTAGAAGTGAAAAGAGTGTCAGACAGAGTGATGAGTCTCAAGTTAGAAATTGAAAGCGTGATGTTCAATGTTGTTAGTGCTTATGCCGCACAGGCAGGATGTGAGCAAGAAGAGAAGGAGAGATTCTGGAATGAGTTAGATGAAGTGATGCAGAGTACCCACAGAGATGAAAGAGTGGCCATTGGTGCAGACTTCAATGGACATGTTGGTGCAGGAAACAGAGGGACGAGGAAGTGATAGGCAGGTTTGGTATCCAGGACAGGAACACAGAAGGACAGATGTTGGTAGATTTTGCAAAAAGGATGGAAATGGCTGTGGTAAATACTTTCTTCCAGAAAAGACAGGAGCATAGGGTGACTTATAAAAGCGGAGGTAGGAGCACACAAGTAGACTACATCTTGTGCAGGCGATGTAATTTGAAGGAAGTCCGTGACTGCAAAGTAGTAGCGGGTGAGAGTGTTGCCAAACAGCATAGCATGGTGGTGTGCAGGATGACACTGATGGTGAGGAAGGTGAAGAAGGCAAAGGCAGAGCAGAAGACAAAGTGATGGAAACTGAAAAAGGAAGAGTGTCGTGTTGTCTTCAAGGAGGAGTTGAAACAGGCTTTGGGTGGCCAGGAAGTGCTTCCAGATGACTGGACAACTACAGCAAATGTGATCAGGGAGACAGGGAAGAGAGTACTTGGTGTGTCATCTGGAAGGAGAGTAGATAAGGAGACTTGGTGGTGGAATGAGGAAGTGCAGGAGTGTGTACAAAGGAAGAGGTTAGCTAAAAAGAAGTGGGACATTGAGAGGACCGAAGAGAGGAAACAGGAGTACAGGGAGACACAGCGTAAGGCAAAGGTAACGGTGCCAAAGACCAAACAGAGGGCGTATGATGACTTGTATGCTTGGTTTGAAAGTAAAGAGGGAGAAAATGATTTATACAGGTTGTCACAGCAGAGAAATAGAGATGGGAAGGACGTGCAGCAAGTTAGAGTGATTAAGGACAGAAAGGGAAATGTATTGACTGATGACAGAAGTGTGCTGGGAAGATGGAAAGAGTACTTTGAAGAGATGATGAATAATGAAAATGAGAGAGAAAAAAAGAGTAGAAGAGGTGACCGTTGAGGACCAGGATGTAGCAAAGATTAGTAAGGGTGAAGTGAGGAGGGCATTGAAGAGGATGAAGAATGGAAAAGTAGTTGGCCCTGATGACATACCGGTGGAGGTATGGAAGTGTCTAGGAGAGGTAGCAGTAGATTTCCTGACAAGAACATTCAACAAGGTCTTAGAGAGTGAGAGGATGCCAGAGGAATGGAAAAGAAGTGTGATGGTGCCCATTTTTAAGAACAAGGGAGACGTGCAGAGTTGTGGCAACTACAGAGGGATAAAGTTGATGAGCCATACGATGAAGTTATGGGAAAGAATAGTGGAAGCTAGACTAAGGGCAGAGGTCAGCATTTGTGAACAACAGTTTGGTTTCATGTGAAGAAAGAGCACCACAGATGCAGTGTTTGCCTTGAGGATGTTAATAGAGAAGTACAGAGAAGGTCAGAGGGAGCTGCATTGTGCCTTTGTGGATCTGGAGAAAGCATATGACAGGGTGCCGAGAGAGGAACTGTGGTATTGCATGAGGAAGTCTGGAGTGGCAGAGAAGTATGTTAGAGTGGTGCAGGACATGTATGACAGATGTAAGATAGTGGTGAGGTGTGCTGTCGGTGTGACAGAAGAGTTCAAGGTGGAGGTGGGACTGCATCAAGGGTCAGCTCTCAGGCCCTTCTTGTTTGCTATGGTGATGGACAGGCTGACAGACGAGGTTAGACAAGATTCCCCATGGACTATGATGTTTGCAGATGACATTATGATCTGCAGTGAGAGCAGAGAACAAGTGCAAGAAAATCTAGAGAGGTGGAGGTATGCCCTGGAAAGGAGGGGGATGAAGGTTAGCCTCAGTAAAACAGAATACATGTGTGTGAATGACAAGGACCCAAGAGGAACGGTGAGGTTACAGGGAGAAGAGATAAGGAAGGTGGAGCGTGTGGAAAAGAGGTCAAGAAGCATGTGCAGGCAGGTTGGAATGGATGGAGAAAAGTGTTCAGAGTGATGTGTGATAGGAGGGTGTCGGCAAGAATGAAAGGAAAAGTGTACAAGACAGTGGTAAGGCCAGCGATGTTGTATGGTTTAGAAACAGTGGCCCTGGGGAAAAGACAGGAGGCAGAGCTGGAGGTAGCAGAGATGAAAATGTTGAGGTTCTCTTTGGGAGCAACGAGGATGGATCGGATCAGGAATGAGCACATCAGAGGGACAGCACATGTAAGACATTTTGGAGACAAAGTCAGAGAGGCTAGATTAAGATGGTTTGGACATGTACAGAGGAGGGATAGTGAGTATCTTGGTAGTAGGATGCTGAGGTTGGAACTACCAGGCAGAAGGCCCAGAGGAAGACCAAAGACGATTCATGGATGTAGTGAAGCAGGACATGAAGGTAGCTGGTATAAGAGAAGAAGATGCAAAGGATAGGGTGAGATGGAGGCAGATGATTCGCTGTGGCGACCCCTGAAGGGAAAAGCCGAAAGGAAAAGAAGAAGAAAGAAGAAGATACCGCTTTATTTCATATATCTGGGACATGAATTTGCTCCTTTAATGAACAGATGCAAACCTCCATATATGATTGTGTGTGTGTGTGTGTGTGTGTGTGTGTGTGTGTGTGTGTGTGTGTGTATGTGTGTGTGTGTGTGTGTGTGTGGGTGTGTGTGTGTGGGTGTGTGTGTGTGTGTTGGCCGTGAGATAGCCTGGTGAACTGTCCAGGCTGTACCCTGCCCTTGCCTAGAGTAGGCTGATATGGGCATTACCCCTCCACACACACACACACACACACACACACACACACACACACACACACACACACACACACACACACACACACACATTATTTCCGTAACTTCCAGAATGCATGAATGAATTCCTTCTATTTTATGATTGCATAATTTTTTACTAAATCGCCCACACTACACCCACTACCTGCATGAGCAGTGTATCAGATTCGACAATTAAATAAACACCTTTTTTTAAGGACCTTAGTCAATCAGGCTTTTCCCAGAAATGCAGTAAACATTTAAGAGTCTATTATGCATGGTTGACCGTAAAGAGTTAAAGACTTTCATTTTGTGGACCAAGGATTAACTTCTTGCCCACTACCTTATTTTTCCCCCTACCGCACGACAGCATTACACTCCTGGGAATTCATGCCTTGTTAAAGAATTTGAAACCAGGAACATCTGGAATGCCTAGTTCAGCCTATGGTTACTACTGTCAGTGGTGTGCCGATTATACCCTCTCAGAGGAATGGTTATGGTATTGTCATGACTGAAATATCCTGATTATGAAATAATTGTTTATTCTACAGGATTCAAATCCTTGTCATGATGTGTCCTGCTGTTTACCCACTTCTGATTCAACTAATCAACTAATGAATCAGAGTTGAATTGAGTGTGTCGGCATGGTGGCATAGTGGGAAGCACTTCCGCCTCACAGCAAGAACATCCTGAGGTTGAGTCCCAGGCTCCGTGTGAGTGTTTCCGTGTGGAGTTTGCATGTTCTTCCTGTGCTTGCGTGGGTTTGTTTCATGTACTCAGGTTTCTTTACACAGTCCCAAGGCTAATCGGCTGCTCTAAATTGTATTTAGGTGTGATAGTAGGTGGGAATGGGGGGCAGTGGTGGTCTAGTGGATAGGGTGCAGGATCGCTGATCCTAAGATTGGGGGTTCAAGTCCCCACAGGGTTGTCACTGTCCCCCCAGTGCAGCTCACTGGGTTATCAAAGGCGGGCCATGTCTCTCACTGTCTATGGTGAGAGGTTCATGTAAAAGAAGCATTGCTGACTTTCGTAAAGAGTAGCTGCAAAGCCGCCAGCATATTTCTGCCCCTTGCTAAAGGGTTGTGACAGGAAGAGCATCCGACGTAAAAACCTATGCCAAATCAAATGTGCGAATCAGATGATTCGCTGTGGCGACTCCCGAGAAAGGGAAAAAGCCGAAAGCAAAAGAAGAAGTAGGTGGGAATGGGTGTGTGTGTGTGTGTGTGTGTGTTTGGCCCTGCGATATACTGATGAGTTGTTCGTGGTGGGGTTCGGGGGGATTGGTGTACTCTACCTTCAGGTCCAGTGTTAACTGACTCGCATCCCTACTAGAAATCAGTGGTTCAGCAAAGTGAGTGATGAGTGAGAGCCAAGTTTCGAGCATTGCAGCAGTTAAATATTGCAGAACATCATACATGTCAGGAATTGGGTTTGGAAGCTGTGGTTTTAGACTGCTGCACCATTGGGGACAAGAAGTGGGAAAACATTCATTTTATTTTTAAATTATTGTATAAAACTATTATATAAATAAAGACAAGTATGATGGGTTCACATGAGGGGTTTTAACAGACGTAAAATTTTATCAAATAAAAGTGGATTGGATCGGATCATAGCATAGTATTCAATGTCTGCCTATCTGGCAGGCCAATAACACCCAGTAGGCCTCCTTTTACAGCTAGACAGCTCCCTTCACCGTATGTGTCCACCATCAGTTTCAAGGGTTACCACCACGACAGGCACCGATGACCTTCCGGTCATGGCTATGAGCTGCCGCCTCAACAATTGAGGTATGAAACATGACCCATTCGGATTCCTTGTCATCCGCCTCCTTTGGGATGTGGTTACAGCTCTGCCGGAGGTGGGAGTTAAAGGCTCCTCTGACAGGACGAACGTTCCCAGGAGAGCCTAGCTATGCACTTGGGCCTGCCAGGTCTGCAGGGCGGCCTCCCCGCCATTGGAGCCAGCACACCACCAGGTAGTGATTGGTTGACAGTTCAGCTCCCCTCTTCACCCGAGTGTCCAGAACAAGCGGCCGCAAATCCGGTAACATGACTACAGAGTCGATCATTGAACTGTGGTCTATGGTGTCCTGGTACCAAGTGCACTTATGGACACTCTTATGTTCAAACATGGTGTTTGTGATGGACAAAGTGTGACGAGCACAGAAGTCCAACAACGAAACACCATTCGGGTTCAGACTGGAGAGGCCGTGCCTACCAATCACACCCTTCCAGGTCACACTGTCATTGCCCACATGGGCATTGAAGTCTCCCAGGACAACAATTGAGTCCCCCGGGGGAGCGTTCTCCAACACCCACCCCTAAAAGCTCCAAGAAGGGCGGATACTCTGAACTGTCATTTGGTGCATAAGCACAAACAACAGTCAGGACCTGCCCCGTCCGACACAAAGGTGGAGGGAAGCTACCCTTTTGTCGACCGGGGAGAACCCCAGCATGTGGGCACTGAAACGGGGGGCAACAAGGATGCCCACACCGGCTAGCCGCCTCTCCCCATGAGCAACTCAGAATGGAATAAGGTCTAGCCCTTCTCGAGATGGGCGGTCCTAGAGCCCAGGCTATGCGTTGAGGTGAGTCCGACTATATCTAGTTGGTATCTCTCCACCTCACGCACCAGCTCAGGCTCCTTCCCTGCCAGACAGGTGACATTCCATGTCCCAAGAGTCAGAGTCAGTAGCCAAGGATCGGTCCGACAGAACCCATGCTTCGGCTGCCAACTCACAATGCACCCGACCCCTATAGCCCCTCCCACAGGTGGTCTCCTTTTCAGGCTGAGCCTGACCAGCCTCCATGGGCAGAAGCCTGACCACCAGATGCTTACCTTATTGCCTCGCCCCATGCCTGGCTGTGGGAGGGAGGGGGCCCTGTGTGGCGGGGGGGTTGCCTGTCAGTAGGACGAGCCAAAAAGTCAGTAACATGGAACATGGACAGAATGAGTTGCCTTCTTTTCACTAATAATAACTTTAGATAATCATTATGTAATTGGTTACATTGTGCCAGTTGATAGTGATTGACAAGTTCAACTTTTGTATATTATCTAAAGTCAATAAATGCCAATCCATCAGTGGTCGGTCGGTGCACAAGATACACGGATAGGAAAGGTCACATATGTCATCCATCCTGTATTATGTCTGGTACTTATTTCCCAATTTTGCCACACAGGCAAATTCTGTGGTTCATTGTACGAATCATCCAATGCAGCCATGAGGTGGGGGGGCACTAACGAGTGTCTCTCCCCCTCATGCCGGTCCCAAGCCCGGAGAAATGCAGAGGGTTGTGTCAGGAAGGGCATCCGACGTAAAACCAATGCCAATTACTTAAAATGCAAATCAAAAGATGTTAATAGAGAAGTACAGAGAAGGTCAGAGGGAGCTACATTGTGCCTTTGTGGATCTGGAAAAAGCATATGACAGGGTGCCAAGAGAAGAACTGTGGTATTGCATGAGGAAGTCTGGAGTGGCAGAGAAGTATGTTAGAGTGGTGCAGGACATGTATGAGAGATGTAAGACAGTGGTGAGGTGTGCTGTCGGTGTGACCGATTTAATTCAAGGTGGAGGTGGGACTGCATCAAGGGTCAGCTCTGAGCCCCTTCTTGTTTGCTATGGTGATGGACAGGCTGACAGATGAGGTGAGACAAGAATCTCCATGGACTATGATGTTTGCAGATGACATCGTGATCTGTAGTGAGAGCAGAGAACAAGTGCAGGAAAATCTCGAGAGGTGGAGGTATGCCCTGGAAAGGAGAGGAATGAAGGTTAGCCTCAGAAAATCAGAATACATGTGTGTGAATGAGAAGGACCCAGGAGGAACGGTGATGTTACAGGAGCAGAGATAACGAAGGTGGAGGATTTTAAGTACTTAGGCTCAACAATCCAGAGCAATGGAGAGTGTGGAAAAGAGGTGAAGAAGCGTGTGCAGGCAGGCTGGAATGGTTGGAGAAAAGTATCCGTGTGATGTGCGATAGGAGAGTGTCAGCAAGAATGAAGGGAAAAGTGTACAAGATGGTGGTGAGGCCAGCGATGTTGTATGGCTTAGAAACAGTGGCGCTTGAGGAAAAGGCAGGAGGCAGAGCTGGAGGTAGCGGAGATGAAAATGTTGAGGTTCTCCTGGGAGTAACGAGGATGGATAGGATCAGAAATGAGTATATCAGAGGGACAGCCCACTTAAGATGTTTTGGAGACAAAGTCAGAGAGGCTAGATTGAGATGGTTTGGACATGTACAGAGGAGGGATAGTGAGTATATTGGCAGTAGGATGCTGAGGTTGGAACTACCAGGCAGAAGGCCTCGAGGAAGACCGAAGAAGAGATTTATGGATGTGGTGAAGGAAGACATGAAGGTCGTTGGAGTCAGAAAAGAAGATGCGGAGGACAGGGTGAGGTGGAGGCGGATGATTTGCTGTGGCGACCCCTGAAGGGAGCAGCCGAAAGTAAAAGAAGAATTGTACGAATCATCCAATTCGTGTGGTTATTGCACCTGTGGAGACCTTAACAGAGGCTCAGTGGGAGGTGAAAATAATGAGGTCTTTCTCTGTTAACACAACTGAGTGTGAAAAATGTGTAAACTAGGAAGTATTTGAATTATTTTAAAAACCTTATGTACGTATTTTGATATGATATTTTCTCCCAGGCATGAACTAAAGATTTTGACCCGTGCATTTATTCAGTGGGGGAAAAAAATCCCCCATTCAGAAATTATTCTTTTACATCAAATCATGTATGCCACAATTATTAGCACCCCTGATGTCAATACTTTGTACGACCCTGTTTTGCCAACTAAACAGCACCTAATCTTCTCTTATAATGTTTCACCAGATGGGAGAACACAGAAAAAGGGATCTTGGACGGTTCCTCTTTGCATAATCACTCTCAATCATCCAGCGGCCTGGGTCATCGCCTCTGCACTCTCCTTTTCAGCTCAGTCCACAGGTTTTCAATGGGATTGAAGTATGGGGACTGAGATGGTGATGGAAGGATCTTGGTTCAGAGTCTGGTGAACCATTTCTGTGTAGATTTGGCTACATGTTTAGGGTCATTATCTCGCTGAAAGACCCAGTGACGACCAATCTTCAGCTTTTGGGAAGATGCCACTAGATTTTGATTTAAGATCTCCTGGTATTTCAAAGTGTTTATGATGCCATGCACCCTAACAAGGTTCCCAGGGCCTCAGGAAGAGAAACAGGTCCACATCATCACCGATCCTCCCCCATACTTCACAGTGGGCTTGAGGTGCTTTTTACATATATACTCATCTTTTCTGTTGTCTTGCCATCCTCCTCACTGTGTGTGGTGGCAAAATAATTTTGCGCCCACGTCCAGGCTTGTTTACCACTGTTCCAGTTGGTTTAAACGTCTTAATGATTACTCTCACAATAGATATCGGTAGGTGCAGGTGAGTAGCAATTTTCTTGTAACCGTTGCCTGAATTGTGAAGGTTGACACACATCTGCTTTACTTGAATGGTGTGTGTGTTCCTTTGTCTTTCCCATGTTGAAGACTGGATAAGAGAAATGGCCTCTGTGTCCCGTCATATTTATACCCCAGGGAAACAGGAAGTGATGAATTACTAATTAAAGGTTCCTAGATACTCTGATCAATTTTGTACACTACTTTAGAAGTGACAGAAATACATGTATGTCAATTAAATTAATTCCCTAGGAACTGTTAGTGGTGCCAATAATTGTGGGACAAGTGATTTTATGAAAAACAATTATTTCTTAGTCAGGGATTTTTCCCACCCCCTTAAAATGGACTTGAGTTGAAGGTTACATTTTTCCCCCAGTTTTCACTGTGAGAGTAGCTTCTGCAATAAAAATGTAATTTATTTTAAGGCTTTTAACACATTTTAACCAGGTGTGCTAATAATTATGGAGTAGTGGTGGCCTGGTGGTAAAGGGCACTGGATCGCTGATCTGAGGTTGGGGGTTCGAGTCCCATTCTCCACAAGGTTGTTGCTGTCCCGTCAGTGCAGCTAACTGGGTTATCAAAGGCCGGCCATGTCTCTCACTGTCCGTCTATGGTGAGAGGTTCATGTAAAAGAACCATTGCTGACTTTCGACAAGAGTAGCTGCAAAGCTGTGAGCGTGTTTCTGCCCTGTAATGGCCTGGTGAGCTGTCCAGGGTGAACTCTACCCCAGAGTCGGCTGAGAGGGGCACCAGCCTCTCTGTGACTCTAATTAGAATGAGGTTCAGAAAATGAATCAATAAAAGAGATATACACACACACATATCATGCACTTCCTGTGTGTAGTTGTTTTGCACTTTGGCTCAGATGCTAAACTTAATTTCATTGTTGTACTCTCAGTGACATTAAAATAGAATCTAATCTAAATTGCACATTGGTGTGAATGTTAGGGTTAATGGTTGTCTCTCTTTGAGACGTGTGATGGATTGGCGGCCCAAAGTCAACTGGGATTGGTTCCAGCTCCCCTACAATCCTGACAGATAAGTGGGTGGATCATCCATATAATGAGCCTGCGAACCATCCAACTTCCCTTTCTAACCACATTATCCTGGAAAAGGTTGCAAATTGGATTCTATACCAATACACTGGTGGGACAGGAATACAGTACACCCAGAATTAGACATGTAGCGCTCCACATGGCACCACACCCACACGAATTCAAACTCTCTTTCCAAATTAAGGATAAGTTAGCATAACTGCTCCACCTACTAACACTACACCTTTGTTTATAGGACACAGGAAAATATAAAGGCATGATGTGAAGTAATTACCACATCTACCTCACAGCAAAAAGCCCTGGGAGTTCCAGCTTGGGCGTTTCTGTGGAGTTTGCATGTTCTCCTCGTGCTTGCATGAGATTCCTCTGGGTACTTCAAGTTCCTCCGACGGTCCAAAAACATGCACAGTAGGCTAATTAGTTGTTCCAGGTTGCCCCTAGGTATGAGAGTGAGTATGTGAGTATTGGCCCTGCAATAGCCTGGTGAGCTGTCCAGGGTGTACCCTACCCTTGACCAGAGTCAGCCAAGATGAACACCAGCCTCCTTGCTACCCTTATTAGGATTAAGGTCCTCAGAACATGAATGATGGACTCCTGAGTAGCGCATTGACAAGATGTGTGACTATTAACCCAGAGATTGCAAGTTCAAACCCGGGTTAATAACACAAGCATCCATGACCGGGAGTCCATGGGAGTTAATTGGCCCGAGGTCTAATGGAAGGAAGGAATGGCAAACAATCATTTCCTTGTCACTCACAGCAATCGCCAGCCAATCACGAGCTCTGTGAGATCATTCACATAAGGGGGCAGATAACACTTTCCCTCCGAGTATGTTAGACCGTCCTCAAATAGGCACACGTCGCAGTTCAAAAAGAGGCATGCGGATAGCATGGCATGTCACGGAGGGGGCGTGTGCATGCTTCCGCCCCTTGTTGGTTGGTGGTGGTTTGCTGGGGTGGTATTTGATTTTAAATTGATGGTGTATACAGTACTTATGTGATCTTGAATAGCGATCTCCTCTAAAAATTAACCCAACTTCTGGACCAGGTTTGGGGACACTTAATTTTGTTAAAGAAGAATCCCAGTGCTTTCCACATATAAAACTGTAGCTGTCTATCACTGATACCAAAAAAAAAAAAAAAAGAAAAGAAAATAGGTGAAAACCAGCTGTCGTTAGTGTGAGATCAGAGTCACTCGTCGTAAGGAGCGAAGGGTTAACAGGTGCTGAAACTTTTTTGTTTGCTGAACAGGAAATGAAAGTAGGTGACAGTGCTCCAGCATCAAAGTACACAGTGAATGCATGCCAGTTCAAATGAGGGAAGAAGTATGTGGGTACCAATCATCAAATGAGGTCAAAGATAATCTTTGTTTTTTGTTTTTGTTTTTTTCTTTTAAATCAAACCAGAATCTTGGCTGTATGCCAGATTTTGGGAGTAGATAATAATTAAAGTGTGCATTGACTGTTGGCTGCAATTAACAGAATTATTGTATACATGAAAGCGGCCTAAATTTCAAGTGCTTCTGTAAGATCATTGTGACTCGTACAAGCTGTAAACAAAGCTGTGGGTTTAGATAAAACTCACTGATCCATTTCATTACTGTAGAAAAATCAGCTTCGCTCACTTTCCAAATATCGCTGGGGGGATTTGGGAAGCCCTCTCGGATGTAATAATTTTAATGTGTTAAATATAAATAAATCAATTAATTGTGTACTAAATGGCCCAGGATTTAATTAGTTATTGGACAAAAACAACTACAATTCGGGGTTACATTAAAAGCTGAATGCATTTTTAAGAAAGACTATGTACATTTTGTTAACTGGTCAGAATGCCAGCTTGAAATGAACAACAGAAACGGTAAACAGCAACATCCAACATTTCACTATTTATCATATCATATTAAGACCGTACATATTTCACATCATTCTGTATCTGTTTATATAATACAATATTAGTAACTTTTTAATTTTAGACTTGAGCCTCAGGCTAGGGTGCTGACCTACTGATCTTAAGGTTGAGAATTCAAGCCCTGCTATCATCCAGTTGTCATTGCCCCACCCACACACACCCACACACACACACACACACACACACACACACACACACACACACACACACACACGCACACACACACACACACACAGTGCTGGTAACTGGGTTATCAAAAGTCAGTCATGTCTCTTCGTGTCCATAGTGAGAGGCATGTAAAATGCTGACTTTGGTAAAGAGGGGGCTGCATAGCCCCCAGCATGCCCTGTGATGGATGGCCTGGTGAATCGTCCAGAGTGTACTGTGCCCTCGCCCAGAGTTGGTTGAGATGGGTACCAGCCTCCCCGTGACCCTAATTAAGACGAAGAGGTTCAGAAAATGAATAAATGAATAAATGAATAATTTTATACTTACATAAAAATTAGTGTGTGCATGTGTAAAGGGTAAAGGTATGTATGTCTGTATATATATATATATATATATATATATATATATATATATATATATATATATATACACACGTACACTGCCCTCCATAATTATTGGCACTTCTTCTTTTCCTTTAGGCTTTTACCCTTTTTCAGGGGCCGCCACAGGGACACAACAAGGGGCGGGGGGGGTGTTTCGATTGGGTTGAGGTCTGGAGACTGGCTAGGCCAGTCCAGAACCTTGATATGCTTTTTACGGAGCCACTCCTTGGTTTTCTTGGCTGTGTGCTTTGGATCGTTATCATGCTGGAAGACCCGGCCATGTTTCATCTTTAATGCTCTGACCGAGGGAAGGAGGTTTTTACCCAAAATGTCACAATACATGGGGCAGTGGTGGTCTAGTGGTATAGGGCGCTGGATCGCTGATCCAAAGGTTGGGGGTTCGAGTCCCACTCTCCACAAGATTGTCACTGACCCCCCCCCCCCCCCCCCCATTGCAGCTAACTGGGTTATCAAAGGCCGTCCATGTCTCTCACTGTCTATAGTGTGAGGCATGTAAAAGAACCATAGCTGACTTTCGTAAAGAGTAGGCTGCAAAGCCGTCAGCGTGTTTCCGCCCTGCGATGGCCTGGCGAGCTGTCCAGGGTGTACTCTGCCCTCGCCCGAAGTTGCCTGGGATGGGCACCAGCCTCCCCGCAACCCAAATTAGGATTAAGCGGTTACAGAAAATGATGATGATGATGTCACAATACATGGCCCCATTCGTGTTGCCATTGATACGGTGCAGTCTTGCTGTCCCTTTTGCAGAAAAGCATTCCCAAAGCATGATGTGTCCACCCCAATGCTTCACAGTAGGTATGGTGTTTTTGGGATGCAACTCAGCATTCTTCTTCCTCCAAACACAGCGAGTGCTGTTTAAACCAAAAAGTTCAATTTTGGTCTCATCTGACCACATCACATTCTCCCAATCCTCCTCTGGATCGTCCTGATGGTTGAAATTAGCATATTTCAGACGGGCCTTTACATGTTTTTTGTTTAGGAGGGGAACCTTTTGGGCAATGTAGGATTTCATCTCATGACGACGTAGTGTGACGGTGGTTCCTGCCGTCTTCAAATTACTGAACAGTTCCTGCCGTGTAGTTCTGGGCTGATTATTCACTGTTCTCAGGATCCTTTGAACCCCACGAGGTGAGATCTTACATGGAGCGCCACTCCTAGGGAGGTTGTCAGTGATGTTATACTTCTTCCATTTTCTAATAATGTTTCCAACTGTTGATCTTTTCTCACAAAGTCGTTTACCAATTGCAGTTTGACTCATCCCAGCTCTGTGCAGTTGTACAATTTTATCTCTGGTGTCTTTGGGAAGCTCTCTGGTCTTGGTCATGGTGAAGAATAAAGTCTGACAGTTTGAAGGTGTGTGCAGGTGTCTCTTATGCATCTAATCAGTTCAAACAGGTGTCATTCATACTGTTAACGAGTAGGGGCCGAAATAATATTTGTTTTCTAGCTACGCAATACTTATTGGCCTCCCATTTTCACAAATAATTTGTTTAAAAATCATACAATGTGATTTCCTGGATTTTTTTTTTTTTTACATTCTGTCTCTCAAGCTTGATGTGTACCTATGATGAAAATTACAAATCTCTCTTAACTTTTTAAATGGGTGAACTTGCACATTTTTACATTGCCCAATACTTATTGGCCCCACTGTGTGTATATATATAATTTCCATCTGTCCTGATCAGATACAGGGCGGAGCTATGTGGTGAGGTGGTGCTTTGCTGTGCTGTTTGGTGGATAGTGGAATCCCTCACAAACCACGCTGGTATGTGATGAAAATAGATATTGCTGGCCCTCTCTCTTCTCTCTCTCTCTCTCTCTCTCTCTCTCTCTCTCTCTCTATATATATATATATATATATATATATATATATATATATATATATATATATATATATATATATATATATATATATATATCACAGATCAAATGCTTTGCCTTTTCATAATATGGATAATGTATAAAATGTATTTGTATAACCTGTTTAGGCTGCACATTAATCATAAAACCCAGTAAAAAACTAAAAAGTTCCTCGGTGAGGCAAACAGTACTCCTGACTCGTGGCAGAGGGCGCTAGTGAGTCCAAAGATTCTGCACATTCTACAATCTTCTACATTTGTTGTTAATATTTCCTTCATGATAACGCATTATCAAGATGGAAGATTACATTTCCAAGCTAAGAAAATTTGCATATCTTGACTTTCAATCATAACAAGAGGTAATAGCTGAAGGAAAACCAACGCAGATGGTATAGATTTTCAGCTGAAATAAAATATGTGTCACATGTATGGGTAAAAAAATGCCCAAACATTTTTTTTGAGTTGATTTGTATTTGTAAATCTGACTCTAAAAGAGTCAGTGCCTCACCAGCTGTCAACCTTCCCGCACGCTACTGGTTATAGTTAAAGTATTGAAATTGATTAACCTGATTACTTACACAGTACCAGACAGTTGCATATGTGTTTCTTTTATTGTCCAGAGATTAGCAGTCTTAGAGCTGTGTGAAAGAATAACCGAATGTGTATGTTTTTGGACTATAAACAGAAACCAGAGCACTTGGAGGAAAACCACGAAAGATAATGCAACACTAAACACATAACACCCCAATCAGTGAAGACGTTCGAACCCATTCCTCTACTGTATGCTTTCAAGATTGCATTATTTTTAGCTACCAATATGGCCACCCCACCAGTTGACACTGATCATGACATCATCATGATTGCTGAGACTAAGATAAGCTCCCGCCTCCCCTCAACCCTAGTACTGTAGTATTAAGCAGTTCAGCAGATGAATGGATGCCTGATAGTTATTGTCCTGCGAATTGCACCAGTCGTCAATCTAAAAGTCGTGCACAGAAATTATTTTGTTTATTTGTTGATTTGCAGAGGCAGACTTTGAAGGAATTGACTTGAATGAAATCAAGCATAAAGTATGACATTCAAATATATTTGCATATATGACAGCCTGCCAGATGTGGCGAGCTGGGGAGTTTTACCTACCAGTTAATGCACCTGTGTTGGAAAACCGAAAATCAACAACAGCATTCGCTCATATGGGTGAAGGTGGGGAACACTTGGAAAAGTTTGGCAATCCATTGCTGGGCCAACACACACACACACACACGCACACACACACACGCACACACGCACACACACACACACACACACACACACACACACAAAACCATTCACACTCACAGGCAATATGGAACCCTGTGGAATGTTGGAAAAAGAGCTGTCCTTGACAACCATCTGCAGGTTGTAACAGACGTTGGCCTTTAGCTGTTATTTTGTTCTGATGACAGCCTGTTGTTTTGATGTCACGTAACTCTTTTTATATATTGTTTTTCATGATAATCTGCCAATTTATAGCGTGCTTGCAAAACTGATGGTCAGTCATACAGAATATGACCTCACACTAATGCTTGCTGTTTTATTGTGCGGTCACTAGTGTACCAAGGAGAAATACTGTAACCACGCCAAAGCAAAAAAAAGGTAAAAGACAAAGGGGAACCTTTATTAGTCAAATTGGAAAAAGTTACAAATTACTGCATTTATCCAGAGGGATTATGGGTGTCATGTCCGTAGAAGACAAGGCCTCAAACACGAGGTGTGTGTGTGTGTGTGTGTGTGTGTGTGTGTGTGTGTGTGTGTGTGTGTGTGTGTGTGTCAGGCCAGATTGGAGGCAGGGGAGAAGGCACAGGAGAAGCATAGTTGGGACTATAGTTAGAGTAGTCCAAGTAGTCAGGCGACCGCAGAGGAATATAGGGAGAACCAGGAGGATACGGGGAGTCACGAGGACGATGGGGTGGTGAAGAAACAGTTAGGGACTCATCAGTCTGGGTAGACTGATCACAAGTCTCTGGGAGACACTAGATACCCTGTTCATGGGTGATACGCATCAAGGTTGGAACTGAGTGGCCACCAGAAAGTGTTGAAAGTCCAGACGGTCAGCAGAGAGGATGGATGGGTGAGGAGGAATGCGGCGCTGAGTGACGCTTCCTCTCCTCAAATACACGAAACGATAGGCGGGCTGGGCTGAAAGGGTAAAAGGCAGAAGGATAGGGCATAAGGTGCATGTCTTGTGAATACACAATCAACTATAATCCAATGTTGAAAGCTGAGAGAATAAACATAGTCACGCGTAAAAGGCATAAGGCCCACGTCATGCACCGATGCGTGGTTACAAAATGCTGGTACACTAACTGCTTACACTTATAGACAAAACATGTAATCACAATAAGGCTTGAAATAAATGATAAGTCCCTATATATGGCATCATGCACTTACTATAGTGAAAGTGAAAATATTATAATATTATAAAGTAAAAAGAGTGAGGTACTTACACATGATGTTTAGATTGAGGAGCAATCTGTGCAACCAGATGGTGGGTGTGAAGGTCAAGCAAACTCCAGCAAATAAATTTAACCAGGAAAAAGGTGCTGGGGATCAAGCACCTATTTTATAAAAAACTCCGCCTGAACTTTGCCGATGTCACTTCGGGGCGGATGACATCACATTAAGAGAAAACGAGAAAATAAGGGGAAATTAGCAAACGGTATGCAGATTAAGAAGAAGAGGTTAAGAGCCCTGACCGTGCACGGGGCGATGGCTGTAACGGTCAACCTTCTTCCAACCTGTCTGTGTGATATTTTGGAATAAAGACTTGTTCCTGCCTCTTCTCATCTGGTTGTGGTGGGCTTCTTTACTTTATTAAGGGTTGACTAACATTAGAGCTAATTGGAAATGTACAGAGAGTAATACGAGGGTAACTAGGGGAACCTTCTTTCAACCGGCATACTGTATGTCCAACTTGGGCAGGTGAGCCTGAGTTTTTTTCCTGCAACTCCAAGTGTTTTCGGACTGTTGGAAGAAAGCAGAGCACCCTGATCCAACCCACACAAGCACAGGAAGAACATGCAAATGCCACACAGAACCACCCTCTCCGAGCCCCATTCTCGAACCCCATACCTTCTTGATGCGAGGTACACATGCTATCCACTAAACCACCTGGGTTTGAACCCAGAATTTCAGCTTCCACATTGAAATTCATTGAAATCCCCTTCGGGCGGTGATGGTCTTGTGGTATAGGGTGCTGGGTCACTGATCCTAAGGTTGGGGGGTTCGAGTCCCACTCTCCGCAAGGTTGTCACTGTCCCCCCAGTGCAGCTAACTAGTAAAGGCTAGTCCGACAAGAGTAGCTGTAAAGCCATCAGCATGTTTCTGCCCTGTGATGGAATGGCAAGCTGTCCAGGGTGTACTCTGCCCTTGCCCAGAGTTGGCTGTGATGGGCACCAGCCTCCCTGCAACCCTAATTAGGATGAAGCAGTTCCAGAAAATGAACTGAAATCCCCTTTGTTCTATTAAAACACGCCGCCAAGTTAAAAAAAAAAAAAGAGAAAAAAAAGAAACAAATAAATAAATAAACTTCAACAATCATCCCATGTCTGTTTTACTGGGAACCTACACACTGAGTCGTGAAACCTTGGAGGCGTGGTTATCCACGATCGTTTACATATTCAATTTGCATACGGACGCCCCGCCCCTTTGTTAGTTCATATGAGTGGAGTCGTGTGGCTGAGGAGGGAGGCTGTGGTGTCTGAGGCGAACTGCCTGCTGCAGCCGAACCGATAGCACTGACAGAAGGAGAAGGAAAAGGAGAAGAAGAAGGAGGAGGAGGAGAGAAGGAGAGGATAAAGCGGAGGTGTGAGAAAAGGGAGGAATGTGAAAGAGAAGGGGTGGAGGAGGTATTTTAATTCGGACAGGCGGCCCTGAAGCTGGGTGACCGCTCAACACTTCCCGCTTACTGCTGGGACGCTTGTGAGGAACCTTCCTCATGGGCTCCTGCTCGAACACACACGCTCCAGAACCGAGCCTGGTGTGTCCGTGAGCACCGGACAGTCACTCGCTCTGGTTCTGGTTCTGGTTCTGGCTCTGGGACTGTGTTCGCGTCGTGCTTTCGGGGAGAAAAGTGGAGTCTCATTTGAGGTAAGCGTCTATCCGGGCTGCAGCTAATAAAAAAAATAAAAAAAAATAACAGTGAGCGAGCGCGCGCTTCCTTCTGTTTGAGCGCGTGCTGGCATGTATGAATGACATGCTAATCTGGGAGGGTTCCTCTGATTCCTGGGGTCATTTCCGGCGAGCGTGTGTGTGTGGACATCCCTGCCCATCTGATTGCTGCTAAAGAATTCTGCACGCACCCCATGTATATATATATATATATATATATATATATATATATATATATATATATATATTTTTTTTTTTTTGTGCATGCTCTGGGTCATATAAGAAGGGATTTCCCATCATGCACAAAGTGTGCAAAGTTGTTGTAAATGCAAGCAGATGGTGTTACAACTGATCTCATAACTCTTTAATATGGATACGGTGTACCGAGCATCTCACAACCAGAAGAGGACGCCCCCCCCCTCCCCGCGTCAATCTGGGCGTTCTGCTGTATATTTATTTATTTTTTCCTTTATAATATATTGCATGCACTCTTGTGGCTCATTGACTCTTCTTAAAAGGTCACATTCACTAACCAGCTATACGATATCAGATAAACATGAAATACAGTTGGTGTAGTGGTCAGTACGTCCTCCTCACCAGAAGGTCCAGGGTTCAGAACCCCTGTTGCTGGTGTTATGCATGCAGCTTGCATGATTCCGTCTGTGCAGGCATGTGTTTCTTATGAGAGATTTCCTTTCGGCTTTTTCCCTTTATCAGGAGTCGCCACAGCGAATGATTCACACGTTTGATTTGGCGTAGGTTTTTACGTCGGATGCCCTTCCTGACACAACCCTTTTTTTTAGGCAAGGGGCAGAAACACGTTGATGGCTTTCCAGCTTCTCTTTACGAAAGTCAGCAATGGCTCTTTTACATGAACCTCTCACCATAGACAGTGAGAGACATGGCCGGCCTTTGATAACCCAGTTAGCTGCACTGGGGGTGGGGGCGGGACACCCTTGTGGAGGGTGGGACTTGAACCCCAACCTTAGGATCAGCGATCCAGCGCCCTATACCACCAGGCCACCCCTGCATGGGGTTCTTATAGGTGCTCTGGATTTTTCCTACTGTCCAGAGGCTTGCATTCTTGAATTCATTTTCTTTAACTGCGTAATCCTAAGTAGGGTCACGAGAAGGATGGCGCCATCCCAGCAGACTCCGGGCGAGGGCAGAGTACACCCTGGACAGCTTGCCAGGCCATCGCAGGGTGGAAACATACTGACGGTTATGCAGCTACTCTTATTGAAAGTCAGTAATGGTTCTTTTACTGCCTCGCATCATTGACTGTGACAGACATGGGTGGCCTTTGAGAACCCAGTTAGCTGGGGGGGTAGGGTGGTGGTGGTGGCATGTATGTTAGGCTAATTGGCTATTTTAAATTTCTCATAGGTGGGTGTACATGTGCGTTGGCCGTGGGATAGTTTGACTGTACAGGAATGCACCCTGTCTTTGCCCAGTGTTTGGCTGAGATAGGCCCCAGCCTTCCTACAACGATTTGGAAAATAAGGGCGTGATGAAATAGTCTTATCTCTGAATTAAACTAAATTACCCACAATGTCTTTCTGAATCTGTTTGTTTACTCCTGTATGTGAGTGACACTCACACCTGCACTGGGTAATGAAATTAATAAACATGGCCATCTTCTGAATTTCTCTAGAAATCTTATCCCTTCTTCTGTTTTTGGACACTTGACCTCAGGCTTTTCCGCTTCCTTCGAATCCGTGCTGTGTTGCCTAATTATCACAAGCGCATGATAATTTCTCTGGTCATGTGATCTTGTTTTTGGTATTATAAACAGATACAAACCCAAAACAGGATGTAAAATAGAATAAAGGATACTAAGCCTGTAAGCTGGAGATGAACTGATAATGGAAGGTGAAACACATCAGCGATTCACGAGAAAAACCTCTTGAGACCCGACGGTCTTCATGGAATGACACCATATTATCTCCAGCTGTGTGCATTGTGTTTATTACCATGTAAAATCCTCATATAAGTGCAGGTGGGTATTGCCCTTTTCCAAAATTATTTATGAAAATATCGACGTTCAATTTTTTAAGGTGGTAAGGAGCAGAAGACAGGCAAAGAAATTACAATTACACTCAAATTTATTGTTTGGGTTTAAGGAAGCTGCGGACCATTAGAGGGTCATTGGTTGTTCTTTAGATGAGAAGACTGCACTTTTACAATTTTTATCTTCATAAAACTTCGAACTATATAAAGACATAAGTTGTATAATTTCATGCATTGTAATGATTTTATTGCCGGCTACTTGAAAACTAAATCTCAATCATAGAGCAGTATGGCTTTAAAAATATTTTTAATTTTGATACTGTATTAATCCTGCAATCAAAATTATTTCCTCTGCATTTAACCCATCCAAAGTGAGCATGCGAAAACGCACGCGCACACAAAAACGCATGCACAGAAACGCACGCGTGCACACACAAACACAGTAACACACACACTCAAAGCAGTGGGCTGCCACACACATTGGGGCATCCAGAGAGCAGTTGGGGGTTAGGTGCACTGTTCAAAAGCACTTCAGTCATTAATGTGGATGAAGGGAGGGTGCAGTTCACTCCCCCACCGCCTGCCACCCATTTTTCCTGCTGGTCCGGGAATCAAACCAGTGACCTTGGTCCCAACGCTGCCTCCCTAACCATGAGGTCACAGCTGTTCAAAACAATTTTCAATATCGTTTGGTATTTTGGGTATTTGTGCTTAAATATATTGATGCTGTTGGATGAGTGGTTTCTCATTACACAGGCACTGATTTTAAGTTAATCCTTTTAAAACCTCCAGTACAAGTCTGTCAGTAAAGGGCACGAATGTATCAAAATCGTGTACATGCTAGCTTGTGCCTTGATGACATCATCATTCTGCGAGTCAGTCTTTAAATATCTGCCCAGCCCAGAAGATTGTTAAAACAGAAGGAATCTAATCTAGAGCTTTAGAATGTAGGTCTCCAATGGGGAATGCATTTGAAAATAATCCCCATCATTTTCAGCCAATCGCTGCTCGAGATTTCTACATGTGCTTCCTGAGGAACATACTATGGGAACTTGTACAAGTGAAAGTGTGGTAGTTCTTCCAGATGTAGGATGGAGATGGCAGGGCTGCCAACTTGTAAGAATCTATCCGTATTCATATGAAAAATAACATAAAATACGGCAATACAATTCATTCAGACAATAATACAAATTTCAAACTTTGATATGCTCCTTTCAATTTGATTTCACAAGATTTTATCAATAATTCTGAATTGCATCAAATTCGATCTGTGTTTTACATGTTTATCTTCCTGGCAAAGCCAAGTCTTGCAGTAATCTCAGGGGATGTTACTGTTGTATTTTACCACGTGATTCGTTAATCAGCAGCAAGGTAGGTCGATTTTCCCGAATCAGCGGCTATCTTACATACACTTCGTGGTGACCAAAGCCAATCATTGAACGGTTGCAGGAAACCCAAATTGGCGACAAAGGAAGTGAGAATTTTTATCGGAATATTCAACAACTTATCCATTTATTAAGAAGCATGACAGATCCACGGCCTTTTGCGCAATGTGAAATTTAGCATCGCGCATTCGGGTGTTTTTCATATTAAAACAGATATGAAGGGAGGTGGACATAGCCAGCTAGGGACTGGTTTGCTTCCTTTATAAGTTTTATCTTGTCCTGAACTCTCTTACTTGTTATTTGTAAATGCTGATATCAAAGATCATTCAGGATCATGCATAATATAATAATAAATATGCAATATATAATAATAAATGACATATTATATTCTATATTATAACACCAGTAGAATTGGTTTTCTGAAATATTCTGTTTCATTATTAATCCAAAATACAGTAAAATTTGACAAAAATAAGCTGTACATCCATGTATGTAATTTTGTGGAATCCTAATTTGAGTACTAATTTTGTCTATTACGAATATACGGATCCCTCACTTTCCGCAGTTAATTGGGACCGAGATCCCTACACAACCATCGGAATCCGTGAAGTAGGGTCTAACACCCCCCCCCCCCCCCCCCGATTGATGTCCGTACATGTCTGTGTATATATTAATAAATACATATTCAATGCTATAAATAATGCAGCCGGGGGGGGGGCACAAACCAGTGTCTTCCCCCTCACGCCGGTCCCAAGCCCGGATAAATGCAGAGGGTTGCGACAGGAAGGTCATCCGGCGTAAAACTTCTGCCACATTTCTCATGCAAATGATCAAAACTAAATTCATACCAGATCGGTGGAGGCTCGGGTGAACAACGACCGCCATTAGTGCTGTTAACCAACAGGGTGCTGGTGAAAATTGGACTACTGTTGGTCGAAGACGTCGAAGAAGGAGAGGCGGGAGGCGTGTCCGTTGCCAGAGAGAGAAGAGGAAATGCGTGAGTCTAGGACTGAGAGTAGGGACTTTGAATGTTGGAACTATGAACAAAAAAAGCTAGAGAGCTGGCTGACATGATGCAGAGGAGGAAGGTGGACATACTGTGTGTTCAGGAGACCAGATGAAAAGGTAGCAAGACTACAAGCATAGGAGCGGGGTTTAAGCTGTTTTATCGTGGTGTGGATGGGAAGTGAAATGGAGTAGGAGTCATCTTGAAGGAGGAGTTTGTCAGGAATGTTCTAGAAGTGAAAAGAGTGCCAGACAGAGTGATGAGTCTCAAGTTAGAAATTGAAGGCGTGATGTTCAATGTCAGTGCTTATGCCCCACAGGCAGAATGTGAGCTAGAAGAGAAAGAGAGATACTGGAGTGAGTTAAATGAAGTGATGCAGAGTACCCCCAGCGGTGAAAGAGTGGTCATTGGTGCAGACTTCAATGGACATGGTGCAGGAAACAGAGGGGACGAGGAAGTGATGGGCAGGTTTGGTATCCAGGACAGGAACACAGAAGGACAGATGTTGATCGACTTTGCAAAAAGGATGGAAATGGCTGTGGTGTATACTTTCTTCCAGAAGAGACAGGAGCATAGGGTGACTTATTAAAGCGGAGGTAGGAGCACATAGATAGACTACATCTTGTGCAGGCGATGTAATTTGAAGGAAGTCCGCGACGGCAAAGTAGTAGTGGGTGAGAGTGTTGCCAGACAGCATAGGATGGTGGTGTGCAGGATGACGTCGACGGTGAGGAAGGTGAAAAAGGCAAAGGCAGAGCAGAAGACAAAATGGTGGAAGCTGAAAAAGGAAGAGTGTCGTGTTGTCTTCAAAGAGGAGTTGAAACAGGTTTTGGGTAGTCAGGAAGTGCTTCCAGATGACTGGACAACCACAGCAAATGTGATCAGGGAGACAGGTAAGAGAGTACTTGGTGTGTCCTCTGGAAGGAAAGGAGATAAGGAGACTTGGTGGTGGAATGAGGAAGTGCAGGAGTGTGTACAAAAGAAAAGGTTAGCTAAGAATTGGGACACAGAGAGGACCAAAGAGAGTAAACAGGAGGGCAGGGAGACACAGCGTAAGGCGAAGGTAGCGGTGTCAAATGCCAAACAGAGGGCGTATGATGACTTGTATGCTAGGTTGGACAGTAAGGAGGGAGAAAATTATTTATATAGGTTGGCACAGCAGAGAAATAGAGATGGGAAAGATGTGCAGCAAGTTAGATTGATAAAGGACAGAGAGGGAAATGTATTGACTGATGACAGAAGTGTGCAAAGAGTACTTTGAAGAGCTGATGAATAAGGAAAATGAGAGAGAAAAAGGAGTAGAAGGGGTGGCTGTTGAGGATCAGGAAGTAGCAAAGATTAGTAAGGGTGAAATGAGGAGGGCATGGAAGAGCATGAAGAATGGAAAGGCAGTTGGTCCTGATGACATACCGGTGGAGGTATGGAAGTGTCTAGGGGAGGTAGCAGTAGATTTTCTGACAGGAATATTCAACAAGGTCTCAGAAAGTGAGCAGATGCCAGAGGAATGGAGGAGAAATATGCTGGTGCCCATTTTTAATAGTGGAAGCTAGACTAAGGGCAGAGGTCAGCATTTGTGAACAACAGTTTGGTTTCATGCCAAGAAAGAGCACCACAGATGCAGTGTTTGCCTTGAGGATGTTAATGGAGAAGTACAGAGAAGGTCAGACGGAGTTGCATTGTGCCTTTGTGGATCTGGAGAAAGCATATGACAGGGTGCCGAGAGAAGAACTGTGGTATTGTATGAGGAAGTCTGGAGTGGCAGATAAGTATGTTAGAGTGGTGCAGGACATGTATGAGAGATGTAAGACAGTGGTGAGGTGTGCTGTCGGTGTGACAGAAGAGTTCAAGATGGAGGTGGGACTGCATCAAGGGTCAGCTCTCAGGCCCTTCTTGTTTGCTATGGTGATGGACAGGCTGACAGATGAGGTTCGCCATGGACTATGATGTTTGCAGATGACATTGTGATCTGTAGTGAGAGCAGAGAACAAGTGCAGGAAAATCTAGAGAGGTGGAGGTATGCCCTGGAAAGGAGGGATTCCCCTGAAGGTTAGCCTCAGTAAGACAGAATACATGTGTGTGAACAACAAGGACCCAAGAGGAACGGTGATGTTGCACGGGGCAGACAAAACGAAGGTGGAGGATTTTAAGTACTTGGGCTCAACAATCCAGAGCAATGGAGAATGTGGAAAAGAGGTGAAGAAGCGCGTGCAGGCAGGTTGGAATGGATGGAGAAAGTGTCCGGTGTGATGTGTGATAAGAGGGTATCGGCAAGAATGAAGGGAAAAGTGTACAAGACGGTGATGAGGCCAGCGTTGTTGTATGGTTTAGAAACAGTGGCCCTGGGGAAAAGACAGGAGTCAGAGTTGGAGGTAGCAGAGATGAAAATGTTGAGGTTCTCTTTGGGAGTAACGAGGATGGATAGGATCAGAAATGAGTACATCAGAGGGACAGCACATGTTAGATGTTTTGGAGACAATGTCAGAGAGGCTAGATTGAGATGGTTTGGACATGTACAGAGGAGGGATAGTGAGTATATTGGTAGTAGGATGCTGAGGTTGGAACTACCAGGCAGAAGGCCCAGAGGAAGACCAAAGAGAAGATTTATGGATGTGGTGAAGGTGGACATGAAGGTCGTTGGAGTAAGAGTAGAAGATGCAGAGGATAGGGTGAGATGGAGGCAGATCATTTGCTGTGGCGACCCCTGAAGGGAACAGCCGAAAGGAAAAGAAGAAGAAATCAATGCTCTAAATGCTTATAATAACCAACATTAAAAATAATGCATAAGATGTAAATAAAAATATAAATACACACACATACATGCATGCAGGTGCCCGTGCACACACTCCGATGCAACAATGTACAGTATGTAGTTTTGATGGGAGATTCTGGGTTGTGGTTGTTTTTTTTCCGTTTTTTGACTCGATGCACTGAAGCCGCATGAATTGAAACGCAAGGGATCTCTGTACTAACTTTCAGCTCAAAATACTAATTTTTGGTTGATTGACTACAATATTGTACTTTCCTGGGTTGGCAGCCCTGTGATGGCATGGTGTGCACCAAGGCAAGTCAAGCCCACAAAGCCTGAACCAAATATGATATGGACCGATAACAAGTGCAACAAGGCACTAGCAAGCTACCCAAGATTACACAATGTGAAAATTCTCCACTGTGTGAATTCATGCGATGTTTTTTCTTCTTTTCTTACACTGGTTGCAGACCCTCAGTTACATAGCGGCAGGTGGTTTATGAAATGGCGGAAAGACCAGTAACTGATATTTGAGGTGTATTGTATCCGTGGATTTTCTGTTTCACAGGTTAAAAACATACTGTTTAATATAATCCTCATATGGAACAGCATCAAAAGACTTATGGCTAGACATATAAGTAAACAAAGAAACAATCTGTAAATGTTGGGCATTCATTGGTGGCTCACTCGTTAAGGCTCTAGATTAGTGATGCAAAAGGTCGGGTTCAATCCTCAGTACTACCAAGCTGCCACTGTTGGGCCCATGAGCCAACCCTTTAATCCTTGATTATTACCTTGTATGAAATTGATAAATGCAAGTCACACTGGATCTGGGCATCTGCCAAGTTTAAGCATACAGAAACATTTATGTAAATATATTTTTTTGGAAACTGTTGGGCCAATGGTGTAGTGGTTTGGGTGCTGCGCACATGATTGGGAGGTTGTGTGTTCAAATCCCAGTTTGACCCCCACTGTGTTAAGACCCCTCGGCAAGGTCTTCACCACAAGTGTGCCTCTGTTCACCCAGCAGTATAAATGGGTACCAGTAAAAATATACTGGCAAGGTAACCTGCGATGGACTAGCGTCCCATCCAAGAGGAGTTGAACTCCTAGTTGCTTCCCACTATGGAAACCGGGGATAAGCACCGGCCTGATGAGCCACTGGACTCTGGTATAAAAAGCCCAACAGACTTTCCCTTATTTTTTGAAAAAAAACCAAACAGAACATTTTAAGATCCATCGGGTATGATTTTGCAGCATCTAGTTTTAAAGTTCCAGACTGTAACTACCTGAAGCCAGTCTGAGCCGGGGCTTTGAAAAAACGTAGGTGTGCCAGATGGCAGCCTCCACGAGAGGGATTCCACTCCCCACATTATAAACAGCTTATTTTTAGGTTTTGAAAACTTATTGACATCTTATTTATTATTATAGGCTGATGCATATTGATTAACTATGCATGCCTCACTGCAAGATAGTTCTAGGATCGACTCCCAGGCTGGGGTGTTTCTGTGCGGAGTTTGCATGCTTTCTCTGTGCTTGCATGGCTTTCTGAAGGTTTCCTTCCAAAGTCCATAGACTTGGACGACAGACTAGTTGACTTATTCAGGCTCGTTGACAAAATTAACTCTAAATGTGATTGAGTGTTGACCCCGCAATGGTCTATCAAGCTGTTCAGGGTGACCAACACCTTTGCCCCCTGTTGGCTGAGATGGGCTCTAGTGTCCTTGAGTGCCTAATAGCATTAATCAGTTTGACAGATGAGCAAGTGAAAGCAAAGAAAAAATTACTTAATTACTTAATGACGATTATACAGTTGGCCCTCTACTTACGAAATTAATCCGTTCCAGTGCCTTTTTCGTAACCTGGAGTTTTCGTAAGTAGAGGTGCGTTTTACATGGAAACCGCGTGATTCGTTCCAAGGCTCCCAAGACTACCCCATAAACCCTTTAAAAATGATAAAAGTACACCAATTTTGGAATATATGTGTTACAAGTAAAAGAAAATTATTTACCTTTTTTAAAATCTCTCGAACCACCCATGCGACGCTTTAAAGTCCGGGGGTTGCTGGTCTGACGAACCCTCATCCCATCCCTACCCTCCTTCACGAGGTCCTTTAATATGGCGGTTGCTTTTTCCGAAATAATCGCCTCCGTCACTGTATCTCCGCTTTTAATGCCTCCTTCGGCTTCAATATCGTCCCGACTGTAGAGGGGTTTCGGCCATACTCCTTTGCGATTTCGTTCAACTGCATCCCACTTCTGTATTTTTTTTATCTCCTGCTTCACTTCGATTGATAACGGAACCCGCTTCTTCTTTTCGGTGTCACCGGGAATCACTTTCTTGGGGTCCATGATGGATAACGAAATATAACGCTGCAATGATCACTCTCAAAAAAACTCACGAGCCAACAGTCCTGTTCAACTCTCCTTCACGAACAAACAGGAAGTATGGGTACAGGAATGGGTACAGTTCAGCTCCCTCCTGGGCAATGGGAGGCCAGCGTGGCGGGATGTTCGGAGAGAGCAACTCGCGCATTGTTTGAATTTTTGAATGGTGTGTTTGCCGCTTTTCATAAGAGGAAGTTGTTTCGTATACAGAGGACGAAAATTTAGGAAAATGTTTCTCGTAACCTGGATTTTTCGTATTCAGAGGTTTTCATAAGTAGAGGGCCGACTGTATACTGTATTTAATTTCTGCTAATACATTTTCCAAAACATCTGTTTTATATAGTACATATATAATTATATATTGGTCTGGTCATGAAACTCGTCCTGAAATATGTGACACCTGTTTCATTTTCTACAGATTTAGAACCCCCACCCCCCATGTTGTACATATTTGGACAATATGCATTAAATCCTGGTAGATGCAGGATAATATTCCTTGGAGAAGCAGCACTATCAAATTATCAGTAGGACGACTCAAAATGTCAGTGTGTAACCCAGACAGAATGAACAATCTTCTATTTACTAATAATAGCTTTAGATAATAATTGTGTAATTAGTTACACTGTGCCAATTGATGGTGCTTGACGTGTTCAACTTTTCTATATCATCTGTACTCAATAAATGCCAACATGGACAGGAAAAGTTAGAGATCATGGATCTTGTTTTAAGTCTGATACTTATTTCCCAATTTTGCCCTGCACGTGTAAAATCTGTGGTTCACTGTACGTGCACATTGTGCCAATTCATGTTGTTCTTAAACCTGTGGAGACCTCAGCAGAGGCTCAGTGGGACATGAAAATAATGAGCTCTTTCTTTTGTCACAAAACTGAGTGTGAGAAGGTGTAAAACTGTGTTCACCATATGTACATGTATTGACCTATTGATATATTATCTTCCAGGCATGCACTAAAGATTGTGATGCATTGATTCACAAATAAACTTGGACAAGGAAATATTTCTTCAAGTTTGAAGTTGGGTAGTTGGAAAATGTCAGTTTAGTAATAAGACTTTTCACATACTTTTCTCTTCACTGATGGGGGGCCGAGGTCAGTTTGTAAAAGACAAAGTGTGACGATCACAGGACTGCCTAAACGTAAACATTTATTGTTTTCCAGTAAGCCACGCATAATCAAATATTAGTAACCCTTTCCGAGACCTTCACAGAAAAAACTCTAGAAATAAATAATAAAATAAATACTGCTTGCTATCAGTTAAGCAACCTGAAAGCTGCCCGAACAGATGACTGGTTCAGCCGAGCCTGGCGTACAAATGTATTCTCCTGAGCTAATGGTCCACTTTTTAGCTTTGAGAGTTTGTCTACTCGCATTTGGCCTTGCAAGCAATCATACTCGTCTTTGTGACGGGATTCAGAGTGTTGGTGCAGACTGTAGTATTTGAATACCGCCACCGCCTCTTGACAGATGACACAAACAACCTATTCTTTGCATTTGGGTTTTTTTTTTTTTTTTTTTGGGGGGGGGGGGGGGGGGTTTACACCCGAGCCCAGTGGCTCATCATGCCGGTGCTTATCCCCGGTTTCTGTAGCGTGAAGCGATCAGGAGTTCAATTCCTCCTGGATGGGACGCGAGTCCATCGCAGGTTACCTTCCCAGTATATTTTTACCGGTACCCATTTACACTGCTGGGTGAACAGAGGCACATTTGTTGAGGCCTCGCCCAGGGGTCTTTACAGTGAGGGTCTCAGTGGGATTTGAACACACAACCTCCCCGATCATCACAACCTCCTGATCAACAAAAATCCTAGACTCACCCCTGTCAAATAGAACGGAATACCCTGCATTTTGAATCAATTTTTCCATTATTCCGTTCTATTTGACCGGGGAGAGTCTAGGAATTTTGTTTCGGGGGGTGGGGGGATTCCAGACAGGGGCACAGACGGCAGAAGGGTGTAATACGGTGTCATATTCTAGGTGTGTATTAGTCTTTATCGAGTGGCCAGACAAAAAAAAATAATAATAATGTGTCTCTGGTGTTGTTGAGGGGGCCGGGCAAAATGTGGAGGCGGACCGTAGTTTGGGGACCACTGGTGTATATAAAGGATAGTTTCTCAATCAATGTGTGTGTGTGTATGTATGTATGTATGTCTGTATGTATATTTGTGTGTGTGTGAGTGTGTATGTCACACGCAAGTGCGTACAATACCTCCAGATGTATTGTCGTCCTCTCTTTTTTTCCTTTCGGCTGTTCCCTTCAGGGGTCGCCACAGTGAATGATCTGCCTCCATCTCACCCTATCCTCTGCATCTTCTTGTCTTACACCAACTACCTTCATGTCCTCCTTCACCACATCCATAAATCTCCTCTTTGGTCTTCCTTTAGGCCTTCTGCCTGGTAGTTCCAACCTCAGCATCCTACTACCAATATATTCACTGTCTCTTCTGTACCTGTCCAAACCATCTCAATCCAGCCTCTCTGACTTTGTCTCCAAAACCTCTTACATGTGCTGTCCCTCATTGTCGTCCTCTCTAGAATGAAAATGAGTCCAGCACTTAGACAATTATAGAGCATCTTATAAATTTTGTTGTGATGTTTGACAGTAATAGTTATAATACCGGCATGGTTTAATGTGCCCGCTTGATTATTCTCGGAGTAGATTTAGAACAGTGCAATGTTCTTTGGTTATCCCTTGACAGTAGGGTTTCATTCACAGAAAATAGAACCCTTTCAGGTGGCTAAGAGTCATTAATTATCCAACAAACCCTTAAATAACCCATTTTCCTGCAATTGTAGAGCTCCATGCCATATTAATTACATTTTATACCTCAGTGACCTATGTGAAGAAAATTCACAACACGGTGCACAAATTTGTTGGTTGTGGATTAAACGCCTGCAAATCTGTTTAATGCCCAAGTTGCCTTTACCTTTCTAGAGCGGTCATGCAGCACATTTTCCAAAAAGGAAAAAAAACCCAAAAAACCCGTGCTGTATTTTCTGACCTACACACATGATATTCATGTCTTGTTGCCGTTTATCGAGAAGCCATGAATATCTTGCATGCCTCCATGTTGCAGGTGTTACCCAACGAGACGTGACATGCCAACCATGCAGGACGTTTGACCTCATCGCACAAAGTTTCTTTCTGATGATGAGGTCACCCCTGTGGGACTTTCTGTTCTGTTTGTGTAGTCTCATTACCTACAAGAGCTTTTAGGCTGTGGAGTGGGGGATATTGATCAGCTTTTGCTATTATGCTTATGTTATGGTGTTTTGCTGACAGAGAGAGACATGGTCGATGTATTTTTTATTTTTTTTTCCATTTCATGAGCGATATCCAGGGAACAATCCCAAATATTTATGATGGAAGATGAATGAGTATTTTTATAGTTCATTTACTTCATATCATACTTTATATCCATTTATAGTTATATTTAATGCTGTTCAACATCCACCCAAACCATAACGTCCACAAACAAACAAAAATACGGTATGGTTTATAACAAAGCTCCTGAGTGGAGCACGATAGGCATGGAATATGATTTTTGGATAGTTGTTCCGTGTCCATGAAACAGTTTGCAAGCTTCATGTGACTTTGCTCTTCGATAGCCTGAACTCCAAAGCCATCTTGATCGTTCCCTTTCCACAGTGAGACATCAAAACTGTTCTGACAGCATTTGATGAAGACTTGACATAAACAAAGTTTTAGTACTTTTCTGGACTAATTTAAGAAGGATCTATTCAACCTTCTGTTATCAGCATATCAAGAAATACAATACAGGGGATCCCGCACTTTCCGCAGTTAATGGGAACCAAGAAATCCCCCTCTTCCCCCTGCGCAATCACCGATTTCCGCAAAGTAGGATTGACCCCCCCCCCCTTGACTGATATATATACACACATGTATATATAATATCAATAAATACATATTCAACACTACAAATGCTTATAATAACAATTAAACGTTCAAAAATAATGCATAAGATGTAAATAAAATATAAATACACACGCCTACAGACAAGCACCTCACATAAAAATGTAAGTAGTTTCGTTGGGGGGTTTTGGGTTGTTTTTGTTTTGTTTTGTTTTTGGTTTTGTTTTGTTTTTTTGGTTTTTTTTTTGCATTACTGGCCTTGTTTTGTGGCATTTTTCTTAACTTTTCCCTATTCTTACTTAATTTCCTTATTATTTTATTTTTTGATGAATATTTTTTAAAAACCTGCGATGCACTGAAGCCGCAGAAACTGAAGCACAAAGTAGCGCGGGATCACTGTATATAGTTTCCTGTTGTCAGTAGATTACACTATTACTGTGACTAAATATTGGTATGTAGTTGTCTTCAGGCTAGCACACTTATCAACCATGTGAAGTTTGGAGAAAATTGGGCAATGAAGTTACAACAGCTTCCTCATTCGTTACGAAATACGACATGATACCACAGACCTCAGTGAATCCTAAAAACGCTTTACAAAAGACTTTCAATGTCAGCTACCGAATTTAAAGTCGATCATATCTCCACGTGCAGTTTGTAAAAATATACTGACAGTCATTACAAACTTTGAGAGAGAAGCTTCCGTGTATCTGTATTTGTGTTGGGGGTGGGTTTTGGACGTATACGCTGTGGCTTTATTGAGGATAGTACTCGGATACTTGAGAAAATGATGAATTGTCGTGATGTCGCGTCACGCTTCATTGCACATGTGTAGGTTACACCGAATACAGCTTGAGCAGAACACAATTTTTTTTTTTTTTTTTTGGATTATACTGTAGTAATTCTCAAGGGAAATTATTGCTTCTTTATTTAACCCATCCAAAGTGAGAGCACATGCAGTCTGAGTACTGGACTGCTACACACACACACACACATTTTGGGCTCCCAGGGAGCAAATGGAGGTTTGGTGCCTAGCTCAAGGGCATTTCAGCCATGATTGTGGAGGAAGGAAAGGTGCAGCTCACTCCCCCATCACCACAAGTTTTTCCTGATGGTTCGAGAATCAAACCAGCAATCTTTCGGTCTCAAAGCCTCTTCTCTTTCCATTAGGCTGCAGGTGCACTGTTGTGTATAGCACAATTTGAGGAGTGGTTTGGAAACCTTATAGAAAGGCTCATAAATGTCAACTACAGTTAGGCTGGTGCTCGTCAGAATGCCACGACTTCCACGTGAACAGCGTGTCTGGGCAATAGGTATGGTGGAGGCCAGGCTGAGCTACAGTGAAGTAGTGAGGTGTATAAGCTGTACACAACCCGCCATCAGAAACCTTATTGACTGCCAAAACATGACAAAGTCAGTTGATGACGAGCTACGACCAGGCCGAGAGAATGATGACTCATGAATAGGACCTGCGGAACTGGTTTCGAGGAACTTAATCATCGCGAATCACCGCCTGTAGGCCATTGCTAATACCGATGATTGTGACTTTTATTTTGGCAAGTGCCATTTTGTTTTGGATGCGCAGAATTTATTCTTGGTACTTTTGTTGTTTTTTTTGAATCCAACATGCTAAACAAATTATCCTTTTTTGCAAAAATCCAGTTTTGGATATCAGAATGAAAATTGTGAAATTATGGTTTCAAGGTTTTAATGACTGTCTGTATGCAATGCCTGCAAATGGGGAGAAAAATCTGCAAAAAAAAAAAAAAAAAAATACAGCTTAAATAAAAAAAATGGCTGATTTGATGATAAAACGTGAGTGTTTGTTGTAATCAAAGCTTTACGGCTTATGCGCTGAGGACAGTGCTTCTCAATTTTCTGTGGCGCCCCCTCTAGGAAGAAAAAAAACATTTCGTGCTCCCCACCGCCTCGCGAACGACTATAAATAGTATTGTTTGTCTATAAAATTATTAGTACACCTCTGTATAACATTGTATCTTTATTAACATTAAAAACAAAGAAATATATCTCAACTTATAAGAAAGAAAAACTCCATTAACTTTGTTTTTTAATCTGGAATGGAAGATTTAAAGTGCACCAATCTGCCTGAAATAAAAAAAAATACATCCTTCTTTAAACTCGGTCAACTTGCGTATGTCTTAATATTGCCGTGTCTCTCCACCCTTCTCTTCGTTCCTGTTAGAAATTTTTCCGTGTTGTTTCTCGAGGGGTTGTTTCCCGCACTTCATATCGTTTGGTCGTGCAAAAAACCGCTACATCATAGCTTGACAATGAGAGTGCCACTGCCGACTAGTGGAGTGGAGGTGCAATTACACTTAATTCTTGTTCACTATTTAGAAAAGCATGTTCCCTTGAGTCATACGCGCTCCCCTCGGCATCACACCCCCCCCCCCACTATTTGAGAATAGTCTTTGGATGATGTTTTAATTCCCTGATTGTTCACTAAGCTGCACTATTCCTGTTTACTATAAACTTATCTAGAATACCGAACATCTAACCCGTAATCCAGTGGTCTCCAACCAATCCAGACCGCGGACCGGCACCGGTCCGTGGATCAATTGGTACCGGGCCGCACAAAAAAAATTTATTTATTTCTGTTTTATTTATTATCCGAGTCTGAACGAGCTTTTATTTTTGAAAAAAACTTTTATTTTGAAAAATGACCGGATTCTCTCGGTTGCATGTCAGTCATTTGAATGCTAAAATGTAACCCACAAGGGGAGGGCACATGAACAGAGGCGAGTTTGACATGTTTTAAACGATAGTGAGTATTTCGGGTGAGCCTGTGCCTTCATTCTCCCAGCTGGTGCACCATCACCTGTGGGTTTTTTTGTTTTTTTTTTAAAGATGAGTTCAAGCTCGATTAAAAATGTAATGCTTAATTCTGACTCGGGAGGCTGGCGCACATCTCGGCCGACTCTGGGCAAGGTTGGGGTATTATATTTACAATATCAACAAGCTAAACACCCCCCCCCCGGCACAATTGTCAAGTGTTGACCGGTCCGTGGTGATAAAAAGGTTGGGGACCACTACCATAATCCATATAAAAATTATTCCACTAACTCTTAGCTTGAAAATTAAGAGGATACCACCTTTGAGTTTATTATTTTAAGGATGAGATGATTTGGTGGGATTTCTCTTGTTGCTTACAGTGACTGAAAATTGAAGGTCTAATGTTGGGAGCCTTTGTAATCATTCATTAGATGAACAGTGTAGATATTAAAATGAGAATGAGATCATTTTTCCTCTTCTATGCTGAAGCCTCTCTTCATGTCTCTGCTTTGTTTTGCAGAAGCAATCAGACCAGCGCTAGTCACTCGAGTGTCAGGCTTCGAATTCAGTGTGCAATTATCTATCTAGTTCAGTTCATTACACTGCAGACCTGTGATCACCATGTGATGACTGTGGGTGACATTGCAATGTTGGAAATGAATTAAATCTTTCGGAAATAATTTGTTCCTATCCAATTTGGCCCATGCAAGAGAACTAAAATTCATCTGTCATAAGGGGTTAAATCCAGTATAAAATGTCCCAAAAAGATTTTTCAAAATTTTAGATAATTGTACATCAATTGTAACATCTGATGTGATTCAGTTAAAACACGTGTAAATAGTGTAAAAATGTCATGAACATATTTGTCAAATAATGTTTCTCTCAAATCTTGTAATTTCAGTTTACTATTGCTCCACTTCTATTTTTGGACAGTCTGTTAATGATGGTGGTTGGCAGTGGTGGTCTGGTGGTAAAAGGCGCTGGATCGTTGATATTAAGGTTGGGGGTTCAAGTCCCACTCTCCACAAGGTTGTCACTGTGTCCCCAGTGCAGCTAACTGGGTTATCAAAGGCCGGCCATGTCTCTCACTGTCTGTGGTGAGAGGTTCATGTAAAAGAACCGTTGCTGGCTTTCGTAAAGAGTAGCTGCAAAGCCGTCAGCATGTTTCTGCCCCTTGCTAAAGGGTTGTGTCAGGAAGGGCACCCGATGTAAAAACCTATGCCAAATCAAACATGCAAATCAGGTGATTCGATGCGGCGACCACTGAAAAAGGGAAAAAGCCGAAAGGAAAAGATGTCAATGATGGTGGCATCTATGCAGTAAACCAATAACATTTGAAAAATGTTAAATATTTATTGAGCAAGCCATACAAGTGTGAACTTTTAAGTCACATTATGCTTAATGATGGCTTTACTTAGAAAAATATTGTATCTGGAGTTTGAAGTGTAAACATTGTGATTTTTAGGTAATCTGTGTATATCTGGGCAAATGAAAAATTATATTATAATTTTAAGAATCCACTGATCTGGTTATTTTAATATGTAGAGTACAATGCTAAGTTTTAATTTTCATTAAAAACTAGTTGTACCTCTTGGGTTGATGAATGAAAATTTCTCATGGAGAACTATAATTTACATTTGCATGCTTTTTACATTTTTAACGTTTCTACTTTAACCAGTTTTCATCATTCGCGTTCCCATGTCTTTGGAGGCATTACATTGACTTTCAAAGTTCAAACTCCAAAAATGGACCCTGCCCTGCTAGGAATTACTGGATACACACAGTCAAGCTATTAGTTTTTGTTCTTATTGTAAATGAGATGGTAACTTGGACTGAGAGTAGAAGATGTTATAAAAGGTACACTAACTGATTCTAATTCAATCCACTTTTTGGTAAACTCACGAGCATCTCCTCATGGTTTGCTAGCTGTCCCATTCTACACTCTCAAAAATGGATGTACCAGTGTATGCCTAAAGGGCTATACATGCTTGATGGTGGGGGTGGGGGGTTACTTGTTTGAGTGATAACGGTGTACCCTTCAGTGCTGGGATATTTTTATATTTTTACGAATTAACTATTTTGCGAATTTCTAACCATCTTTTTTTTGTTGATGTGTTCCCTCCCGCTGCAGAAACCATGAAGTTTGAAATATAGTGGTACCTCACCGTACGAAATTAATCCGTTCCAGAGCCTTTTTCGTAACCTGGATTTTTCGTAAATTGAATTGCATTTTACATGTAAAACGTGTGATTCATTCCAATGCCCTCAAAACTACCCCTAAACCCTTTAAAAATTATAAAGGTATACCTTTTAAGGCCTCCTTCTGCTTCAATATCGTACCGACGGTAGATGGGTTTGGTCATATTCCTTTGCGATATCACTCAATTGCATCGTGCATGTGTGTGTGCGTGCACACGTGTGTTGACCATGTCATCTTAGCAGAGTTATAATCTCACAAATGTGCTTACGTAACTTGAACTTGTTTCGTATCCAGAGACAAAAATTTTAGGAAAATGTTTTTCGTAACCTGGATTTTTTTGTTTGTTTGGGGCTTTCGTAAGTTGAGATTCTCAACTGTAGTAAAAAATTAGTACCTTTTTTTGAAGGTTTGAGGGTTTGTTCCTCCTTTACATCACATGTACTTTTTTTTATTATTATTATTTTTTTTAAGTCAATGAGTTTCTTGTAAGCTACATAACACTGTTCCAACCAATCAGCAACAGGGAGTATTTGTGCGAATAAACACCACACACACCCGGTTGTTCATTGATTGGGGGGTGGGTATGGGTGTAATTTTTAGTGTTTTTCTTGGGCAAAAAATTTTCTGTGAATTTTGGGGCGGAGCTTCTTAAGGAGTGCGAAAAGGGGTTATGTATATTTTTGGCTGTTTCATTGGAAAATGAACAGTTGCTCTCCAGGATCAATAAGTCCCTATTGAAGACATGTAGTATAACACGTTCAGACACATTGTCAAACCTTTTAACCGCTGCTGATGTACGTTTTTCTTTGGGCTGCTAGTGGAAATAAAAAACACAATAATTTTAGAAGCTTGTATAAGCAGTTCAATTGAGGACTGTTTTATTAGCTTCCAGCACATTGTTAAATTTGTTATGTTTACTTCCTCTTAATGACTGAGTTACCCTGGTCAATAACAATGGGTTTGAATGTGCAGAATGGGATGTCTGTCGAGAACCGGATTAGCACACACATTAATACCTAGTCACAATTTAGCATAGCAGGTAACACCTACCATGCATGACGAACCCAGAGAGAGGATGGAGAATTCCAGAGTTCAGTATTGAACCAGGGACCCTGGGTTATGTTCATTAATTTGCCGAATTTAATCTTTAATCCTAGAGAAATTTTAACTTTCCCCTAATCCCACTCGGGTCATGGGGAGACTGGAGCCTATCTGATTCGACTCTGGGTGAAGGCAGGTTACACCATGAACAGCTTGTCAATCCATCAGTCTCACACACACACACAACCATTGACGCTCACACATAGTGGCAATTTTGGACAGCCAGTTAGCCTAATATGGACATATTTTGGTCTGTGGGAGGAGACTGGAGTACCTGGAGGAAACCTAACACACACTAATGCACAGGGAGTTAGTGTTGTACTAATGATAACAGACCGATTCCATGATGTTTTATTTCTGGAAACAGAAGATAGCAGACATGTGCAAAATCAGCAGCTCCAACTTGCATAACATCACATTGTGAAGGCTTTCATGGTTTTATGCGAGAATGTTCAGTCCGTGTATTTGGCCTTGAGGTGCTGTCGTGATGGACAAACGCAGAACATCAGTGCTGATACAAACCAGAGTTTTGCATCTGAGATATTGAGAGTTTTTGTTCGCACAAGAGAGATGAGAAACTCGGCGCTCACATGACACTGTGTCGTGTAACTGTTGAGAGCTTTGCTGTCTCCTGTGGCTGAACTATTGGACCTCTGTGTGAGGACAGAGAAGCCATTTCGTCCCCAAGCCAACTTGGAAGCAGATAATGCATCACAAAGTGCCTCTTCAGCCTGCTTTATTCTCTCTCTTCTGTCAGTTTGCTTGCGGGGCTGTCTGCTCATAAGTATGTAACTTTTCCCTGAAAAATAATACAAAAAAAAAAAAACAAAGCTGCCACTGTAAGCCTGTTTATTTATGCATTGAAGAAATTAAAATAGTAATTATAATAATAATTGTAATTTTATTTAGCACTTTTACAATGGAACTGCTGCAACAAATAAAGCCTCAGAGTGATTTTTAATTTAAGAGTTAAAAATTAATTATGAATGATTTAATTTTCAGGCTAATAATACCTGCGGACTCGAAGCTAGTTTCATGAATAAATGGTTTGCTGGCAATAAGATCAATATATTACTTTGGTTTTGTCCTACAGTCAAGACATCTCTCTCTCTCTCTCTAGTAATACTGATAGCATATATAATCTAATATTAATTTATTTGACATTAATACTGTATACACTGCCCCCAGTGCAGCTAACTGGGTTATCAAAGGCCAGCCATGTCTCTCACTGTTTATGGTGTGACGTTCATGTAGAAGAACCATTACTGACTTTTGACAAGAGTAGCTACATAGCCGTCAGCGTGCTTCTGCCCTGTGATGGCCTGGCGAGCCGTCCAGAGTGTACTCTGCCCTTGCCTGAAGTTGACCGGGATGGGTGCCAGCCTCCCTGCGACCCTAATTAAGATTAAGCGGTTACAGAAAATGAACGATGTATACATTGGAAAGTTAACTAATTAGCAAAGGCACTTGATTGACCATGTGACTCCGAGCCATATGCTTCAATCCATATCATTTATAAATAAATGACGTTTAGCGATTCCGCTTAAATAATTTAGCTCTGTCCAATTATATGCTGTCTGCGGGACTGCCACGTTTAAAATTTGGCCTCCTTTTCATGGGTTATCGACTTGGAAGCAGAACAAAAAATGTATAGAATGTGTTGGAGTGAATCAACCCTGAAATGATGTGCTGTTGGGGAAAATAATTGAATTAATTAAACATTTAATATGGTACATTGTAAAATTAGTGCTGTAATCACTTCCATTACACAACTCTCACCAGGATGAAACCCCTCCCCTTCACAATGAAGTTAATTAGCACTGACACAAAGTCTTTTCATGCATGTTAAATAAACAGAAAGCTTTACTGTATCAAGTGGGAGAGAACTTTGTTCAATAACAGCACAGTAATTCTAATTTAAATATCATTAGTCTTAAATTATATGGAACCCCACCTGCATAAACACTTTCAGATCAGTTGTTACCATAGAAATAATAACAAACTGCATTAGAGGCACTCACTCACTCTTTTTCTGAACTTTGTAATCATAATAAGGTCGCAGGGAGGCTGAGCCTGTATCAGCCAACACTGGCTGAAAGCACAGTTCACCCTGAACAGCTTGATAGACAGTCGCAGGGCTAACACACAAGCATTCACATGCACTTCTAGGGGCAATTTGGAACAGCCAAGTAGCTTAATGTGCATGTTTTTGGAGAAAACCCATACAAACCTCACACTGAAACACCTGAGATTGGGAATCGAATCCGGGACATCTCTGCTGTGAGGTAGACGCGCGAATCACTACGTCACCATGCTGCCATATGAGAAGCTCTTTCATCTAAACAAGTGAAAAGAATTACTATCAGAGCTGATATTATTGGAAATTCCTGAGCATGTTTTGACCAATAAAGAACCCAGCTGTGCTGTTATAAATCTTTCGGAATTTTATGCGATGCATTGCATATTTATTGAAGTCAGAATTTCAACCAAATATTTGTGTTTATAGAGAACTGTGGCTGTATTTCAGCTTCATATTTCAGCAAAATTATTCTCCTTTCAGTTTGTGGTGGTTTGATTTGGTGAGACTGACAGCACAAACCATCTGGTGTCTTCATGACTGAGACAGAAGTCAGGGACTAATTACTAGCTGAATTGCCAATTCCACCTGCAAGCCAAGTCTCCCAGCTCCTGGAGCTGTGACAGAGGGACTAATCTTGCAATCTAACATTACACACGGCGAATAATATGGACTTGGGACAGAGTAGCTACATCTCAATCAAATGTGAAAATATAATAAATATAAACTTGATTCATCCATTTTCATTATTTTCAGCATGGGGGTTTATGTTGGGTTATTATTTGTAGACAGCATGTTTTAAGATGGTTGAAGGTAATTACCATATTCGACGTGATAAGTGCCCGGGGAGCTTAAAAAAATTGGAGTGGGTGGGCACTTATTAAAATGATTACCAGCGGAGTGGAACGGTAAGTGCTTATTAGCATCCAGGTGGAAAACATGAATAATAACAGAACAATAAGAGTTTTACTGGTATTTCTGTTATTCATTTTGTTGTATCAACCAAATTACTTACATGAAAGCTGAAAATAAACAGAAAACAGCATAATAAAAAAAGAAATAAAAAAAAGACCCTTTAATTTTTCCTCCTGGTGCTGTTCCTTCAAATATTTTCCCCAGATGTAAAATCGAGCCAGTCAACATGAATGTCAACTTTAGCACATGGCACGTTTAACCAATCAACACAAAGGTCAACTTTAGCACTTGGCACATTCAACCAATCAACACAAACAAGCACATGGCCAAGAAGGTCTTTAAATTTATGAAGTTAGTGAGCAGGAGAATCAATACTCATCACTTTCTGATAGGTCCATATCTGGCTCATCGCGCCATTCATTCAGAGCATCCCATAGTTTTGCTGTAGCAGTTTCTAATGGTTCATCGGTTGTTGGACATTTACCAAGAGAACACAGCAAAATATTTTCCTGTTTTTTAAAGCACGGCGGAACAATCAAATGTGGTGTTACTGATGAACATTATAGACATTCCCCAGTGGCAGGGGGACTATAGGTGCAGGGCGCTTATTACATCAAATCAGCTAAGTAATTGATTATATGTAGAGGTCAAATGTAGATTAGTTCATTTGTTTTAAATGTGGTTATATTAAATAATTTCATTCACATACAGTGGGTTTGACTGACTTGAAAAGCACACTTTCCTCTGTGTTATTCTTCTCTCTCTTATCTCCTGGGGTTTAGAAAAGCTGGAACATTGCTGTGATTGCAGTCATCTGGGAGGATTTGTCTGGAACCAACAGTGCCCCATGGACCTTCTGTCCTCACTTTCCACGGTCTGTCCTTTTAGCAATTCCACATCTGTACCTGTAATGAGCTGGAGGTCAGATATGGGAGGGGAAATGGAGAAATGTGAAAGGAAACAGAGTACGAGGAGATGAAAGCTGCCTGAACTAAATGATCCTATTTTTGCAGGATAAAATAAAAGGCAGCAGTTTCTTCGGGAACATGGTGGTTTTGTAGTCATACTTTTGTATATATATATAAAAAAAAAAATAGAAAAGCTAATATAAAGAATGCGGATTGAAATACAATTCTTTATTTATTTTTTACATATTTTAACCATGACTGAGACGGGTCAGGTGGGCTCAGTGAACCATGTAGCTGACCCTGCATATACAGCGCTTCAATTCATGTGGCTTCAGTGCATCGTGGTTTTTAAAAATAAATAAATATTCATCGAATTAAAATGGCACAAAACAAGGCCAATTATGCAAAAAAAAAAAAAATCCTAAACAAACTCAGAACAAAAAACAACCCAAAATCTCCCTTAAAAACTAGTTACATTGTTTTGAGGCGCGCATCTGAGGTCGTGCACGCGCCCGTCTGTATGTGTGTGTGTGTGTGTGTGTGTATTTGTTTTATTTACATCTTATGCATTATTTTTTAATGTTTAATTGTCATTATAAGCATTGATAGCATTGAATATGTATTTATTGATAGATATACACATACATGTATGTATACGTCAGTCCGGGGGGTTGATCCCACTTCAGATTTCAATGGTCACGTGGTACTGTGCCCATCTGAGCCAGGGCAGAGTACACCTTGGACAGCTCGTCAGGCCATTGCAGAGCAGAAACACGCTGGCTACTCTTGATGGAAGTCCGCAATGACCGCAGTGACAACCGCTCTGGTACCTTCCGAGTCATAGGATGGTCGTAAGAAGGTCTGGTACCTTCCGAGTTGTAGGATGACTCTTGGTGACCTGCCATGAAGGATAGCACCTTGATTATCATCTTCATGGAGGTTTTCTTGGTAAGGGTGCAGTGGTTTGCCATTGCCTTCTGCACGATGCGAACCTACGGGCAATTTAGAACGGCCAGTTAACCTACTGTGCATGTTTTTGGACCATGGGAGGAAATCGGAGTACCCGGAGGAAACCCACATGAGCACGGGGAGAACATGCAAACTCCACACAGAAACGCCAAAGCCGGAAATTGATCCCAGGCCTTCTTGCTGTGAGGCGGACGTGCTAACCACTACGCCACCATGTCGCCTGTGCAGTGTTTACACTCTAGCAAATAATGTTGATCTGATTACATGAGGACTTCTCATATATTTATTAGTAGTAAGCTAAGTACAAACACTTATTGAAGCTCCTGAGATACCCCTGAACTCGGATCTTTAGCTTCAATCTATTGTGAATCATCCAATTGCATTAGTGTTCAGCTCTCAGTATTCATTATCACCTGCTTTCTGTTTATCTTCTTGACTTCCTGTGAAGCCTGTCTTGAGTGAGCGCATAATTAAATTTGCTTGGTAGCTTGAACAAAAAAGAGCAGGGTGTATGGTTTGTGGTTTGCGTGGTGTTTGTATTATTGTTTATGTAAATGGTGTTGTTTGGGGAGTGGTGGATCGGTGGTAAGGTGCGAGGTACCAATCCTAAAGTTGGGGGTTCAAGCCTCACTGTCGACGGCTGTCACTGCTGTTCCCCCCAGTGCAGCTTAACTGGGTTCTCAAGATAAGAGAAGATAATATTTTATTATCCCGGGGGAAATTTTGGTTATGTCGTAAAACACTCAGGACACAACAAAACACCGAAACACAACGTACATTTCAACAAATACTAAAAACATACACAAATAAATAAATAAATCTTGACCAAATAAACATTGTCCGAAGAGCACTAAAGGATTGCAGTAAGGTATGATTAATAAGCTGAGTTCTCAACTGGGTTCTCAAAGGCCCGCCGTGTCTCTCACTGTCTATGGTGTGAGGCTGTAAAAGAACCATTGCTGACTTTCAAGACTCGACAAGAGTAGCCGCATAGCCGTCAACGTGTTTCTGCCCTGCGATGTCCTGGAGAGCTGTCCAGGGTGTCCTTTGCCCTTGCCCAAAGTCGGCTGAGATGGGCACCAGCCTCTCCAAGACCCTAATTAGGACCAAGTGGTTCAGAAAATGAATGGATGAATGAATGGTGTTGTTGGTGCAGTGACGTTCCCAGACAACTCACAGCTGTGGCCTGTGGTTCTGTAGCGTTTCACTTTATTGTAAAAGACAATAACTATCCTTTGAAAGGTGGCATGTTCGAAACAGCATATGAACTGCTTTCCATTTGAATGTAAATTGGTCAGTTGAAACCAAATGCTGTTTTCCATCGAATTTCCAGCAATTCGGTACAGTGGTACCTCACTTTATGAAATTAATCCGTTCCAGAACTTTTTTCGTAACCTGGATTTTTCGTAAATTGAACTGCATTTTACATGTAAAATGCATGATTCGTTCCAAGGCACCCAATATCACCCCCTAAATCCTTTTAAAAATTATAAAAGCATACCTTTTAAGACCTCCTTCTGCTTCAATATCGTACCGATGGTAGACAGGTTTGGCCATAGTCCTTTGTGATATCACTCAAGCCCGTTTCTTCTTCTCACTTGCACCGGATATCACGTGTGTGTGTGTGTGTGTATGTGTGTGGCGTATTGACCATGTCTTCTTAGCAAAGTTATAATGTTACAAATGTTAATTGAAGGTTAAAAGCCTGAGTCAAGAAATAAAGCATAAAACAACAGTAACTCTGTCCTTTACACGAAAAGCATCATGGTGGATTCAGCTCCATTATAGGCAATGGGAGGTAGCTGCGTCATCCCTCCCAGCCAATGGGATCCCTGTCCAAGATGGTGCTCGAGTGAAGGCGACATGAACGACAGCTCAGTTGTTAGCCAATGGGAGGTCAGCATGGCGGCACGTTTGATGTCATTGATGGGAGAGCAGCTTGTGCATTGTTTGAATGGCGAGTTTGAATGTTTGAATTTTTAAGATGGTGCTTTCGTAACGTGAACTTTCCTGAGACAAATATTTTAGGAAAATGCTTTTCGTAACCTGCATTTTTCGTTTGGTGAGAGTTTCGTAAGGTTAGGTCCCTGTATTGGCTACTGGGCATTCAGAGAAAAATAAAAAACGTAAACACTTGTTTGTTTACTGTCATAATGTTCCTATTAACAGAACTTTGTTGTAACTACTGCGAGGATTAGTTGCTTGTACGTTGTGTGTCATACACACATTCATTAAAAATAAACTTTTAGAATGTAAAAAGTAGGCTTCAAAAATATCTAGAGAAAATTATGTAATACAGGGATCCTTCACTTTCCACGGTTAATTGGGACCGAGATTCCCACGCAACCATCGAAATAGGATCAACCCCCCCTCCCCCGGACTGACGTATACGTACATGTATACACTAGATCACCACTGCCCCGTATGGATATGTGTGTATATAATATCAATAAATACAGATTTAATGCTATAAATGCTTATAACAAACATTTAAAAACAATGTATAAGATATAAATAAAATATACAGTACACACATACAGATGTGCACCTCATAAAAATGCAAGTAGTTTTGATGGGAGGTTTTTTTTGTTTGTTTTGTGTGGACTTCGTTGTTTTTTTTTTTTTTTTTTTGCATAACTGGCCTTGTTTTATTCCTTCACTTTTCCCCCTATTCTTCCTGAATTTCCATATTTTTTAATTTGATGAAAATTTCAAAAACAAAAAAAAAAAACGCGATGCACTGAAGCCGCATGAATTGAAGCATGAAGTAGGGAGGGATCCCTGTGTTGCACTTTATATCCATTATATAGACTGGACAAAGGAATTGAATTGTAGCATGATTTGTGACTGGCTGTTATGTAATGACCTCCAACTTTTGAATTGTTCTTTTTTCCTTAAATGTATTTTTTTTATATAGTGTATTAATCCTGTAAGGGAAATTTAGCTTCTGCGTTAAAGCACACACTTGTAGCTGTGGGCTTCCATGTATTGCGGGATTTGGAGAGCAGTTGGGGGTTAGGTGCCTTGCTCAAGGCACTTCAGCCATAAACGTATAGAAGTGGATGGTGCTGCTCACCCCCTCTCCATCACACATTTGCCCTGCAGGTTCAGGAATCGATCCAGTGACCTTTTGGTCCCAAACCCACTTTTCTATCCATTAGGCCAGCGGCCCAATTCCTTGAGGAACGTTAATAAATTGGTTAAGTTTATTGCGCTATTTTATCCAAATATGCTTTCTAGACAGTGTTAGTGTTATAGGGTTATAAAACATGGTGTGTCGTATGGTCTGTTGCCTTGGATTTTTTTTTTTGTGCCTTGCTAGTCTGCTTTGGTGCCTTTATGTTATATAATTGAGTGTGCAACCGGAAATTGTATTATTGAGGATGAAAAATAACTAAACAATTAAGAGTGACGTGTGTGTGTGTGTGTGTGTGTGTGTTGGCTCTGTGATTGTGTGTGTGTGTGTTGGCTCTGTGATTGTGTGTGTGTGTGTGTGTGTTGGCTCTGTGATTGTGTGTGTGTGTGTGTGTGTTGGCTCTGTGATTGTGTGTGTGTGTGTGTGTTGGCTCTGTGATTGTGTGTGTGTGTGTGTTGGCTCTGTGATTGTGTGTGTGTGTGTGTTGGCTCTGTGATTGTGTGGGTGTGTGTGTTGGCTCTGTGATTGTGTGTGTGTGTGTGTTGGCTCTGTGTTTGTGTGTGTGTGTGTGTTGGCTCTGTGATTGTGTGTGTGTGTGTGTTGGCTCTGTGATTGTGTGTGTGTGTGTGTGTTGGCTCTGTGATTGTGTGTGTGTGTGTGTGTTGGCTCTGTGATTGTGTGTGTGTGTGTGTGTGTTGGCTCTGTGATTGTGTGTGTGTGTGTGTGTTGGCTCTGTGATTGTGTGTGTGTGTGTGTGTTGGCTCTGTGATTGTGTGTGTGTGTGTGTGTTGGCTCTGTGATTGTGTGTGTGTGTGTGTTGGCTCTGTGATTGTGTGTGTGTGTGTGTGTTGGCTCTGTGATTGTGTGTGTGTGTGTGTGTTGGCTCTGTGATTGTGTGTGTGTGTGTGTGTTGGCTCTGTGATTGTGTGTGTGTGTGTGTGTTGGCTCTGTGATTGTGTGTGTGTGTGTGTTGGCTCTGTGATTGTGTGTGTGTGTGTTGGCTCTGTGATTGTGTGTGTGTGTGTGTTGGCTCTGTGATTGTGTGTGTGTGTGTGTTGGCTCTGTGATTGTGTGTGTGTTGGCTCTGTGATTGTGTGTGTGTTGGCTCTGTGATTGTGTGTGTGTTGGCTCTGTGATTGTGTGTGTGTTGGCTCTGTGATTGTGTGTGTGTTGGCTCTGTGATTGTGTGTGTGTTGGCTCTGTGATTGTGTGTGTGTTGGCTCTGTGATTGTGTGTGTGTTGGCTCTGTGATTGTGTGTGTGTTGGCTCTGTGATTGTGTGTGTGTTGGCTCTGTGATTGTGTGTGTGTTGGCTCTGTGATTGTGTGTGTGTTGGCTCTGTGATTGTGTGTGTGTGTGTGTTGGCTCTGTGATTGTGTGTGTGTTGGCTCTGTGATTGTGTGTGTGTGTGTGTTGGCTCTGTGATTGTGTGTGTGTGTTGGCTCTGTGATTGTGTGTGTGTTGGCTCTGTGATTGTGTGTGTGTTGGCTCTGTGATTGTGTGTGTGTTGGCTCTGTGATTGTGTGTGTGTTGGCTCTGTGATTGTGTGTGTGTGTGTTGGCTCTGTGATTGTGTGTGTGTGTGTGTTGGCTCTGTGATTGTGTGTGTGTGTGTGTTGGCTCTGTGATTGTGTGTGTGTGTGTGTTGGCTCTGTGATTGTGTGTGTGTGTGTGTGTTGGCTCTGTGATTGTGTGTGTGTGTGTGTGTGTTGGCTCTGTGATTGTGTGTGTGTGTGTGTTGGCTCTGTGATTGTGTGTGTGTGTGTGTGTTGGCTCTGTGATTGTGTGTGTGTGTGTGTGTGTTGGCTCTGTGATTGTGTGTGTGTGTGTGTGTGTGTTGGCTCTGTGATTGTGTGTGTGTGTGTGTGTTGGCTCTGTGATTGTGTGTGTGTGTGTGTGTTGGCTCTGTGATTGTGTGTGTGTGTGTGTGTGTTGGCTCTGTGATTGTGTGTGTGTGTGTGTGTGTTGGCTCTGTGATTGTGTGTGTGTGTGTGTGTTGGCTCTGTGATTGTGTGTGTGTGTGTGTGTTGGCTCTGTGATTGTGTGTGTGTGTGTGTGTTGGCTCTGTGATTGTGTGTGTGTGTGTGTGTGTTGGCTCTGTGATTGTGTGTGTGTGTGTGTGTGTGTTGGCTGTGTGTTTGTGTGTGTGTGTGTGTGTGTTGGCTCTGTGATTGTGTGTGTGTGTGTGTGTGTTGGCTCTGTGCTTGTGTGTGTGTGTGTGTGTGTGTTGGCTCTGTGATTGTGTGTGTGTGTGTGTGTGTGTTGGCTCTGTGATTGTGTGTGTGTGTGTGTGTGTGTTGGCTCTGTGATTGTGTGTGTGTGTGTGTGTGTGTTGGCTCTGTGATTGTGTGTGTGTGTGTGTGTGTTGGCTCTGTGATTGTGTGTGTGTGTGTGTGTGTTGGCTCTGTGATTGTGTGTGTGTGTGTGTGTTGGCTCTGTGATTGTGTGTGTGTGTGTGTGTTGGCTCTGCGATTGTGTGTGTGTGTGTGTGTGTTGGCTCTGTGATTGTGTGTGTGTGTGTGTGTGTTGGCTCTGTGATTGTGTGTGTGTGTGTGTGTGTGTTGGCTCTGTGATTGTGTGTGTGGGGGTGTGTGGGTTGGCTCTGTGATTGTGTGTGTGTGTGTGTGTGGCTCTGTGATTGTGTGTGTGTGTGTGTGTGTGTTGGCTCTGTGATTGTGTGTGTGTGTGTGTGTGTGTGTTGGCTCTGTGATTGTGTGTGTGTGTGTGTGTTGGCTCTGTGATTGTGTGTGTGTGTGTGTTGGCTCTGTGATTGTGTGTGTGTGTTGGCTCTGTGAGTTGTGTGTGTTGGCTCTGTGATTGTGTGTGTGTGTGTGTGTGTGTTGGCTCTGTGATTGTGTGTGTGTGTGTGTGTGTTGGCTCTGTGATTGTGTGTGTGTGTTGGCTCTGTGATTGTGTGTGTGTGTTGGCTCTGTGATTGTGTGTGTGTGTGTGTGTTGGCTCTGTGATTGTGTGTGTGTGTGTGTGTGTTGGCTCTGTGATTGTGTGTGTGTGTGTGTGTGTTGGCTCTGTGATTGTGTGTGTGTGTGTGTGTGATTGTGTGTGTGTGTTGGCTCTGTGATTGTGTGTGTGTGTTGGCTCTGTGATTGTGTGTGTGTGTTGGCTCTGTGATTGTGTGTGTGTGTGTGGCTCTGTGATTGTGTGTGTGTGTGTGTGTGTGATTGTGTGTGTGTGTTGGCTCTGTGATTGTGTGTGTGTGTTGGCTCTGTGATTGTGTGTGTGTGTTGGCTCTGTGATTGTGTGTGTGTGTTGGCTCTGTGATTGTGTGTGTGTGTGTGTTGGCTCTGTGATTGTGTGTGTGTGTGTGTGTTGGCTCTGTGATTGTGTGTGTGTGTGTGTTGGCTCTGTGATTGTGTGTGTGTGTTGGCTCTGTGATTGTGTGTGTGTGTGTGTGTTGGCTCTGTGATTGTGTGTGTGTGTGTGTGTTGGCTCTGTGATTGTGTGTGTGTGTGTGTTGGCTCTGTGATTGTGTGTGTGTGTGTGTGTTGGCTCTGTGATTGTGTGTGTGTGTGTGTGTTGGCTCTGTGATTGTGTGTGTGTGTGTGTTGCTCTGTGATTGTGTGTGTGTGTGTGTGTTGGCTCTGTGATTGTGTGTGTGTGTGTGTGTTGGCTCTGTGATTGTGTGTGTGTGTGTGTGTGTGTGTGTGTGTGCTCTGTGATTGTGTGTGTGTGTGTGTGTGTGTGTGTGTGTTGGCTCTGTGATTGTGTGTGTGTGTGTGTTGGCTCTGTGATTGTGTGTGTGTGTTGGCTCTGTGATTGTGTGTGTGTGTTGGCTCTGTGATTGTGTGTGTGTGTTGGCTCTGTGATTGTGTGTGTGTGTTGGCTCTGTGATTGTGTGTGTGTGTTGGCTCTGTGATTGTGTGTGTGTGTTGGCTCTGTGTGTGTGTGTGTGTGTGTTGGCTCTGTGATTGTGTGTGTGTGTTGGCTCTGTGATTGTGTGTGTGTTGGCTCTGTGATTGTGTGTGTGTGTTGGCTCTGTGATTGTGTGTGTGTTGGCTCTGTGATTGTGTGTGTGTTGGCTCTGTGATTGTGTGTGTGTGTGTGTGTGTGTGTGTGTGTTGGCTCTGTGATTGTGTGTGTGTGTTGGCTCTGTGATTGTGTGTGTGTGTGTGTTGGCTCTGTGATTGTGTGTGTGTGTGTGGCTCTGTGATTGTGTGTGTGTGTGTGTGTGTGTGTTGGCTCTGTGATTGTGTGTGTGTGTGTGTGTGTGTTGGCTCTGTGATTGTGTGTGTGTGTGTGTTGGCTCTGTGATTGTGTGTGTGTGTGTGTGTGTGTTGGCTCTGTGATTGTGTGTGTGTGTGTGTTGGCTCTGTGATTGTGTGTGTGTGTGTGTTGGCTCTGTGATTGTGTGTGTGTGTGTGTGTTGGCTCTGTGATTGTGTGTGTGTGTGTGTTGGCTCTGTGATTGTGTGTGTGTGTGTGTTGGCTCTGTGATTGTGTGTGTGTGTGTGTGTTGGCTCTGTGATTGTGTGTGTGTGTGTGTGTTGGCTCTGTGATTGTGTGTGTGTGTGTGTGTGTTGGCTCTGTGATTGTGTGTGTGTGTGTGTGTTGGCTCTGTGATTGTGTGTGTGTGTGTGTGTTGGCTCTGTGATTGTGTGTGTGTGTGTGTGTTGGCTCTGTGATTGTGTGTGTGTGTGTGTGTGTTGGCTCTGTGATTGTGTGTGTGTGTGTGTGTTGGCTCTGTGATTGTGTGTGTGTGTGTGTTGGCTCTGTGATTGTGTGTGTGTGTGTGTGTGTTGGCTCTGTGATTGTGTGTGTGTGTGTGTGTGTGTTGGCTCCAGGATTGTGTGTGTGTGTGTGTGTGTGTTGGCTCTGTGATTGTGTGTGTGTGTGTGTGTGTGTTGGCTCTGTGATTGTGTGTGTGTGTGTGTGTTGGCTCTGTGATTGTGTGTGTGTGTGTGTGTGTGTTGGCTCTGTGATTGTGTGTGTGTGTGTGTGTGTGTTGGCTCTGTGATTGTGTGTGTGTGTGTGTGTGTTGGCTCTGTGATTGTGTGTGTGTGTGTGGCTCTGTGATTGTGTGTGTGTGTGTGTGTGTGTTGGCTCTGTGATTGTGTGTGTGTGTGTGTGTGTGTGTTGGCTCTGTGATTGTGTGTGTGTGTGTGTGTTGGCTCTGTGATTGTGTGTGTGTGTGTGTGTGTTGGCTCTGTGATTGTGTGTGTGTGTTGGCTCTGTGATTGTGTGTGTGTGTGTGGCTCTGTGATTGTGTGTGTGTTGGCTCTGTGATTGTGTGTGTGTGTGTGTGTGTGTGTTGGCTCTGTGATTGTGTGTGTGTGTGTGTGTTGGCTCCAGATTGTGTGTGTGTGTTGGCTCTGTGATTGTGTGTGTGTGTGTTGGCTCTGTGATTGTGTGTGTGTGTTGGCTCTGTGATTGTGTGTGTGTGTGTGTGTGTGTGTGTGTGTGTGTGTGTGTGTGTTGGCTCTGTGATTGTGTGTGTGTGTGTGTGTGTGATTGTGTGTGTGTGTGTTGGCTCTGTGATTGTGTGTGTGTGTTGGCTCTGTGATTGTGTGTGTGTGTGGCTCTGTGATTGTGTGTGTGTGTGTGTGTGGCTCTGTGATTGTGTGTGTGTGTGTGTTGGCTCTGTGATTGTGTGTGTGTGTGTGTTGGCTCTGTGATTGTGTGTGTGTGTGTTGGCTCTGTGATTGTGTGTGTGTGTGTGTTGGCTCTGTGATTGTGTGTGTGTGTGTGTGTGTTGGCTCTGTGATTGTGTGTGTGTGTGTGTGTTGGCTCTGTGATTGTGTGTGTGTGTGTGTTGGCTCTGTGATTGTGTGTGTGTGTGTGTTGGCTCTGTGATTGTGTGTGTGTGTGTGTGTGTGTGTTGGCTCTGTGATTGTGTGTGTGTGTGTGTGTGTTGGCTCTGTGATTGTGTGTGTGTGTGTGTGTGTTGGCTCTGTGATTGTGTGTGTGTGTGTGTGTGTTGGCTCTGTGATTGTGTGTGTGTGTGTGTGTGTTGGCTCTGTGATTGTGTGTGTGTGTGTGTGTGTTGGCTCTGTGATTGTGTGTGTGTGTGTGTGTTGGCTCTGTGATTGTGTGTGTGTGTGTGTGTGTGTGTTGGCTCTGTGATTGTGTGTGTGTGTGTGTGTGTTGGCTCTGTGATTGTGTGTGTGTGTTGGCTCTGTGATTGTGTGTGTGATTGTGTGTGTGTGATTGTGTGTGTGTGTTGGCTCTGTGATTGTGTGTGTGTGTTGGCTCTGTGATTGTGTGTGTGTGTTGGCTCTGTGATTGTGTGTGTGTGTTGGCTCTGTGATTGTGTGTGTGTGTTGGCTCTGTGATTGTGTGTGTGTGTGTGTGTGTGATTGTGTGTGTGTGTGTGTGTCTGTGTTGGCTCTGTGATTGTGTGTGTGTGTTGGCTCTGTGATTGTGTGTGTGTGTTGGCTCTGTGATTGTGTGTGTGTTGGCTCTGTGATTGTGTGTGTGTGTTGGCTCTGTGATTGTGTGTGTGTGTGTGTGTGTGTGTGTGTGTGTGTGTGTGTGTGTGATTGTGTGTGTGTGTTGGCTCTGTGATTGTGTGTGTGTTTGGCTCTGTGATTGTGTGTGTGTGTGTTGGCTCTGTGATTGTGTGTGTGTGTGTGTTGGCTCTGTGATTGTGTGTGTGTGTGTGTTGGCTCTGTGATTGTGTGTGTGTGTGTGTGTGTGGGCTCTGTGATTGTGTGTGTGTGTGTGTGTTGGCTCTGTGATTGTGTGTGTGTGTGTGTGTTGGCTCTGTGATTGTGTGTGTGTGTGTGTGTGTGTGTGTGTGTGTGTGTGTGTGTGTGTGTGTGTGTTGGCTCTGTGATTGTGTGTGTGTTGGCTCTGTGATTGTGTGTGTGTTGGCTCTGTGATTGTGTGTGTGGTGGCTCTGTGATTGTGTGTGTGTTGGCTCTGTGATTGTGTGTGTGTTGGCTCTGTGATTGTGTGTGTGTTGGCTCTGTGATTGTGTGTGTGTTGACTCTGTGATTGTGTGTGTGTTGGCTCTGTGATTGTGTGTGTGTTCGCTCTGTGATTGTGTGTGTGTGTGTGTGTTGGCTCTGTGATTGTGTGTGTGTGTGTGTGTGTGTGTTGGCTCTGTGATTGTGTGTGTGGGTGTGTGTGTGTTGGCTGTGTGTTTGTGTGTGTGTGTGTGTGTGTGTTGGCTCTGTGATTGTGTGTGTGTGTGTGTGTGTTGGCTCTGTGATGATCTCTCAAGCTGTTCAGGCTTTATCCTGTCTCCTGCCTTCACCTAGTATCAGCTGTAATACGCTCAAACCTCCCTGCGACCCGCAATGCCAAGTTCACTTCAATTGTCACATGCGATGCTGTCATAATTGACTAGCTCTTATTAGATGAGCTAGACGGATACTTTATTAATCCCAGAGGGAAATTTGCAATTATGTGAACATAGAAGATGGAAGTAATTATTTTAGTTAAATGAGGTACTGGTGATTAGTTCCTTCTAACGAATAGAAACAAAGCAAACTCCTTGTTGTCAAGCTGCTCAGCTCCATCCCATAGCAGGTCTACCAGCAAATTAGTGTTTTCTTTCTGGTTTGTTAGTCAACCAATCCTGCTGTAAACTGAAGTTGTGCGATTGATGTGCATATAAATGTTAAAAAAATAAAAGAAAAGAACTTGAATATCCAATTTTTGATTAAAAATGTTTAGAAACTTTTTATTTTTACCCCAGGGCCAATATTTTATTTACAAAGTATATAAGGCAGCACAGTGGTGTCGTGAGTTACTTTATTCACGTCATGCCAAAATAGTCCTGGTTTCAAGTACTGGGCTCAGCGGTGGTGTTTGTTTGTGGCATTTGTTTGTTGAATGTACTTGCGTGGGCTTTCTCTGGGTACTTCGGTTTCCTCCCACAGTTCAAAGACACAGACAGTGGACAAATTGGCTGTGTGAGTATGAGTTTGAATGTGTGTTTATGTTGACACTACAATGGATTGGCAAGCCGTTCTGGGTTTACCTCAGTTTCATTTAAATTTGGCTGAAATAAGCTCGAGCCGCCCCAGGACCCTAGTTTAATTAGGTAGTTTGGAAAGTGAATGAATGAATGAATGAACTGTATAATTATAGGTTTAATTATTATTGGAAGTATGTATTTGCCTGTTTGTTTATGCATCAGTTATTTCTTGTCGTCAATGATGTGCACAGGGATCCCTCACTTTCTGTGGCTAATGGGGACCGAGACCCCCCAAGGACCGCCAATTTCCATGAAGTAGGATCAACCCCCCCCCCCGACTGATGTATACGAACATGTATATGTATATATATCATCAATAAATACATATTCAACACTTATTCAACACTACATTCAATGCTTATAACAATTAAACATTCAAAAATAATGCATAAGATGTAAATAAAATATAAATACACACAAATACAGATGTGCGCCTCACATAAAAATGTAAGTAGCTTTGTTGGGGGGTTTTGGGTTGTTTGTTTATTTTTGGTTTTATTATTTATTTATTTTTTTGGATAATTGGCCTTGGATTGTGGCATTTTCCTTAACTTTTTCCCTATTTTTCCTTGATTTCTTTATTTTTTAATTTGATGAATATTTTTGAAAAACCCGTGATGCACTGAAGCACGATGCAGCAAGGGATCACTCCTTTTCCTTTCGGCTTTTCCCTTTTTCAGGGGTCGCCACAGCGAATGATTCACACGTTTGATTTTGTGGAGGTTTTTATGTCCTTCCTGACACAACCCGTTATTAAGGGGCAGAAACATGCTGATGGCTATGCAGCTACTCTTTACGAAAGTCAGCAATGGTTCTTTTACATGAACCTCTCACCATAGACAGTGAGAAACATGGCCGGCCTTTGATAACCCAGTTAGCTGCACTGGGGCGGACAGTGACAACCTTGTGGAGAACGGGACTCGAACCCCCAACCTTAGGATCAGCGATCCAGCGCCCTTTACCACTTGGCCACCACTGTCCACTTAGCAAGGGATCACTGTATGTATGGTATTGCATACATGATTTTCCACTGACAAATTAAAAAATTAAAAAGAAATTTTCAAAATTTTTTTCAAATGTTTTCTAGATTGTATAAAATAAAGGTGTAAAGACAATACTTCCCGTACATTTAATATTGAAGGTGAAGCTTTATAACATTAGTATGTCACAGTATATACCAGGGCTCACCAACATGGTGCTCGTGGGCCAGTTCACTGCTATTTATAGAACAGGCCCGTGGCTCCATAGCGCCATTCTCCAATGAGCTGCATCTAATATTTTTTTGCTGTTTTTTTTTTTATTTTTATTTTTTATAAAATCAACATCTTCACATAGAGGAATATCATTTAATTATTAATAATAACATAAAATTATAGGTAAATTGAGCAAATTAGTTATTTCAGAAGTGTGTATCGTTCTGGTAACCCTTTGCATTAATTGGTACCCAAAAAGTAGCTCTCAGTTTCAAAAAGGTCGGTGACCCCTGATATATACTATACATGAGTCACGCAGACAACACCAAAGGGCATTATGACTAAAATATGATGTGAAAGATTTTCCACAAATAATTTTGGAAAATATTTGTTGTGTGAGTCAGGCTGTGATCTATATGAGGAAAGTTTTCTGAGGAATAATGCATCTTTTATGCAGCCATTTTCATCTTGCCTTTGGGGTTCAATTTAAGCCTCGGTATGAGATTCTGAGTCACGATTTTGTTCAAGACAAGAAAACAGTGATCGGTTGCAGTCCCAGTTTTATTCTAAAGCAAACATCATGAATGAAATGTAAGGTGTTCTCCCTCTGTGTATATAGTATTACATCACCATTAGCACAGCAGTTTATCAGCTTAGGTTTAAACATATAATAAAGGTTGACATCTTTCTGAACTGTGCTGTACCATTTATTTGATTGGATTGTCAGACACAATGATTCTCCTTTTTCTTCTACCATCATCATCATCTGGACCACTCTGATAGAATTTCCCATTGTGTAGCATAGCACTGTATCCTCGTTTAAAAGTGCTGTGGTGTCCACACCGACAGCGCAGGTCTGTTTCACTCTTGGTGAACATAAATGGGATGGGATTTTGCCTAATTAGCAGATTCAAAGGTCTCATACTTTAAACAAGGACAGGTGTGCAACATCACATCCAGGTCATTTTAAATGCACTGTCCATTAAATATATTATTTTGGTGATTTGAAGAGGGATATTTAAAAAAGGTGGTGACTATTAGTAATATCATCGTGCCCAGTGCAGGGGTTGTTAGATTCAAGTACAGGACTAAGAAAATGGTTTTAGAAAGATTGTGGTCCATTCCAGTTTATTTCCAAGATATAGCGCTGTGTTTCATGTTTATGTAATGTGCCTGGAAAGTAAATTGACTCCTTTTAAAAGAAAAAGATAATGTTTTTCTAATTTGTTTTGTTTTGTGTGCTTTTGTGAACTAGAACACTACGCTTCATTTGTGTTTCCCTGGATTATACAGTGAACCCTCTTTTTTCAGGTTATGGGGACTGAGACCCTCCGCGAACACTAAATTTCCGCGCAATAGGATCACCCCCCCCCGACTGACGTACATTTATGTCTGTCTGTCTTCCAGTCTTCCTTTCGGCTTTTTCCCTTTTTTTTTTTTTTTTTTTTTTACTCGGGAGTCGCCACAGCGAATCATCTGATTCGCACGTTTGATTCGGCAGAGGTTTTAACGTCGGATGCCCTTCCTGTCACAACCCTTTTTAGCACGGGACAGAAACACGCTGACGACTTTGCAGCTACTCTTTACGAAAGTCAGCAATGGTTCTTTTACATGCCTCTCACCATTGACACTGAGAGACATGGCTCGCCTTTGATAAGCCAGTTAGCCGCACGGGGGGGGGGGAGAACCAATGACAACCTTGTGGAGAGTGGGACTTGAACCCCCAACCTTTGGATCAGCGATCCAGCGCCCTATGCCACTAGACCACCACTGCCCCACACGTACATGTATATGTGTATATAGTAAAAATACATATACAACACTATAAATGCTTATAATAATAATAATAATAATTAAACATTCAAAAAGAATTTAAAAAGATAAGAGAGGTTTGTAATTTTTCATCATAGGTACACATCAAGCTTGAGAGACAGAATGTAAAAAAAAAAAAAAAAATTCCAGGAAATCACATTGTATGATTTCTAAACAATTTATTTGAGAAAATGGGAGGCCAAGAAGTATTGGGCAGCCAGCAAAAGTTGCTTTTAATACTTTGTAATGTAGCCTTGGTTGGCAATTACAAGCCTCTCTTATCTTTTTAAATGGGTGAACTTGCACATTTTTACATTGCCCAATACTTATTGGCCCCTCTGTAAATACATGCGCACACAGATGCGTACACCCACAGATCACAGTGATCCCTCGCGACTTCGCACTTCAGTTCCTGCTCGCTTCAGTGCATCGTGGCTTTTTCAAAAATATTCATAAAAAATAAGGACAAATAGAAGAAAAGGCCAATTTTGCAAACAAAAAAACAACCCAAAACCCCCAACAAAATTACTTACATTTTTATGTGAGGGGCGTGTGTGTGTGTGTGTGTGTGTGTGTGTGTGCATTTATATTTTATTTACATCTTATGCATTATTTTTGAATGTTTGTTTTAATAAGCATTTATAGCATCGAATGTATAATTATTGACATTATATATACATGTACGTATACGTTAGTCGGGGGGGGGGGGGGGGGTGTTTCGATCCTACTTCACGGAAATTTGGTGTTCGCGGAGGGTCTCTGTCCCCATTAACCGTGAAAAGTGAGGGTTAACTGTAGTACATTCTGGTAAGAGTAGGTTTTATTTTGACTTGAGCGATGCAGTCACTCAACCGGACTTTGTCAAAATTAACAAAACATGTAAAAAACTATGAATGCAAGAACTTATAAACATTCTTATTTTGCTTTGCTTTATGTGACCCTGTACTACGTACTAAATCTCTTAAAGAGAAGCTATCTTTCATCCGCTCACACATGTACTCAAAGCTCATGTTCATGAAGCTGAGGATTTTAAGAATGAAAAAATAAACCATAAACATAAAGTTTTAGGGTTTTATTTTTTTTGCATGAAGGTTATTAATGCTAATACAGTATTTTGCCTCAGGCTCGGAGGATGTGGCTGAATTTAATATGATGACCTTCATCTCACCTTTAGTGCATCATTGTTAAATACAAGCTTAAAATCTGATTTGTTGTCTCATATTGTTTGTTTAATATAAAACCCAAATTTTTTTAATGTGCAGCAGAAACAAATAAATTGCCATTTCAGGAGATAGCGTTTCAGAGAGGATTATATGAAGGTTGTTTATATACACGATAATCAGTTGTGATGTATTCGTGCTGCCGATTGTTGACGCTCTTAGGAAAGCAATCTTTTGCTTTGTGCTTCTTTCATCCGTCGACTTGCGTAAAATCCACACACTTCTGAAAACAGTGAGGTTGATTGCGCAAGGATTAGTGAAATCAAACAGTTGAGCCTCTGGCAGCGTACAGATCATGCTCGGGTTACGCAATCAATATTTGAGATTGAGCTGTTAAATAAATGTTGAGTTATGTCAAGGCTAAAACACTTCACTGCTGAACAAACTTATAAACTTTTATGTGTTGACCTACGGTTTAGAGAGAACAACAGATGTTTGATTCTTTTAAATGTACTGTACAGAATACAGAGGCATGTGGTGACTTTCTTGATCCGCCCTCATAATAGATGAACATGATGGAAACGGATACGCAATAGGCTTTTTTTTTATTATTATTAACAAGTGCCTGGCACGAAATCTACTATAAGTACAAACTAAATGTTTCACAGGATATAATGTGATTTATAAATATTCTGCTGTGTGGACTGGATAGTTGATCAGTCAGAATCTGTCAGAGTGGCCAATTCCACTGTCTGGCTTTCCTTAATGGGAAAAGACCCAGGCATTTAATCGAATGATGCAAATAAGCACAACAGCATGTGAAATGCTATTAACTTGGGCTACAGGCTAAACCTGCTGCGCAAATATCCCCCAAAACATGTCTCCCTGTGTTAACCTTGGTTTATACTGGACCACGATGTTCACAATCTCCGCCATTTTTGCGAATTGTGAGGAGTATGTATATCGAATATATACATAGTATATAGTAATAGTATATCGAATCATGATGATCTTGAAGGAACCTTGTCGATTTGTAATGTATTATGATTTCATGGACATTATAATAGAATGTAGGAATCGAAGTAGAGCACAGTAAATACTAATAGTGTAACAGAGCTTGATGCACCATCGTAGGGGATCTTGATGAACTTGGAAACACAATTCTTTCATTTTAATCTCTTAGATGCGCAGTGCTCACTTTTATTTATTTATATATATATATATAAAATATAATATACACACACACCATTTCACACACAAGGCGCACCGAGCTATAAGGTGCACCAAGCGAAAGAAATTAGAAGTCAAACTTGATTCAGCTCATTCACAATAGCTCTCAACACTGTTCAGTTGTAACAAATTAAAACAATGCATTCACTTTTTCAGTTCATTCCTCTTCCACAAATCCATCAAATTCTTCATCTTCAGTGTCTGAGTTTAACAGTTGTGCCAGTTGGACATAAAGCCCGGATCCCTCTAACTTACGACCTATTGACACCAATATCTAGAGTTTGGAGTTCTTGGGTTAATGCACCCAGAATGATGGCAAGCTCTGACATATTTCGTTTCACCTGGGTTTCGACGGTATCAGTTAGCTGGGTGCAGATGGCGTCACAGATCAGTAGAAACGGAGATTAGGTGGAAAAAGTCTCCCGGTCTCGTGACCGTGACACACAAACTTCTCTCAGTCACTCACGTGTTACTCAGCCGGTCACCTGACTACGATAGCTGTAATGTTGGTATTTGGACATAAAGCCTGGATCCCTCTAACTTACGACCTGTTGACACCAATATCTAGCAGTTGGGGTTCTTTGGTTAATCCAGCGGAATGATGGTAAGCTCTGAATTAATTGGCTTCACTTGGGTTTTGACATCATCAGTGAGATGGAGTTGCACGGCCTCACACACACGCACACGCACGCACGCACACAGCGCACCGGGTTATAATGCGCACCATACCCCCCCCCCCCAAAGGATTTTGAGTGCGCCTTATGGTCCGAAAAATACAGTATTTATTTGTTTATTTAGCCATTACATTAGTGTAGTGGTTGGTATGACTGCTTTACAGCAACAAGATCCTGGGTTCAGTTTTCAGGTTTGTGTGTGTGTGTAGTGTGTAGTTTGCATGTTCTACCAGTGCTTGTTGTGGTTTTCTCCAGGTACTCCAGTTTTCTTACACTGTCCAAAGGCATGCACATCAGGCTCATTGGCTGTTCCAAAATTGCCCTGAGGAGTGTAATGATCTCTGATGGTCTGGGGAGTTGTTTAGGGTGTACTCTGCCTTCACCTTCAGCGTTTTGGCAAATGAATGGGTAGCTGAGTTTTCATTTGCCAGATGTTCTCTGATGACTGTACAACCCAATTATATAGTACTCCAACTCTGAACACTGACTCACCGTCATGAAACAGTCACCCACAGCGTTCTTGTTACTAAAACAGGAAGTATCCACACAATTCGGCTGTGTGCAATTAATGGGTCGTGTTGATTCACAATATGAGGTCCGTGTTTTAGAAAATCGTTTTCATGCAGTAACACAAATTTGTGCATCAATTCTTTGAAACAGCTGTGTGCATTGGGACTTCAAGGTTCAAGAGTCATGAAGGAGTTCAGTAACCTCTTATAACAGCTTGTTGTTCAGAGAATAAATGTCATGGGGAAGTAACATTAGTTCGGCGGTATCGATTATTTTGTATATCAGTAGTTTTGATAGTAGCTCCAGTTAAAATTCAAATGCAATGTTTGCATTAATGCTCTTGTTGTGATCTTGTACTGTGAATTTTGCCAGGGAGGACATGTTTTTTTTTTTTGGTTTGTCTCCTTGTTAGTGAGCAACCTTAAGCAAGACATTGTCTGCAGGACATTCTTGATTTTCAAAGAGGTAGCAGAGGTGGGATTTAAGAGAACATAAATTCCTTTAGATTTTGGAGGTGAACCAGCTTAAATTCTGATTCCAGTAATTTTATAAAGATTTCTTTAACATTGTAAGATGAATAGTGTATTTTTATAGCAGCTCCAGCATGGCGTGCTGTGTCCTGGGGGGGGGTTGCTGAGCTTGGTGGAGGCTTGGGCACATAGAGTCTTTATTTGTTTGTTTTCTTTTTCTCTCGGCCCAACTCATTTGTAGTCAATTGTTTGGAAAAACTATACTTATTGATATGCATTTTGGTTGTTCCCGGTGGCTTCCGTTATTCAAATACAGCCTCTGATATATTACATTTTTACAGAAATATGCCACAGGGTGAACCTTTTTTTGTTTTGTTTTGTTTTTTTTTGTTTTTTTTGTTTGTGTGTGTGTGTGTGTGTGTGTGTGTCCAATGGAGCCTGGAAATAGTGCTTTATAATCCTGTTTTGACTTCCTATGTGTAAATTGAGACATTTGGTATTATAGAAGATGAAATCATATTGCTTGGGTAGCCATTGCTGACTTTCTTAAAGAGTAAACTGAAGAGCAGTCGGCCTGTTTCTGCCATGCGATGGCCTGGTGAGCTGTCCAGAGTGTACGCTACCCTCACGCCAATTTGGCTGAGATGGGCGCCAGCGTCTCTGCTACCCTAAGTAGAACTAAATGGTTCAGAATGTTTGGGGTAGCTTTATGTCAGGAGAACTTGTTAATTCATGAACATTAGGGACCCCAGTGATGGTGGAAACTGATTGATTAGTTGTTGTGGAGGGGTGTGTGTACATACTTTCGCCCCTCCCTGGTCAGTGGTGGTCATGTGATAGGGCAGGTAATACCTGAGCGGTGGGAATTGGATACGACTAAAATTAGGAGGAAAATATGGAAGAAAAAAAACAAAACACAAAGGTAGGGGTAGTCCTTAATGCCCCTGTGCCACACATAAAAGTAATACCGGGTCCAACATGCCACTCCCTTCACTGGAGGAATGTTTCGAGAGACATCAGAAGAGTTTCTAAAGTGATTTACTTTATATGTTCAAATTTTCTGTAAAGAGAGAAGAAATAGAGTTAATAGATTTTTCCAGGGTCAGTGTTCTGTAATAAATAACCAGAAGTAAAGCTGTCATTGAAAAATTTCCTTCAAGGGAGAATCTTCAGGATGAATGACCTTTTGCATTTTTTTTTGTGTCTGATCAACTTTGTGATAGAAAAATAAGAAGTGTGGGTGAGGAAACAACTCTTTACAGCTACTATAGTGCAAGTGTCAATGGAAACTCTTTCAAATATCAAATGTAATTAATAGCAATTAAAAAGCACATATAAATACTGTTCATACCTTAATGCTCAGTAGGACCATATGGTCCTCTTTCAAAAAAACCCAAAAAACTAATACCGACTAGATGCATTGTACTTAGTGTTGCTCAAGTGTTCTATACTTGTGGCATCGCCTGATGCAACACAGTTGGATCCCACATGATTCAGTCAGCTGTGAGACAACCTGGAGTGTGCAGGATTATTGTTGTTCACGAATTTGTGAGTGTTATTTGTTTGTTATTATTATTAGTGTTCTTATAATTTTGTTGAAAGAAATGTGTTTAGGATGTTTCCTTAGGTCTTTTTGATTCGGAAAAAACTAGTGATATTTTTTTATCTGCAAAAAATAATTTGGGCGTTAAAGGGTTCACTCAGTTTGCTATTAAACAGTTCAGGGATTACTTTCTGTGGGTTGCTTTATTTTTTATTGCTTTATTACCCCCACACACATGCATGCACACACAATATCTGGGGTTATGATGTGTGTTATTGGTGTTTAGTTTTACGTCCAAGTTACATAAGCCTGGAGGCCTACTGTTGGAAAACATGGGATGATAGGATTGAGGATGAAAGCTGTAATAATCACACATGTGAAAATATTTTTGATGAAATCAGTCTAGCCACAGTTCAGTTCATGTGTTGGCTCATATTTAACCGCATAAACTCCCAGCATGTCAGCCAGACCTAAATTCCTCACACTAGGCACTCAGCGTTAAAAGGATGCAAATGACACACACACACAAACAGTGAAGACACAATCAGAGCAGTGGGCTGCCATACACTGCCGCACCCAGAGAGCAGTTGGGAAGTTAGGTGCTTTGCTCAAGGGCACTTGAGCCAAGAAGGTGGAGGAAGGGAAGGGAAGGTGCTGCTCGCTCTCCCCCTGCCACCACATATTTTTTCTGCTGGTTTGAGAATCGATCTAGCGACATTTTGATCCCAAACCCACGTTCTAAGTATTAGGCCATGGCTGCCCCAAATTTGTAGGAGGTTTATTCAAGTGTGTATGGGATCCACATGTTAATGTCTTCCAATTATACTAAAGCACCGTATCATTTGAATCACCCAACTCCCATGCTTGATCACCACTGACTGGAAAAAAAAACAGGTGCTTACGTACATTAACACCCACATGACAGTCACATGACTGTGCGTTTGGGATCCAATGCCGAAAATAATTCCGCTGGGTAATTGCAATATATATACCCTGTTTAACAACCAGGAAATCCCCAACGTCCCTGTTCCACGCTTCTGTTCATCTGTTCTGTTCTTTCGGAAACTTGTCCCTTGATTATTGTCATGAGTGTCTGCATCTTCTCAGAGATCAGCGCTACACTCCAATAAAACCGTCTATTAGTATTATAAACGCTCTGTTATTATTGAAGTTTTAAAACTAAAGAGTTCAGCTGAGGGAATATTTTGATGAACACTGTTCATTTGGCTCACCTCGGCGGTGTCCTGGAGCTCCTGTTTGTGTTGTAGTATGAACAGCACATGTTTCACTCTGAGCTTTATAATTACGAAATGCCTCCCTCTGTGCAATATTGATTTTACTCGCGACTACTCAGTCATTTGTGATAAATATTGATGATTTGCTGCATGTGTAGAGTTTTTAGCAAGCGTGGGTTTCCACTGTAGCGCCGGTATGTTCAATACTGCTTGATTGTTCATCTATTTGAGTAACTTGCAGACTCCAGTATTTGCATTTTGGTACTACAGGGATCCTTCACTTTCCATGGTTCATTGGGACCGAGCCCCCCTCACGACCAACGAATTCCGTGAAGTAGGATCACCCCCGCGACTGACTTATACATACATGTACAGTCAGCCCCCAATTTACGAAGACCCCTTTGTATGAAATCCCCGGATTACGAAAAACATTTTCTTGAGTTTCCGTCCCTGAAATATGAAACAACCCCCTCTTAT
>CM045741.1:14060015-14102515 GCA_024760905.1 Plotosus lineatus | reverse complement strand
TAGGGTCGCGGGGAGGCTGGCGCCCATCCCAGCCGACTCCGGGCGAGGGCAGAGTACAACCTGGACAGCTCGCCAGGCCATCGCAGGGCGGAAACACACTGACTGCTATGCAGCTACTCTTGTCCATAGGCAGCAATGATTCTTTTACATGAACCTCTCACCATAGGCAGTGAGAGACATGGCCGGTCTTTGATAACCCATAGCTACACTGGGGGGACAGTGACAACCTTGTGGAGAGTGGAACTCGAACCCCCAACCTTTGGATCAGCGATCCAGCACCTATACCACTAGGCCACCACTGCACTTAGGATCAGTTTTATATATGAAAATGTTTCCGCGGACTGGTTACAGTCTACTCCGTAGTCTTGTTTTGGTGGCTGTCACCGTAGGAAACCCCGCCTCACAAAGATATGTGGTTGGAAAAGGAAGAAGGGCTTTCAGTGCTTCTGTGCAATGTCAAAAACAGTCATTTTTCAAAATAAGATCTGGAAGCTCCAATAAAAAAAAAAAAGACAAAAACTTTAATTTGTACCATGAAAGATTTTGTTTGTATCAGATGATCCATGGATTGGTACTGGTTCATGGACTAAGGGTTGGGGACCCCTGGCTTAGTGGATAAGGCGATGGGGTACTGATCCGAAGGTCAGTGGTTCAATCCCCATGTTACCACTGTTGGGTCCTTGAGCAAGGCTTTTAACACTCAATTGGTCAAAAAAATATATATATATTGTAAGCTGCGCTGGAGAAGAGTGTCTGCCAAATACTGCAAACGAAATGGAGTCTTCAGAAATTAAATAATCTGCAGTGGCACTTCATGTCAGTGGCATGGCATGTCTCACAGTAAGAAGGTCCTTGGTTTGAGTCCCGGGCTCTGGCTCTTTCTGTGTGGAGTTTGCATGTTCTCATGCTTGTGTGGGTTTCCTCCAGGTACTTGGGTTTCTTCTTACAGTTTACAGATGTGCACTTGAGTTTAAATGGCAGTTCCACGTTGCCCCGTGTTGTGGATACGAGTGTGAAAGGTTGTGGGTTTGCTGAATACCGATGTTCTAATGAGCTGTTCAGTATTTCGGCTAGGAAAGATTCCAGTCCATTTCCATGTAACACGAGTAGGATTACGAATTTTGGCAGATGAGTAATGCACTGTTATATTTTATTACTGAAAAGGCTGCAATGAATTAAATTAAATAGCACATTTTTTTTTTTTGCTTGTTTAGCCTGAGGATGATTATTTATGAATTAATCAGTACCTGCTCTGAAACACAGAGGAACGGTGTGCAGTCACAAGAGTGAAAAATGTCAGTCTGTACCCACTGACTGCAGAACTGAAGATTTTTTTTTTTCAGGAAAAATCTCTCCGATAATTTTTTTTTTTTTTTTCCCCTGTTAATTCTGTTCCTCTATTTAATTTTACTTGCTGGCTAAGTGTCTATAAAAGTCATTACATTACGTAATATAAATTTGCCAGCGGTTTATGTCATAACACACCAAGCCAGATCTGATATGACCTTGCGTATAAATGCAGTAACCGTGAAAGGCTACAGAGCTGAGTTTCCACTGTTTGATCGAATACAAGTTGAGGATGGTTATAGGAAGAGCAAAGATCAGTGAATGACTCATGAATATGCTCAGCGATTGATGTGCACTCTCCACTGACTGTTACTAGGACTACTGCTCAAGCAGCCTGCAGTCTCCAACAATTCTGCTTCTCTCAGAGGTCATCCTCTTATACTTAGCGTGCGCTGATATCGCATTTTCATCTATGATCAAGGCTTCGTAGGACGCTTCTGTTTGGATGAAAAAAGAAGGCTGTATTTGATGTGTGTGTGTGTGTGTGTGTGTGTGTGTGTCTGTATAAATAAATAAAATGAATTGTGGCATGACATCTGGCTTTTAGTCTGTAGCAGCTGTGACCTAATGGTTAGAGAAACGGGTTTGGGGCTGCAAGGTCATTGGCTTCGATTTCTGCATTGCAGCAGGGGAAGTAAGCAGCACTTTCACTTCTCTCTCCCTGGCTGAAGTGCCCTTGAGCAAGGCACCTCACCACCTAATGCTCTCGAGGCACAAGTGTGGCTGCCCACTGTGCTGTGTGTGCGTTCACTTTGGATGGATTATATGCAAAGCCAAAATTTGCTTGTGGGATTAACACAGTGTATATCAAACAATTATGAAAAAGTCAACCTAAAATGCCTCAAATTTTTATTACCGTATTTTCCGGACGATACATCGCTCCAGAGTACAAGTTGCATTGGCCAACAAAATGCATAGTAAAGAAGAAACCTGTATATAAGTCGCACTGGACTATAAGTCGCAAACTCATTGTCTACCTTTATTTAGAATTCTGCTGGCAGTTTGTGACATTGTGGTCTTCACTCTAATATAGAGAGGGGGGTTGCATTGCATGAAGCAGTAACACCAAGAAACTCCTCACGCAACGTCATTTACATTCATCTCCTTGACAACGACCTGGACGTGGAGATGCAACTGCACTGTTGACAAGCCTCTCCCTGCAGCACGTTGCTCAAACCCCCATGTGCGAGCTCGTTCCTCTAGCTGAGGCCATCTAGCTTTTAGCCTGTGATGAGCTTTTTAGCGATTTTTGCTTTCTTCATTGCAGTAATAATAATCTCTGCTTTTCTGCCCTCTTGTTGGAATTATATATAATAATTTCACTACCCGGGTGTTGAGACAAAGCTGCACTGTTGACAAGCCTCTTTCTTAGGCATGTTGCTCAAGCCCCCCATGTGTGAACTCGTTCCTCTTACTTTGGCAATCAAGCTTTTTAGCCCACAATTAGCTTTTTTTTGTTTTCTTTATTGAAGTAATAATAATCTCCACTTTTCTCCAGTCCCTCACAAGTTTCTTGTTCATTCCAAATTTTCTATCTGCTGCTCAATTACAATTTTCTGCTGCATATTTCAATACTTGCAGCTTGTAATCCACAAAATACGATTTTCTTTTTGGGGACATTTCTTCAGTGGTGGATGAGCAAGTACTGGTACCCAACCTTAGAGTGCCCTCTTGTGGTTGTGAGTACAAAAGTTACAAACACGTGAAATTATGTTTATGATGATGAACAGAATTATATGTAATGTCACATATAAATCGCTCTGGAGTACAAGTCTCACCTTCAGCCAAAGTATGAAAAAAGTGCGACTTATAGTCCGGAAAATACGGTAATTTTATTTACTTCTCCCATAATTTAAAATAAAACCTTTCTCAGGGTTTTTAGCTAGAGGAAAACAAGGCTTGTGTGTGCGTGCATACATACGTGCATAAATACATACATTTAAAGTACATATTAGTCCTCACTGTTCCATGTTTGAAAGTTTGCATGTGTGGAACGCCCTCTTGTACATACGAGCTGCTTGCTGACTGTCCTGCAGTGCATTGTTGTCTTCAGCCTTAGAAACCTGGAAGTGCTGTGAATGAGGCTCGGCTGAGTTGAACAGAGGAAGCTCTGTCTGTTTAAATTGATGCTGCACCAGTATGTAGTTGTGAGCGTAAGGAATAAAAACCTGGACCAACTGTGGCTCCCAAGTGTTTTCAAGCTGAAGATGGCCCACTTTTCAGAAAGACACAACAGTTATTAGCCTTCCCATTAAATTGTCTGTCAGTTGAAAATCCAGTCATGAAAGCCAAGGGTATTTTGGAAGTGTCGTTATAGTTGTCAAATGTTAACAAATTGTGCTGATTCAATTAAGATGTTCTTTACTGGATAATTCACTTTGAAATTTCCTTTTAAAACTCTCACACTGTCATGGTAATGGGATGTTCACTGTGCGGCAGGAAGCCACTTCTGAAGTAGTTAACTACTCAGACAATAATATTTCTGCAAAGAAACCTAGCACATACTTTATATTAATGTGCTCAGTGCCACTATCTGGATTATAACTTATTATTCTGATTGGATGATGCTTGAATCAAAGCAACAGGCACTTAGTTTGTCACAGGAACTTGAATATGAAGCTTTATTATTGTGCTATAAAATAATAATAAACCCATCACGTTGAATATATGTAAGCTCCACAACATCTGGAGCTCTACTTCATTAAATGATCTCAAATCACAAAGATTACCTAAACAGTCTGTGTCACGGTTAAAATTTATAAACATAAACTATGAACCTGGGCCGGCGTAGTGGTTAGCACTCTCCCCATGCTTGCGTGGGTTTCCTCCGGGTACTCTGGTGTCCTCCCACAGTCCAGAAGCATGCAAAGTAGGCTAGTTGGCTGTTCCAAATCTCCCTCAGGTGTGTGTGTCCTCACTTTGGATGGGTTAAATGCAGAGGAAATAATTTCCCTTACGGGATTAATACAGTACAGGGATCCCTCGCTACTTCATGCTTCAATTCATGCGGCATCAGTGCATGTTTTTTTTTTTTTTTTTTTTTTTTTTTTTTTTTTTTTCAATATTTATCGAATTAAAAAATAAGGAAATTAAAGAAGAATAGGGGGAAAAGTTAACACACAGATACTTTTGCAAACAACCCAAAACCTCCCAACAAAACTACTTACATTTTAATGTGAGGTGCGCATCTGAGTGCGTGCGTGTCTGTCTGTGTGTATTCACATTTTATTTACATCTTATGCATTATTATAAGCATTTATAGTGTTGAATATTTATTTATTGATATTATATATACATGTACGTATACGTTAGTCGGGGGTGGGGGTGGTGGTTGATCCTACTTCGTGGAATTCGGTAGTCTGGGGGGGGGGGGGTCTCGGTCCCAATTAACCATGGAAAGTGAGGGATCCCGGTATATCAAAATTACAGTTGTAAAATAACTAAGTAGACTTCATGTTAAATAATTGTGAGATTTCTGCTACGTTTGTGTTTTTATCAAGTTTCACTCTAATGAGGATGGGTTTTCCATCGAGTCTGGTGTTTCTCAAGGTTTCTTCTTCGAGTCGAGTGTGGGAGTTTTTCCTTGCCACAGTTGCCACAGGCTTGCTCATTAGGGCTGTGTGAGGTTAATAGAGAATGTTTTGTGTGGTCACATAACCAACTGACATGACACTACCTTTTTATTTTGTAAACCGACCACACTGTTTCATGTTTTGCTTGTCTTACTGTGTACAGAATGTTACTCTTTGAGTATTGCTTTAATTAGAAAGGTAAACCTGACTAAGCTGTTCCAGAAGGAAATGCTGCAACATGTTGGAGGATACATCCGATAATGTTCACCCTCATCCCTCCCTTCAATTCTACACTTAAATACAGTAGTAAAGGCAGTTGTGGCCTGCTGGTAAAGGTGCTGGATCACTGATCCCAAGGTTGGGGGTTCAAGCCCCACTCTCAACGGGTTGTCACTGCCCCCCCCCCCCCCATGCAGCTAGCTGGTTATCGAAGGCTGGCCATGTCTCTCACTGTCTCGCCGTCAGTGTGTTTCTGTCCTGCGATGGCCTGGTGAGCTGTCCAGTGTCTACTGTGTCCTCACCCAGAGCCGGCTGAGATGGGTGCCAGCCTCCCCACGACCCTAATTAGGATTAAACGGTGCAGAAAATGAATTAATTAATTAATTAATTAATACAGGAAAATACATTACCGAACTCACTGAAATGCCCATGTTAAAACCGTATTTCTTTCAAAACAACACAAGCCAGTGCACTCTTCTTATGGATTATTGAACTTGTGAAGGAGAACTTCACCTTGCCACAGAACGGGGTTGTTAAAAGAAATTTAATTGCCTCAATGGGGGACGCTGCTTAGTATCTGTGAAGTCACTTTCTGCTAATTTAATTGATCAGAGCCTCTCTGGTTAAATGCCAAAGATCTATAATACTCTGTAGGTATTAACATTGCCACTGAATGAAAGTGTAAATATATTAGCATGGTTTTATAGTTCCAGTTAACAGCCCAAGGGAATTCTGTCCCTATTTTCTGCCTGATTTAATCAGATCCAATTCCCACCCATCAGGTATTGCGTTTCCCATCACACGACCGCCACTAACCAGGGAGGGGTGAAAGCATGCCCACATGCCCTCCGTGACATGTAATACTAGCCACCCGTCTCTTTTCGAACTGTGGTGATTTGGGTATTTGGGGTGGTCTAACACACTCGGAGGGAAAGCGCTATCCGCCCCTTGTACAAATGAGCTGCGAGTGACACGGAAATGAGCGTATGCTGTCCCTCCCTCCCTCCCTCCTGTAGGCCAGTTAGTGCCCATAGACTTTTAGCTACCCACGGCTGCGGCATTAACCTGAATTGGAACTTCTGGGTTTGTTGATGCACCACGTGGGAGCGGAATGCTAATTACTATCAGGAAGTTGGAAATACAGACGCGCCCCGACTTATTTTAATTGTTTCCAGACGGCCGAACGCATGTTGAAAGTGAGCGCTAGTTCTTAGTGACGTATGAGTCTCCTACTGCACTATACATCCAAATAAATACTGTATTTCATAAAACACCCCTAAATCAATGATTGTAAACATAACATTGTAAAATAATATCAACATTAATTTCAAATAAATTAAATTCAAGCAAAATAATTTCAAATAGATAAATTTTAATCAAATTAAAATATCAAATACAGTATCAAATATAACCTTTAACATTCTCTATGATGCGATCTTTCTGCTTGTAAATGGTTCTGATGGTTGACGGATGGTCACTTTACATGAAGCTTAAAACAGCCAATCAACGCTTACAATATGTGAGGCGCTCAACACCGACAGTAGTTTACTTATTTGTGCTTGAAACAAAATGCGGGTTATACGGACTTCCGGTATTTCAAGTGAGCAAGGGTGCCGTTGATTACTGGTTTAGTACTCGGCCTGCACTGATGTGAATCTCCAGTAGAGCGGAGAGTTCTTTCATTTCTGGATTCGGGTTTTCATTCATTTTACAACTCTCTTTGCTTAACTGAGTATGCATGGTAGATTGCGCCGATCCGAGCATATAGTTAATTCATCTCTGTGTAAGAGACTTGCGCTTATGCGTCTGACCAACCATATTTGCTTAGGGTTACAAAAGTCCGCAAACACAGTGTAAACACAAAGATCACAGAGAAGACATCTTAACACAAGGGTAACATGCTATATAACTGAGATATATATATAAAAAACTGAACTGGGAAGAAGGGCCACGTTCAGTCTGTCGTTTGTAAACAGTGGACGCAGCGTCATTATGTCAGCATACTACGTAGGTATGTCTAAACTCAAACTTTGACAATTTTTAAAAACAAACAAACAAAAAAAACAGATTAACATAAGTTAGGGAGCATCTTCAGTGAGTTACCCACAGCTCTGTAGAGTAGAAAGAAATTAACATTTTTTTTTTTTTTTATTAGGTTTTACTGGACAACAGTAATTGGGTTCAAGCAATTTAGACTGTTTGAAATACAAAAATATTTGTCACTACAGGACTTTGTGAGCCTCAAAACAAGTTTGAGGAGTTTGATACTAACTCATTATGTAATTAGCTTTATCTGATAATCTAATCATGTATCATGACTTTACACTTGAATTTCAATTGCTCCTGCTGTATGTTTTTTTTCTGACTGTCGATACATCCATCCATCAATTATTATTATTTTTTTTTTATACCTCTTGTCAATCAAGTTGATGAAGCCAATGGATGATGGATCCAATTCCAGCTCACTTCTCTATCAGCAGTTTTTTTTTTTTTTTTTAAATCGTTCTCGGGGCTTTTCTCTGACTAAGTAACAGTAATTCAAAATAGTGAAACCTTGTAATAACATTAATTCATTATTTTAAAGACAAATCAAGGTGAAAAAAAATGGTTATGATAGATAAGTCTACCCATGTGTGGGTGACTGTAATTTAGGGCCATTCATTTGGTACCTGGGCCTTCAGTTGAATTTAATGGAATTAATCCAGTTCTTAATATCATCACTATACCGTCGTAATTATGAATATATATAAAATACAAAACCACAATATAATAAGGCATGCTACTGCAGAGAGAGGGTATTTTGCATATTTCTGAGAGTAACTGAACATTTCATAAGTTTCACCAATGTTTACTGGTGGAAGCTGCCAGTAAATTGGCATTGAGCCAAAAGTTTAAAAAGGCGTAAACCTTACCGCTACTTCCTTGACCTCTCCTTACAATGTCTAGCTTTCCTAGAAAAGTCCACTTTAAAAATGGATTTTTCAAAATGTCCGACACCAAGTTAATTTCTCTCCCTCTGTCAGCTACTGTGGGCGTAAAAAGGCTTGTGATGTCCCACCACTGGTATAATCAGTTAGAATTATGTGATGGACTATAATGCCGCAATTGTAAATAAAGCAGCATTTTTGCAGTTGTTGATTCATGTATAACAGTTAAAAAAATTATCACTCGTGTTTCCTAATCAGAAAGGCATCAGGAAACACCCCGAACACATTTCTTTCAATGAAATTATAATTACACTAATAATAACATAATAACAAAGCAAATAACAACACTCACAAAATCATGAACAACTCAATCCTGTGCACTCAAGGTCGTCTCGCAGCTGACTGAGGCACGTGGGACCAAGTTGTGTTGCATCAGGCGACACCACAATATGTATAGAACACTTGAGCAGCACTGAGTACAATGCGTCTAGTCGTTCTTCGTGTTTTTTGAAAGAGGACCATATGGTCCAGGGACATCAAAGGGTTAAGACTAACCCCTTGCTTTGGGGCGACAGTGCTAACCATTTTAACATGTACAGTCGGCCTCCTACTTATGAAATTAATCTGTTCCAGAGCCTTTTTTGTAACACAGAGGTTTTGTAAGTAAAGGTGCATTTTATATGGAAAACACCCGATTCATTCCAAAGCTTCCAAGACTACCCCATAAACCCTTTAAAAAATTTATACTTCCGAAAAATCCAGGTTCCGAAAAAGACTCTGGAACGGATTAATTTCGCAAGAAGGGGGCCGACTGTATTTGCATTTTTAGGTTTGGGTTGAAAAAAGGTTAAAAACAACATGGAGTACAACCCTTTGTTTTCTGACCTTTTTTAAATTCATGAAAAATCTGCCAACACAAAGCTGTGCAGCAACAGCAGTACTGTAGAAGAGCCTTTCACTAAAAACGAGAAAATTCAAAAGGCTGACATAAAACCACATAACATAACCATAACAAAGATCTCCTGCAAACTAGAAGACAAGATGATAGTGGAAGTTTAATGACGTAGAGCTGCTTTGCTAATTAAGGCTAACTAGAGTAATTCCATTGTAACCAATACTTCTCATCAGTAAGCAGCATGAGATTTTATATAAAGTATTGGATATAAGATAAAATATAGATTACATCACATGGAAATCGAAATAAATTGCATCTGATTTCATGCCTCAAGACAACAATTATGAATGAATGAACAACATCCAGAGTAATTAAGTAATGCTTTACATTTTATAGATGATCGTTTTGGGAAATGCCTCCACATGGAATTATGATGCTTTCAGAAACATCACTAAATGTCTGTCAGCAATCAGATGCACATTTGAAATTTTCCCTTTGAGGATTTATATTCAAGGTGGGGCAGTGGTGGTCTAGTGGTATAGGGTGCTGGATCGCTGATCCAAAGGTTGGGGGTTCGAGTCCCACTCTCCACAAGGTTGTCACTGTCCCCCCCCCCAGTGCAGCTAACTGGGTTATCAAAGGCGGGCCATGTCTCTCACTGTCTATGGTGAGAGGCATGTAAAAGAACCATTGCTGACTTTCGTAAAGAGTAGGCTGCAAAGTCGTCAGCGTGTTTCTGTCCCTTGCTAAAAGGGTTGTGACAGGAAGGGCATCCGACGTAAAAACCTCTGCCAAATCAAACGTGCGAATCAAATGGTTCGCTGTGGCGACTCCCGAGTAAAAAGGGAAAAAGCCAAAAGGAAGACAGACAGGATTTATATTCAAGCTTAAATTATATAGTGTGCTGCCAAGCCTGGTATCCCAGCAGAGGCTGTTGAGCACTTAAATTCTCAGCCTCAAATGGATGGAGGCAAGTGTTGACTTTTACCGGACACATGTACTTCACTATTGCTGGACATATGGATCCTCAAAATTGGAAAACCTTTTCAGTTGTTTATTATTATTGTTGTTTATTTATTCATTCACTTGCTGAACTGCTTAATTCTATTAGGGTTGCAGGGAGGCTGGAGCCTATTTTAGCTGTCATAGTGTGTAGGCAAGGTACAGCTGATCAGCTCATCAGACCATTTTCTGGGCCTATTATTATTATTATTATTATTAATCACAATATTCATAATAATCATCATCATAGTAGTAGTAGTAGTAGTAGTACGGTCATTATTGTAGCTTAATACATAAAATCACAAAAGGTACAGAAAAAAATTTAAATATTGCAAAATACTCACTATCTCTATGTATGAAAAGAATAAAATATTTTAAAAATTATGAACTAATAGGAAAATTACTTTGTTCTGCACAGTGGAAGCTTATAGTGGCTTATTCTCCGGTAACAACAGGTCCTATTGTGTTTTATCCGTCTGTCTGTACCGCTGATTTGTCTGGTTCTAGGGCCAATCCGAATTTACTTCAGGCAGAGTCCTGGCACTTCATAAACAGTTCCCTGGTCCATCTCAGGGCTAATAGACATCTCTTCACACTTCTATGAGTATGAGAACCAAAAAACCTGGCAATAGGAAGATGTAAATTCCATATGGAAAGTCTGCCATGACATTTAAACACTATCTCTGCGTTACCTTTCCTCCCCATTCTGATTTATTTCTGTCTTTTTTTCAATTAATTTTTTAAAGCTTGTTTTGAATTCATGGCACAGATTTTGTGGTGATTCTTCTCAATTTAGCTCATTGTAATTTTAGAAATAAATGTTAAAATATTTCAAGTTTTTTTTTTTTTTTTTTTTTTTTTTTTTAACCTTGTGATCTGTTATTTACTGGCATGTCTTCATTATTACTCCCATAATAGACTTACTGAAGCAAAAATGTTATCCGCAAATGTTCCGCAATTATTCGCTCATCTTCCATGTCATTCCATGTGATTCCGTAGTTATTCATCAAGTCTTCCTCCACTTTTTTATGCTTCCGGCAGGCCAAAATATTCCGTGAATGTGCTTTTGAACAAATTCAAAAAATGAGTGTTCCGTGGGGTCACCTGGTCCGCACAGGCTGTGAACGTTCCGAGAGTGTAAGAATTTCCACTTTTCCGTAGGATTTTCATCCATTTTCCGTGTAAAAATTCCGAAGCTCTTTTGTAGACTGTGTTCCGCGCCTTTCCGTTACATGATCCTTGCATGCCATAGTCCAGTGAAATGGGGTATAAGAATTTTCACTTTTCCATAGGGTTTTCACCCGTTTTCCATGTAAAAATGACGAAGTTCTTCTGTAGTCTGTGTTCTGCATCTTTCCGCCATGACCATTGCATGCCGTGCTCCAGTGAAATGGGGGTATAAGCATGATGTTCTGCTCCAGTATAACATTCTACTTTCATTTCCATTATATTCAATCATTCAATCTGGGTGCCGTGCCAGAATTCTGGCGTAGGCTGCAGCCACAACAGCCTTTGTCATGGCTGTATGCGAAGGGCAAAAAATATTTCGCAGTCGAGGCTCAAAGTTCTTTCTGCAGGGTATTTTTATCGAGACATCATCTCGAGCTAGCTGGCCGTTGACTCTAGAGTTCATCCGCCCTTTGCTAGGTCTTGCTTTTATTCCTACTGGGTTGCTAGCCACCCTCCTCACCAAATTTGGAACCTGGTGGGGGAGCCGGTTTAGTCGCCCACCACTCGACCATGCAGCAGGTTGTACTGGCTTACATGTTACCAGGAGAAGGGCAAGACCTGACCTGACATGGTCCATTATATTACCAACAATTTAATATCACTTTGTTTGCCAAACTTTTAATAGCAAAGTTTACTTTTGGTGACTTTGGCCATTATAGTGAAGTAACCAGATGGTCTTTTCTTTTGAGCCACATCTATAATTTCGTGGATGATCACAGCTTGCTACAGGTTAGAGCGACGACACGCTTTGTGCATATTGATCGTTTCACTCGGAGGTGTACACACACACATGCACACACAGAACGCTGTTGTAGAATAAGCTGTGTGTTGTATGGTCACTTACAAATGCACTCATTATTCTTACATTGCTTAAACATACACAGTGGGGAAAACTCTGGGAGGCAGTGAATGTTAAACACCCTCACCCCAACCCAGCCAGCCAGCCAGCCAGCCAGCATATTATGCCATAAAGAGCTTGATTTGCAAGAGGACCTCATTATAGACACAAGTTTGATCTAAACATGATTGATCAATCAAATCTATTCAAAGTGTCATTACAGTTCTTGTTTTGCTTCTACAATTTCCTGTTAATTTTCCACCACAGAGTGGCTCAGCTCAGATCGGAAGGATTCGGATGATTGTAACTGCTGTGAGCAAAATAACTGCTGTAGCTGCATGACGGCAGACAAGATCTCATCTCCAGGAGACAGCTAGGCAGCTTGTTAACTTGAAGCTCTGTTGATTTTTCTTCCAGGTTTGTCAGTGTAACTGGTCAAGGAAGACTCAACGTAAGATGAGGAAGAGTAGGAGTGTGCTGAGTGTGTCGCCTTGCGAGGTAAGTAACTCGTTCTTTATCAGGAAAAACACAAATGATCCCCACGGTATGGAGAAGAAAGAGCTCTGGTGAAGAGAAGTTGTCCCCAGATTTGTACCTTCCTAACAAGACAAGGCAGATAAAGAGACTCCATAGTGAGCAAGAATGACATCCTCATGCACTTCATTTATCTCGCCATCATGCCTCAGTCACCCTTCTATTCAGAGTTTGCAGTCAGTCTTCAGTACTGGCTCGTCGAGTCAGTGCTGGGGCTGAAATCTGATAATACTTCATAGCTGGAGGTGCACAGTACCTTCGCCGTGCTATAGGTATGAGTGTACATATGGGTGTTGGCTTTGAGGTGGTCTGGAGAGCGCTTCAGGATGTGCCCCACCGTGCTTCACTCGGTGTTGGTTGAGAGAGGCTCAGGTTTCCGTGTGACTCTTAATAGGTTTCAGCAATTTGGCAAATATTTTATATCAGAGGTCCCCAGTCACTGCTCAATTGGTACCGGTCCACAGAAGAAATCATGCATTAATTCCGTTTTATTTATTATCTGAGTCTGAACGATCTTTATTTTATTTTTTTTAAATTATTTTGAAAAATGACCGGATTTTCTCGGTGACATGTCGGTCATTTGCGCGTGAAAATGTAACTCGCAAGAGGATGGCACATGAACAGAGGCGAGTTGGACATGTTTCAAACAATAGTGGGGATTTTGGGTGAGACTGAGCCTTCATTCTCCCAGCTGGTGCACAATAACCTGTTGTGGGGTTTTTTTTTTTTTTTTTTTTTTGTTCAAGAAAAGTTCAAGCTCTACTTCCCAGATAACTTTATTTCAGCTGTTGAAAAATAACATTCATGGAGAGATTATTATTATTCTTGTTATTGATATTTTTGCTATTATTAATAATGATAATAATAATAATAATAAGCTCTCCATGAATGTTATTTATTTTTATTATTACAATTATTATTATTATAGTAATATTTTATACAAATAAATTATAAACAATCTATGACACCCCCCACCCCCAGTCCGTGGTAAAATGGTCAAGCATTGACCAGTCCGCGGTGATAAGAAGGTTGGGGACCCCTGTTTTACATGACTGTCAACTGTTATTGGACAAACTAAACTCTTGTCATGTGGAGTAAACACTTGTTGTCTATATTGGTACTGAGCCCTCAGCCTTGAAGACTATTTGCTGTTATTTCTTTCCACACGGCAGCAGAATTTATTATAAACATATTGTCTCAGATAGATGCAACTCTGTACATTTTTCTTGTGCAAGAAGTGCTATTAGGTCCTGCACCGCTTTCTGACAGTTTGATGTAGTAACAGTATATCAGGCAGAACTTTATGGTTTGGTTTGTAAATGCATAGACGAGAAATTAGGTATTGCCGTTTCAGATGTAAATAGGCCTACATAAATATGACACTCTTCACTAATTAGTATCAAGTCTACAAAAAGAGGGGACGAGATTAATTGGAAACGCTGCCCGTCTTGAGAAAATAACTCGGGCAGACATTTATGAACTACTTGCTTTCAGAATTTCAAATGAATGCTTATACTTCAATGGATTTCTTTACATATACTTGTATTGAATAATAATAAATTAAACTAAGCAATGTAACAGCCTTCAATCCAAACGCAATACTGTTTCATGACCTCGTTTAGAATTATAGGGATTCATTAATTTGGCATAATACAGTATATTATTTGTATGCATCCATCCAGCTTTTATCTCTGTTAGGAGAAAATCACAGTTACCTTCAGGTGCTTGGACGTGACACAGACGCGGGAGTCAGTGAGAGTGCAATTAAGTTTTAATTTTAAGTGAGGTGAAGACCAATAAAATGGAAGATCACAAAACTCTACTTGCTAAAACAATCCACGAAATAAGCGTGAAAGGCTTGTCGGTGTGTGTGTGTGTGTGTGTGTGTTGGCCCTGTGATGGATGGTTCAGCTGTTCAGGGTTTACTCCGCTTTTCGTCGAGAGTCAGCTGAGATGAGCTCCAGCGTCCTCATGACCCTAATAAGGTTAAGTGGTTTAACAAATGAAGGAATTAATTACTGCCACCTTGTGGAATTCTCTCATCTTCATCCGTAGTGTGAACCCCAGTACAAATTGAGGCAGAAAAATTATTTTTGCTGCAGTTATATTTCATTTTACTGTGTGTGTGTGTGTGTGTGTGTGTGCTTTTGTATTTATTTGTTTGTTTGTTTTTATTTGGTTACCTCTGCCTTGTTAGCAATTTTATGCAGATTGTTTTTAAGGGATTTATAATCAATTTTTTTTTTTTTTTTTTTTTTTGGAGGGGTTAAATATGGCCAAAGTCACACTCCATTATATTTTGGAAATAATTTGAATCAAATTCTGGATCCAGGATTTTTTAAAGCAGGCCCAGCAGGGATGATATTGTGTTCTTCTCCCTTACCTTGGTAGAGGTATGCGCTCTTTCAGTGTTTCTGGATTTTTTTTTTTTTTTTTTTTTTTCTGGTAATGGAATGCTAGTTTTCCTTTTAGTCCAAATTTTCTCTAACTATATTAACCCTGAATAGTATAAAAAGTAGTCGGCAAACCAGACATGACACAAGCAAAAATGCGAAGTATTCAATCAGTGCTTTAGTTCCCACAATATGAATCTCATGGTTGGATCATCAACACTATTGGTTAATTCAGTTTCTCAGTGAATAATCTGCTCTGCCTATTTGTCTGACACGAGCCTTTCAATCACTTCCTACATTCCAATAGCTGTGTGCCTGTTTTATTAAAGCCTTCCATCATTTGGAGCACCTTGTGAATTGGGTCCTTTCCACGCTGCACAGCTGTTAGCACGCTCATTCTAAATGAAGAAAGCAGTGTCTGTCTTCCACCATTCAGAAAAGAAATCACTAGATGCTGACTCAAAGACTGTTGAATATAGACGACATGACATGAACACTGTTTACTTTTACCTGTTTCTACATCTCGAGCTGTGATGCGAGGTTCTTTTTGTAGAGAATTTGCTTCAACCTCTGCTCTTCTATGACGGATGAGCTCTTTTCTTGTCCCTGCCTCACCTCTGATATCTCCTCATCTCTCCTTGGCTGTGATGTTGTGCATTAGTGAATGAGAAAGTCTGAACAGAGGGTCATCGTCAAAAGGGGAGGGGGGGGGGGGTGCGCGCAAATAATTATACATGCATTATGATACAAGGTGACCCAAAACAGGATTGGTAAATAAAAAAGGTAAACGTATGAAAGGTTCAAGATAATAAAATTATTATTTGTAACTATGGAAATTGAGGCAAGAGATGTGGTGCTAAGGTCTGTGGGTAGGAGAACCCCAACTTGAACACATTGAGCTCGTAGAATTCATTTAGTTTCCATAAGATGGCGCTACTCCACACACAGCTCCAATATCAATGGAAGGGCTGAGGGCAGTGATTTGATTTTTTTTATTATACTGGCAGAGCACCCCAATTTGATTTATTATTATAATAATAATAATAATTATTATTATTATTATCATTAATGTGGCAATCTTAAATCACAAGTGTATTCCAGAAATATAAGAGTATGTCTTCTTCTTTTCTTCTTCTTTTACTTTCGGCTGCTCCCTTCAGGGGTCGCCACAGCAAATCATCCGCCTCCACCTCACCCTGTCCTCCGCATCTTCTTTTCTGACTCCAACGACCTTCATGTCTTCCTTCACCACATCCATAAATCTCTTCTTTGGTCTTCCTCGAGGCCTTCTGCCTGGTAGTTCCAACCTCAGCATCCTACTGCCAATATACTCACTATCCCTCCTCTGTACATGTCCAAACCATCTCAATCTAGCCTCTCTGACTTTGTCTCCAAAACATCTTACGTGGGCTGTCCCTCTGATATACTCGTTTCTGATCCTATCCATCCTCGTTACTCCCAGAGAGAACCTCAACATTTTCATCTCCGCTACCTCCAGCTCTGCCTCCTGCCTTTTCCTCAGCGCCACTGTTTCTAATCCATACAACATCGCTGGCCTCACCACCATCTTGTACACTTTTCCCTTCATTCTTGCTGACACTCTCCTATCGCACATCACACCGGACACTTTTCTCCAACCATTCCAACCTGCCTGCACACGCTTCTTCACCTCTTTTCCACACTCTCCATTGCTCTGGATTGTTGAGCCTAAGTACTTAAAATCCTCCACCTTCGTTATCTCTGCTCCCTGTAACATCACCGTTCCTCTTGGGTCCTTCTCATTCACACACATGTATTCTGATTTTCTGAGGCTAACCTTCATTCCTCTCCTTTCCAGGGCATACCTCCACCTCTCTAGATTTTCCTGCACTTGTTCTCTGCTCTCACTACAGAAAATATGAGTATGTATGTATAGACCCCAAACCCTCGAAATCCTGAAGGTTTCTATTCAGCCAATGTAACCCACTGACCCATGGCAGCCTTCAGAAAAAAACCTGCAAGCTTGTATACACAATTACTGCCACCATGTGGATGATCAAACATTCTCAATAAAAACTGGAATGAATGAAAGTATTTGCCAACATTCAATCATTTTCTAAGACGCGTAATCCTAATTAGGATTGAGAGAGGTTGGTGCTTATCTCAGCCGACTCTGGGTGAAGGTGGGTTACACCCTGAATAGCTCGCCAGCCCGTTGCTGGGTCAACACACTCTCAACCATTCACACTCACGCTCACAGCTAGGGGCAATTTGGAGCAGCCAATCAGCCTACTGTACTGGAATGAAACCTGGGAGCTTATTGCTGTGAGGCGAACATGCTAGCCACTACTTCTTCTTCTTCTTTTCCTTTCGGCTTTTTCCCTTTTTCAGGGGTCGCCACAGCAAATCATCTGATTCGCATATTTGATTTGACGTAGGATTTTACATCGGATGCCCTTCCTGACACAACCCTTTAGCTAGGGGGCAGAAACACACTGACGGCTATGCAGCTACTCTTGTCGAAAGTCAGAAATGGTTCTTTTACATGAATCTCTCCCCATAGACTGTGAGAGACATGGCCGGCCTTTGCTAACCCAGTTAGCTGCACTGGGGGGGGGGACGGTGACGGTGACAACACTGGAGAGTGGGACATGAAACCCCCAACCTTAGGATCAGTGATCTAACGCCCTTTAACACCAGGCCACCAATGCCCACGAACATGCTGGCCACTGTGCTGCCATAAATAATTTTATTACAATTAATGAGTTTTTTCATTTACCTTTGAAATGTGGGATGTTTTATTGCCACTCTATACATTAGACTTGAGTGCGTGTTTATACAGACAGCGAGACGGCGGTTTTAGATCCTCTAATGTGCTGTGATTTTTGCTTTGATGTTAATTTAGAAGAAGATATACTCACCCATGTATTCATTCATTCATTTTCTGTAATCGCTTAATCCTAATTAGGGTCACGGTGAGGCTGGTGCCCATCTCAGCTGACTCTGGGCAAGGACAGAGTACACCCTGGACAGCTTGCCAAGTCATCGCAGGGCAGAAACACGCTGACGGCTTTGCAGCTACTCTTGTCGAAAGTCAGCAATGGTTCTTTTACATGATCCTCACACCATAGACGGCCAGTGAGAGACATGGCCGGCCTTTGATAACCCAGTTAGTGCACTTGGGGGCAGTGACGATTCATGAGAGTGGGGCTTGAACCCCAACCAACCTTAGGATCAGTGATCCAGCACCTTTACCACCAGGCCACTACTGCCCTCACCCATGTATGATTCATGTTTATTTTTGTGGCTGTTAAAGCCTTTTACTGGTAAACATATAGAGATGTGTATTTGTACCGGATGTGAACACAATTATTTCAGCGATTTAATTTTATAAATGTTGTGGTTTGATCTTAGTTCCTTGGGTTTCCCTTTGAATAATAAGTTCATGATATTTTGCTTTTTATTGATCAGCACACAAAGTCAGGCTGCAGAATGATCAAAGTTGTTGCACTGATGTTATTAACGTAGTTTTAGCTTCAAGGAAGAAAATAAATCGGAAATTACATTATTTAGATGACGAAAGAAAAGGTCACACTTTCAAGCAAGGGTGTGTTCTAGCAGTGAGCTGAGCCTGACCGCAGACTTCGCCTGAGACCACCTTCCTTTAAAAGGTCACCTTTGTGATCACAGCTGGGGTGGGGGTGGGGTGGGGGGTTGGGCTGGTCATGTTTAATGGATTACTCTGCTGCGATTTCTCTCTCTCTCTCTCTCTCTCTCTCTCTCTCTCTGTCTCTGTCTGCATCTCTCACTTGCTGTGTGGGTTCATTTGGGGAAACAGCGCTGTAATTGTGGCACATCCTGATGAGAGCGGGTGTACTGTACCTCATGTTGTGAACATAAAGGAATACCTTGAAAAAAAAAACCTAATCTCATGCAGTGTGAGTTCACAGCCAAGACTCTGAAGCTTCTGCTTGAGTACGTTGTATTACAGGAATATGTTCAAATAAAGAATGTTACTTTGCCCATGTATGGAAGACTGTCACAGGTCAAGACGTCAGTTACTACATGACTGAAAAAAGTAAATATATACGTAGGTTTAGGCACTGCTTAAAATTGTTCATTCATTCATTTTCTGTAACCGCTTAATCCTATTTGGGGTCGTGGGGAGGCTGGCGCCCATCTCAGTCAACTCTAGGCAAGGACAGAGTACACCCTGGACAGCTCGCCAGGCCATCGCAGGGCAGAAACACGCTGACAGATGTGCAGCTACTCTTGTCGAAAGTCAGCAATGGTTCTTTTACATGAACCTCTCACCATAGACAGTGAGAGACATGGCCGGCCTTTGATAACCCAGTTAGCTTCACGGGGGGGGGCACTGACGACCCGTAGCGAGGGGGGCTTGAACCCCCAACCTTGCTATCAGTGATCCAGCACCTTTACCAGCAGGCCACCACTGCCCTTAATGGAGCTGGAGTATCCTCTCCAGGGCACAAAGCCTGGGCCAGAATATGGAGATTCTGGGTGGCCCGATCACCAAGATCCCCCCCTCTCTGCCTTGCTGACGGGGTCCAAAGGAATGCGAAGCATATTTGGCATCAGTTTGGCTGCATCAGATGCTGAACCGTCTGCGGGTCCCCACTCCGGATTTGAAGGTTTACTTCTTTTCCCTCCAGTGGTTTGATCCATCAGCTGAGACGGTTTTACCGGGGTGTGGTGCTTGGAGCCAGCACATGAGAGCTTTCGGACATGGAGGAGAACTGGTTGTCTGTCCACCCTACGAGAGAGGGTGCAGCTGGGGGCAGACAAGGGTACTATCTCTATCCAGAGCCCCCTAACCCCTACTGGTGTTTTAGTTTGCGAGTTAACTGCAATAATTCAAGCGAGTTAGTTGTTTAAGTACATTGGTATAGCAAGGCACATCAGTTATCATCATCTCATGAATATTATTCAAGACTTTGACCAACATCTTTGTATTCCTTTTCATATTTTACATCTTTTTCTCCCTAACAATTCCAACCCAACAACCAGCTACCTATTTCGGTAGTCAGGGAGCTTTCTCCACGATGTTTGGAACCAGAAAACTGCATTTTTACAGACTGCTGCTCATGTTGCGTCACAGGGCAATGTAAAAGCTGGAACACACCAAGGTGATGGTCGAGAAATGTCCCCGGTTGTATTGGCTCACTTTATCTGTCTGGGTGAAAAGTTACACATAAACACGCGGCAAAGACTCCAACTACCTGTAAACTAGCAGATGTGTTCTCTGTCTCTATAGAAGACTATAACTCTCCATACCAGTAGGTGGCGACCATCTGTATTCGTTTGCAGTCGATGTGATTTTACTGTTCGTTGTTTCTTGTTTGCGCAAATTACTTTCTTGAGCTACTTTTAATCATCAGTCAGGATATGTATTTCATCATGGTTGTTGAATAAATGAGAAGGTACTCATTGCATCAGTTCAGGTTAAATAACATGTTGCTAGTTGTAATATATTAATCACTGGTGTCCTTATTTAATTAAAGGTCTTGCTTATTGGGTCAAAGTGTTAACTTTTTTGTCAGGGTAGTGCATTCTTTAACCCAACTGAACCAAACCAGGTGCACCGATCACTTTACTCCAATTGAGATTTACATCTGTAAAGTGATGGAATTGCAGCTGGCTTGAAGACAAGATGGACAATAAAATAAATGAGAAATTCCATCCCCAAAATTCTTTCACATTTGCGAAAAAAAAGTCTTCTTTTTTTATTAATAAGACATCAGATGTGCCCATGAACATATCAATATGAATTGATTGACAGTTGCAGTTGTTTTGGTTTCTTCTTGAAAGATAAATTATTTAACACCTTTCCTTTCTGCCGTGATGAAGTACTGTATATAGTGGCCGGTAACTGAATTAATTTTGTTAATGTTAAACTTGTATGTTCAAATTAAGTGACATTACCTATAATCATCAGTTGGGGCAGTAGTGGTCTAGTGGTATAGGGCGCTGGATCGCTGATCTAAAGGTTGGGGGTTCGAGTCCCACTCTTCACAAGGTTGTCACTGTCCCCCCCCCAGTGCAGCTAACTGGGTTATCAAAGGCGAGCCATGTCTCTCACTGTCTATGGTGTGAGGCATGTAAAAGAACCAAAAAAAGGGCAAAAGCCGAAAGGAAGACAGACAGACAGACCTATAATCATCAGTTAACCTTTAGTAGGGACATCATGGGTTCGAGTCCCAGGCTCAGGTGTTTCTTGTGTAGGGGGTTCACATAGTTTCCTTTTGCATACACAGGTTTCCTTTGGGACTCTGGTTTCCTCCTGGTGTCCAAAAACATGTACATTAGGCTAATTGGTTGCTTCAAATTTCCCCGAGTTTGGTGAGCTGTTGACGGTGTAACCCAGCCTAGCCTAGTTTCAGCTGAGACAGGCATAGTCTCCCCACAGACAGACAGACATAATTATTTTTGAACAGAGATATGGAAACTCGCGAGGCAGAAACAGCATAAAAGGCTAACGTTTTAAAGGCTTATGTAGAACACAAAGCTTTAAAAATAATCTTAAGGTCATTATAATTGGACACTAATTTAAAATACTGTTTACTTGCTCTACTGCGCAGCGAGAGTCAGAGGGAATTATATCAAAGTTTTATTTTGTGGCTCACTCGGTTTACCACTGCATTCAGATTTATTAGAAGAATTATTGCCCTGTTATCTTTTCAGTTCCTAATAGGCTAATGGGAAGTGCACACTGGGAACTGAGGCTCGTAGGAGAAGAAACAAAAACCATTTGAATGTGTCTGCTGTAATGAGTCAGCCCAAGATGACAGTCCCTGAGACAATAAGGGAAAGAAACCTTAAAAGGAATTGAACTCTGAATTGTTACTGTCCAGTTTCATCCAAAACCAACGGCCTCCCCTTTAATTCCAAGGTGCTGAGTTTTATCATCCATTATCAGTTCATTTTGCCTGAATTCAAAGGTTTCTCCATCTCGAAGGCTTAGGATCGCCTAGTCACCTGATTTACACCGAGACTAGAAGAACAATTTTGCACCTATGTAGATTCATAAATAGAGAATAAACCGGTAATCAGACAGTATATGATTATGGGATAAATAAAAAAGATGGCGATGTTTACTCATCTCATCATACTGGTTTAAATGGTCATTTACATTAGCATACAGGAGTAAGCAAATGGTTTCAGAAAGACTTTGTGGACGATTCCTTATTATTTTGAAGAGATGATTGTGTATTTCATGTTTATTAATTATAACTAATTTATTTTTATATCTATACTATAATTTTCCATACAGCTGTGTTCATAATACTAGCAGTCGGACGTCAGTCACAGTTTTTTGTAGAAACTATATATTTATATGGCAAATAATAGTAATATACTATCAGGTGCAGTAGAGTAGTAGAATCCAACAGACCCAACAGTGATGTCTTGCATGCTGTTGATTCTGTGTAATTGAATCACTAATTGAAGGGGGCGTGTTGAAAATAATACCAGTGTGGAGTTCAATTAGTGATGTCATTCATTCTTTGAAAAACAGGTACCAATTATTGTCCTTATTTAAGGAAGGAAGGCAACAAAGCAGGCTATAGAACATCTCTCTCTGAAATTCTGTGGATAATACCACATTGGACGTGATAAGCGCCCAGGCGCTTTAAAAATTGGAGTGGGTGTGCGCTTATTAAAATGTTACCAGTGGAGTGGAAGGGTAAGTGTTTATTACCATCGAAGAGGAAAACACGAATAATAACAGAATAATAAGAGTTTTATTGGTATTTGTGTTATTCATTGTGTGGTATCAACCAAACTACTTACATGAAATCTGAAAATAAACAGATAGCAGCATACATTAAAAAAAAAAAAAAAAAAGACACCTTACTTTTCCCTCCCGGTCTTCTTCTTTTCCTTTCAGCTGTTCCTTTAAACATTTTCCTGGAAGTAAAATCGAGCCAATCAAAACGAATGTCAACTTTAGCACATGCCACGGTGAACCAGTGAACACAAACAAACAAAAGCACATGTCCAGGAACGTCCTTAAATTTATGAAGTTAGTGAGCAGGAGAATCGGGTGAAAAGTACTCATCACTTTCTGATAGGTCCATATCTGGCTCATCGCTCCATTCATTCAGAGCATCCCATAGCTTTGCTGTAGCGGTTTTTAATGGTTCATCGGTTGTTGGACATTTACTAAGAGAGCACAGCAAAATATTTTCCTGTTTTTTTTAAAGCATGGTGGAACAATTATGTGTTGTTACTGATGAACATTATAGACATTCCCCAGTGGCAGGGGGTCTTGAAATACCGTGTAAACTCACTTTAACAGGCAGTAAATGACCCATTTTACCGTTACAGAGACTGATCGAATAAAATTGGTAAGTTTGATCTACGATTTTGCTCCCAGTGCACCTGGGCGGTTATTAGACATAAGATAAAAAACACTGGGGGGAGGGGGGAATTGGAGCAGGGATGTAATTGGAGAAGGGCGTTTATTACATAGAGTATGGTAGGTCGTTTCGGACATTGTACAGAAGAACAGCTTACCTTGATTAAAAAGTTGATTGGAGAGTGGAAACACATAAAGAAGAGCAGAAAATAAGAGGCTGCTCAGCTAAAATGATCCAAATGCTTGAAAATGGCAATCAAAACCTGAAAGGCGTGGAAGAAAGTGAAAAACTACAATTCGAATTAATCGAGGAAGATCCAAAATGACAAGGACTCGGTCATCAATCAGCTCCGCGAAGATCAAAGAAGGTCTAAAGTTGCCTGCGAGTCCTGTTGCAGTTAGAAGACGCCTATGTGAAGCCGAGCGAACGGCAAGAAGCCCTGCAACATCCGACTGTTGGGGGGGGGGAAAAAAAAAAAAACGTGCTGAAGCGGTTGCAGTTTGTCAGAGTACATTGATTTTCCTGAAGGAATGACGCAATGTTTTCTGGACTGATTAAAGTAAGATTGTTGTTTTTGGGTCTAGTAGCTGGAGACAGTTTGTCAGACGACCCCCAAAAACACTGATTTCAAGCCACGGTCCACTGTGAAGGCATTTTTAGTTTATACAGTGAATTTTTGAGTTTGTAAAGAAGAAGCAGACATGGTGTTGTTTTTTTTTGATATATTTTTCTTCATATTTTGATTTGGAATACAGGGAGTCCTCGGTTTATAACGCTGATCTCTCCTTAAGACGCGGTGTAACCCGAATTTCAATGTAAGTCGGAACACAACATAAAATTTACTGAAAAGTACTGTACGTACAGAGCTATAATAAAATGTAACAGTTAATGACAAAGTATTAAAAAAGAGAAAACAATTCCTTCCCACAAGAATGAAATACAGTAAGGAAGTGAGAGACAGACTTATTGTGCTGGAGAAGCTGGGGCAGGTGAGCCTGGAGTTGTAGATGCAGCTGAGGTAGAGGGTATAGGATCTGTTGCAAGCCTCTCTACCTCCTTAAAATACAGGCGCTCCCCGACTTACGTTTTTAATTGGTTCTGGGTAGCCGAACGCAAGTTGTTACAGTGACGTATGACGCTCATACTGTACTATACATTCATAAATACCATTACTGTATTTCATAAAACACCCCCAAATCAATTATTATAAACATAACATTGTAAAATAATATCAAATCTATAAAATATCAACATTGATTTCAAATAAATTCAATTCATGCAAAATAATTTCAAATTGATAAATTTTAATCAAATTCACTCATCAAATACAGTATCAAATATAACCTTTAACATTCTCTATGATGCGATTTTTCTGCTTGTAAATGGTTCCGATGGTTGACGGATAGTCACATGACCATGAAGCTGAGCTGATTCACTTTACATGAAGCTTACAACAGCCAATCAACGCTTACAATATGTGAGGCGCTGAATACCGAAAGTAGTTTACTTGCTTGAAACAAATATGGGGGCGCGTTTGTAACCACAAAACGGCATAGGTCGGGACCGGCGTAAACCGAGGACTCCCTGTAGAATGTGTAGTGTTCCCAGTGCATTTGTGTGTATGGAAGTAAAAGCAATTGTAAGGATTTTGAGCTTTATTCACTTTTTTAATGCACACTGCTATTATTGTGAACACAACTTCATACTCGTAATAATAATAATAATAAATAATAATCATTGAGAGATTTTCCCTTCATCCATGAAAGTTCAAGCAAGGACTATCAACAATGTACAAAGAATCAAAAAGGAACTTTATTACATAGACACCCTAAACAATAAATGAGATCAGTCTGAGGGTGAATTCTGATACAAGCTGAATTTAACAGTTTAAAGAACGATTAACGATGAGCTTAGGCTAATATTTATTATTTATGATTGCAACAGCAGTAATGCTAATAATGCAGCCATGGCTCAGTGGTTGAGGCTCCATCTTTCTGATCTGAAGGCTGGCGGTTCAAGGCCCAGTATCTCCAAACTGCCACTGCTGGATCTTGAACTGAGGGCCTTTAACCCTTTTCACGCCCAAATAATTTTTTGCAGTTAAAAATTATCACTAGTTTTTTTCTAATCAAAAAGGCCAAAGGAAACACCTCGAACACATTTCTTTCAAAAAAATTATAATAATAACATAATTATAAACAATAATAACATAATAACAAATAACACTTTCACAAATTCGTGAACAACACAATCCTACGCACTCAAGGTCGTCTCACAGCTGACTGAGGCACGTGGGACCAAGTTGTGTTGCATCAGGGAACGCCACAACAAGTATAGAACACTTGAGCAGCACTGAGTACAATGCGTCAGTAGTTAGCAATTTTTTTGTGTGAAAGAGGACCATATGGTCCTGCTGGTGTGAAAGGATTAATTGCTCTGTTGTGAAAAAAAAAATTATGCATGTAAGTCACTCTGTACAAGGGCATCTGCTAAATATATATCTATTTATCTACACGCACTCTCTCATATACACGTGTGCACATCATTTTCCTTAAGAACAATCGTAATCTCTGTTGAAATTCTATTATACAGTTTTTTGCACTTCTTTAGGTACTCCTAATGCAGGATATCATTTGAATTGCTTTTTTTTCCACCCATATATTAGACTTATACAATAAAGAATAGAAATGGAAGTTTATTCCTGGTTGGCGAATTTTTAAATGATGTTGCTCTTGACTCGAGCGATGATGTGCAAAGTGGGAATGTGTAGGTGGGTGAATTCATGCTTGGAGCATCTCTCCAGCTCTGGCTGTGCTGCAGAAACGTGTCGGGCGTTTTTATGTGAATAAGCATTTGTGTCTCTCAGAACCTTTTTATATATTGTTACATGCAGACTGCTGCTCGCTTCTTAGTCTTCTGTGCAAGTTCACATTATGCTTTCGGTGCTCCTGTAACCTATTCACAGCAAATGTGAGTGTGCAGATGGAGTAGCACACGGATTTTTCTTTTCTTTTTTTAATCAGAGAGATTGGATACAGTGTAAAAGGCTAATAAGTCATCGTTGCTTCATATCGGAAACTTATGTGCTCTTAAATACAATTCGATTTGGATTATTTATTGCAGTTTCTATTCTTGTAAAAATGTCAGTGTTTCACACTGTGCACACTCAGATGTGCACCTCACATAAAAATGTAAGTAGTTTTGATGGGAGGTTTTCGGTTGTTTTGTGTGTGTGTTTGTTTATTTATTTATTTATTTAATTAATTTATTTATTTTTTTGCATAATTGGCCTTCTTTTTGTGGCATTTTCATGAACTTTTCCCCCTATTCTTCCTTAATTTCCTTATTTTTAAATTCAATGAATATTTTTTTGAAAAAACCTGTGACGAATTGAAGCACGAAGTAGCGAGGGATCCCTGTATTTCTTGGAGTCCAGTATAAGGAATCTTTCACGAGAAAATATAAAGTCATTGGTATGAATACCTGCGATGAGCTGTTCAGGGTGTACTCTGCCCCCAGAGAGTTGACTGAGATGCGTGCCAGCCTCCCTGCAGCCCTAATTTGGATGAAGAGGTCCAGATAACGAATGAATAAATGAATGGTATTAATATGTACATTTTTTTCATCTGTTCATTTGTTTGCCAAACTGTTTTGCTTTACTAGAGCCACAGGGAGGCTGAAGCCTATCTTAGCCAACGCTAACCGAAGGGTACAAAGAGCACTACACCACCGGCTCCACTACCCTGTACACCACACATTATATCCATCCACCTGTTCCTCTTACTTGTGTTGAAATAACAGCTTTTACCCATCAAGGCATGGCACAAGACAGTTGTTGTTGTTTTTTTTTGTTTTTTTTTAATTATTATTTTGATGCTTTTTGTGGAATTAAGAAGGCTGAGGTCGGCTGAGGTTTGTCTAGCATGGTGTCGGCTTAAAGCACACAGAACCAACCTAACCTAAGACTGTCATGATTAATATGGTGTATCAATACAAGCAAACAAATAAAACGATGTATTTTTTGTGCTGATGGTTTCATGGCATATAGAATAAAACAATTATGCACCTTAGTCTCGGTGGATAAATTTTAAATGTGCAGTATGTGAGGATGTACGCGTCAAATGCTTGTTTGTCTTGTCTTGGGTTGAATAAACACGCCTAACTCGGGCCCCAAAATTTGGTTTATTCTTTTTATTTTAGACTGAATTACAGAACCATGTCTTCATTTGATCACATGGACCAATCATCTTTCTCTGAAGCCGGGGTTGGGTTGTGGGGGTAGCAGCCTTAGAGGTGAGATCCAGATTTCAATTTCCCTCTCCCCAGCCACTTCCTCCAGCTCTTCTGGTGGGGCACCGAGGCGTTCCCAGACCAGCCGAGACGCATACAGGGATCCCAGCGAGGTTTAGAAAAAATAGAGGAAACGTGTTCAGAAATAGAGGAAATGAAGTATATATAAATATATTCAGCTGGAGGTCAACGGGCTGCATGGCCCCTGAAGCTGAAAAAAAATAGCGAAATTCTGCTAAATAGGCGAGTAAAAATAGTGGAATTCCGCTAAATAGCAGATCTGGGATCCCTGCACATAGTCACTTCAGCGTGCTCTGGCTTGACCATGGGGTCTCTTACGGGTTGGACATGCCTGAAACACCAAACCAGGGAGGTGTTTGGGAGGCATTCTATCCAGATGATATCCACCTCAACTGGCTCCTCGCAATGTGAAGGAGCAGTGGTTCTCCTCCAAGCTCCTCCTGGATGGCTGAGTTTCTCACCTTATCTCTAAGGGAGAACCTTGCCACCTGGCGAAGGAAGATCATTTCAGTCGCTTGTATCCGTAATCTTGTTCTTTCAGTCACTACCTAAATCTTGTGACCACAGCTGAAGGTTGTAATGTAATTCGACTGATTAAATTCAGACCTTTGGCGTGTGGCTCTTTTCGAGACTCTCACAAAACTCCTCTGAGATTCTGCATCGGTGACGGCCCAGACTGCAGCACATTTGGCTTGCCGGCACCTGTCTGCTGCCTCGTGAATCCTCCTTTTTCAACTGTACGGCTTCCTCACAGTAGGTGTTCACCACCATGAGAGGCACCAATAACCTTCCGGCTATAGTTATAGGCTGTTGCCTCAGTGGAAAGTGGATGCACAAAAGCATAGCTCATTCAGATTCCATGTTCCTTCACTCCCTCGGGATGTGGTTGTAGCTCTGCTAGAGGTGGGAGTTAAAGGCCCTTCTGACAGGAGACTTAGCCAAATATTCCCAGGAGGCCCACACTGCATGCTTGGGTCTGTCAGGTTTAGAGGGTTACCTCCCCCACCACACAGCAGGTGGTGCTTGGTTGATCAGTCAGCTCTTTGCTTTACACGAGGCCAGAACATGTGGCCACATGTGCAATGACATGAATACAAAGTCGATCATCAAACTGCAGCCTCAGGAGTCCTGGTGCTAAGTGCACTTGTGGACACTCTTATTTTGAATATGGTGTTGTAATGGACAAACCGTGACGAGCGAACATGTCCAACAATGAAATCCAATTTGGGTTCAGACTGGAGAGGCTGTACCTACAAATCTAACCCTTCCAGGTCACATGTTGTTGTCCAGATTCAAGAGTCTTTGTTGTGATATTCACACGTAACGGTATTTTGTATGCGGCCTTGCATTAAAAGCTGCAAACATGCGATGTGCAACATGGGCATTGAAGTGTCCAAGGCCAAGGAGGGAACCCATTTTCTGGTTACTAACTTTAACATAACTCATTTTAAGCCTGTTTTTAAAAGTTGTTTTTATTTTGTTTGATTTTAGTAGAAACTGTCATCTTTATTTTTCAATCAAACGTAAATTATCTTGTCAGAATTTCAATGATAAATATTTGGACCAGAATACAGACTAGATTATTATTCTGTACTAAAAAGACCAGTTAAATGTACAAAATATCTTCGACGTGGATGTATTTCATTATCAATCAGCTTTTACCATGCATTTTTAAAATAGACTTTCAACTGAAATTAGACGATATGTGTCTCCCTCTAGTGATGTAGTTGAAAATATCTCTGTGTGTGTTTGTATGTATGTATGTATGTATGAGTGTGTGTGTGTGTGTGTGTGTGTGTGTGTGTATGTGTATATATAGATCTTTTCCTTTCGGCTTTTCCCTTTTTCAAGGGTCGCGACAGTGAATCATCTGATTCGCATGTTTGATTTGCCATAGGTTTTTACATCAGATGCCCTTCCTGACACAATTCTTTAGCAAGGGACAGAAACACGCTGATGGCTATATATTATAGTGTGTGTGTGTGTGTGTTTCTTTTGAACACTTGTTGGGAGAATGGAAAGATGGATTTAAAAATTAAATGCATTTAAAATGCTTTATTTTCAAATTTTATGCAGTAATGTTTACTGCAAATGACATTTATTGACTCCAATCTGAGGTAAAAGTAAGATTGAACAGTAAGGTGTTCTGTTGCTTTCTCTGGAGGTGAGAGGGGAGAAAAGGGAGTGTTCTCTGGTGTGTAGGCTCTCTGATAATTCTATTGGCATTGGCTCCCCCTCTGAAGTCTGTCAGTATAAATGTCCCTGAGGGAGGGTGGCGTAGTTCCATTTATATGCTCTGCCGTCCTCACCACCACCCACTGCAGGACAGGTGCTAAACCTCATTGTACAGTAGTAGGTCAGGAGGCTCTCTATGACATGGCAGTAAAGGTTTGTCAGGAGGCATCGTGGTTGATGGACTTATCGTGGCTTCCCGAGGAAGGAAATCCTTTGTTGTACTTTCCCCACCTGGTGGGATTTGTTTGTGGTCCAGGTGAAGTCAGCAGATACGTGGACTCCAAGCACTCCACCCTCTCTACCTCCTGTCCATCAATATAGAGGACAGAAAGTTCAGCTTGTTTCGATCTCTTAAAGTCCACGATCATCTCCTCAGTTTTGGATGAGTGTAGTTTCAGATTGTTGTTGTCGCAAAATCGACGTAGATGCAAAACCTCAAAAAAAGCAAGCAGAGAACTGGTTCACGGTGTCTGGTAAAGAGTCTGCTGACCTGTGTGTGTCCTTGTAGCCAATGAGTGTCTTGATCCTGTTCCACGTATTCCTGGTGTTCTTTGATACTTTCTTGTAGGGCCTGGCGTGGGGCAGTGGTGGTCTAGTGGTATAGGGCTCTGGATGCTGATCCTACGGTTTGGAGTTCAAGTCCCTACAAGGTTGTCACTGCCCCCCCCCCCCCCCCCCCAGTGCAGGTAACTGGGTCATCAAAGGCAGGCCATGTCTCTCATGGTCTATGGTGAGAGGTTCATGTAAAAGAACCATTGCTGACTTTCGTAAAGAGTAGCAACAAAGCCGTCAGCGTGTTTCTGTCCCTTGCTAAAGGGTTGTGACGGGAAGGGCATCCGACGTAAAAAAAAAAAAACTATGCCAAATCAAACGTGCAAATCATTCGCTGTGACGACCCCTGAAAAAGGGAAAAGCCGAAAGGAAATCTCTCTCTTGTAGGGCCTGGCGTGCCGACTTGAAGGCAAAATCCCATGCCTTAAATCATGGTTCCTGGTTTGGGAACACTTTAACCGATCTTGTTGTGGTCACATTCTCTGTGCAGTAGTTAATGTAGGAGAGCACTGCTGATGTGTGACCTTCCAGGACCTGTCTCCTCTGCGAATATTTCTCAGTCTGATGAGTCAAAACAATCCGCTAGAGCTGCAGAGGCTTCCTCAGTCAGCACCTGAACTATTTTAACCACGGTCTCTGGCTGCAGATTTTGGTTTATCAGCAGGAATTGGAGGTAGTCTGAGATGTTGCGGAGAGATGGCTTTATAGGCATCTGGGATATTGGTGTAGACCTGGTCCAGTGTGTCTCTTGGCTGAGGGCTTTTCTATGGTTGGGTACGTTTTCTCAGAGTGCTCTGGTTTCTTTCCACGGTCCAACAACATTCAGTTTAGGACAACTGATTACTCTGAATGGCCCAAAGGTGTGAGTGCAAATACAGTGATACCTCTGCTCACGAACATAATTGGTTCCCAGAAAGTGTGTGTAAGGCGAAAAGTTCGTCTTCCGAACATTTATTTCCCATAAGAAACCATTAAAATGAGAATAATCTGTTCCCAGGTCCCTATAAAACATAATTTTCTACTAAATAAGCCTTAACACTACACAAAAATATACCTTATTTTATGTATAATAAATGTGCTATTGTATTATAATTAAAGAAATAAACTGTACTGTATAATAAAGTCGTTTTATTTACCTTTGTGATGGTAGTTGATGGCTTGATGGAATGGAGTGGGAGGAGGAGGGAGGGAGGGACTTACTGTTTGGAAGGAGAGTTTGGAAACACCCTTAGCCACAAACGCACCCTTAATAGCTTCCTTGTTCTTAAGGATGGGAGCAATGGTAGACTTAGCGTACTGGTACTGGGACGCTGAGTCACACAAACGCACACCTCGTTCGTGTTTTTCAATGATCTCCGCCTGTGGTGGGGTCTTTTTCGGTCCCATAATAGCAAAAGTACACTCAATATGGTCCAAAATGTCTAGCAAACACAAACCACTTCCGCATTCAAAGAAAGGGGGTGACGAACTGTGACGCCATGAGCGTGCGTCAGCTTCTCGTGGCCGCCACCGTGGCGCTGTTCGACCGCGTGGTTTGGTTCGTCCGCCGAAAACTAGTTCGTCAGCAGAGACTATATGTTCGCAAATTTAATGTTCTTGAGGCGAAAAGTTCGTGAGCTTAAGCGTTCGTCAGCGGAGGTTTTACTGTACTGTACTTGGTTGTATCTGTGTTAGTCCTGCAATAGCATGGTGATGTAATGTGGTCAGGATGCACCCCGCCTCATTCCTGACGACAGCTGGGATTGGTTCCAGCGTCCCAGTAATGAGTGGCATAGTGGTTATAGTGCTTGGCTCACGGTCAGGAGGTCGTGGGTTCGAATCCGTGTCAGACCCCCGCCATGCTAACCTCTGGACAATCATAAGTGTGCCCCTGTCTACCCAGCAGTACAAATTTGTACTGGGAAGGTAACACGATGGAGTCGCATCTCATCCAGAAGGTGTTGAATTCACATCGCTTCACACGTGTGAAACTGCGAATAAGTACTGGCCTGATGAGCCACTAGGCTCGCGCTTAAAAGCCCAACAGACTTACCTTCTTGTGATGAGTGGCATAGATAATGACTAGATGGATGGATGAAATGGCCCCGAGAAACTGTTGTACTGAGATTATCTCAGTACTGATATAGTGTGGTTTTAATTGTAGATAACACGCTCAGGTTCTTTTCCCTGCATTTATTCGCTTCTTTTTGCAGGAACTGCATTGTTTGGACAAAAATGTATTTTTTTTTTTTTTTGGATGGGGGAATGAATGTCATGTTTGGTTACTCTAGTGTTTTGTCGATTTATCACCAAAGATAGTGTTAGTGTTACATACTTGACAACGAGGACAGAGTGGGTGAAAAAGACCAAACACGTGTACACACGCATTACTTATAAATGACACACATTGCAGGATTATGTGTCTGGTGAAAAACCTCTTGACCTCTGTGCTAAATATACACAAGTCCTTCGCTTGAAACTTGTATTTAAGGATGAAGCAGCTCCAGGGACGGTTTCTTGTTCTGTGTAATCCGCCTGATACTCATTAAAAAGAGAAGTCCGAGAAGAATGAGGAAGGAATTTATTCCACTGAGGAGTATCCGTTCAGAAACCAGCCTTTCAATGTTTTTATTTTACTTTTAATTACTTCTTTCTAAGCACAGCTGTGTTCCTCATTACCCGAAGTGTTCGTTTTAAATAAAGTTTGAACTAAAGGCATTTGGGGGCGGCCTGGTCAGTACATCTGCGTCACAGCATGAAGGTTCTGGTTTGGGTCTCGATCCCGCGATGGCTGTGTGGCGCTTGTATGTTCTCCCCATGCTTGTGTGGATTTCTACCAGGTACTCCACTTTCCTCTGTGAGGCCAGTGGCGTAGTGGTTAGGGTGCTGCACTCATGATCGGGAGGTTGTGTGGTGAAATCCCAGTTAGACTCCCACTGTGCTAAGATCCCTGGGCAAGGTCTCAACCACAAGTGTGCCTCTGTTCACCCAGCAGTATAAATGGGTACCAGTAAAAATATACTGGGAAGGTAACCTGCGATGGACTAGCGTCCCATCCAGGGGGAGTTGAACTCCTGGTCGCGTCACGCTACGGAAACCAGGAATAAGCACCGGCCTGATGAGCCGCTAGGCTCGGGTGTAAAAAGCTCAGACTACCTTACTCCGGTTTCCTCCCATAGTGCAACGGCATGCACATTGGGCTATTTAGCGGTTGCGAATTGCTCCAAGATGTATGTTGGCCCTGTGAAGACTCAGGATGTACCTTGCTTTAGCCAAAAATTCGTTTCAGCCTCCCAACAGCCCGGCAACTATACAAATGAATGAATGAATTAAGGCATTAGTGGTATAGTTAGTCACACCCACATGGCGGCTAACTGGGTTATCAAAGGCGGGCCATGTCTGTCACTGTCTATGGTGAGAGGTTCATGTAAAAGAACCATTGCTGACTTTCGTAAAGAGTAGCTGCAAAGCCGTCAGCGTGTTTCTGTCCCTTGCTACAAAGGGTTGTGACAGGAAGGGCATCCGACGTAAAAACCTCTGCCAAATCAAACGTGCGAATCAGATGATTCGCTGTGGAGACTCCCGAGTAAAAGGGAAAAAGCCGAAAGGAAGACAGACAGTGGTATAGTTAGTCACACCAAAGAGAGAAAAAGCATAAACATGACCTATAAAAACAAACTGTTTTACTATCCTTAACAGAAGAAAAGCCAGATAATGATATACAGTCCAGGGATCCCTCATTTTCTGCTGTTCATGGGAACCAAGACACCCCCCGAGACCGCCGATTTCCACGAAGTAGCATCGACCCCCCCCCCCCCCCCGACTGACGTATATGTGTATATTATATCAATAAATACATATTCAATGCTATAAAGGCTTATAACAATTAAACATTCAAAAATAATGCACAAGTTGTAAATAAAATATAAATACACACACATACAGACATACACGTGTGGGGCCAGTGGCGTAGTGGTTAGGGTGTTGCGCTCATGATCGGGAAGTTGTGAGTTCGAATCCCACTGAGACCCTCTCTGTGCTAAGACCCCTGGGCAAGGTCTCAACCACAAGTGTGCCTCTGTTCACCCAGCAGTATAAATGGGTACCAGTAAAAATATACTGGGAAGGTAACCTGCGATGGACGAGTGTCCCATCCAGGGGGAGTTGAACTTCTCGTCGCTTCACGCTACGGAAACCAGGGATAAACACCGGCCTGATGAGCCACAAGGCTCGGGTGTAAAAACCCAACAGACTTACCTACCTTACAGACATGCGCGCACGTGCACACACACAGATGCATGCGCACACACACACACACACACACACACACAGAGATGTGCACCTCACATAAAAATGTTAATGTTGTTGGAGTTTTGTTTCGTTTTGTTTGTTTAGGGTTTTTTTTGTTGCATAATTTGGCCTTGTTTTGTTGCGTTTTCCTTAACTTTTTCCCTATTTTCCCTTGATTTCCTTATTTTAAAAAAATTTTCAATTAATATTTTTGAAAATCCCGCGATGCACTGAAACTGCAGAAACTGAAAAACGAAGTCGCGAGGGATCACTGTATTATACATCATGCTGCTAATTTATCAGTTCATCTGTTTGCTAAAGATGAAGTCCTGCATATGAAAGAAAAACTATCCCATTTAAATCATGTTGTAATATTAAGCTAGTTCCCGTCTCTGTTTCCGTCCCTCCCTATGTTTCTACAGGACAGTAAAGACCTTCCAGATTGTACTTTCAGTGAGTCCTTCACGTCCCCATCTTGTACTCTCGGAGTGGACCTGCGTCGTGGGCGACGCCGTTTCTCAGGCAACCTGCAGTTGCCCCCACTGTCATGGCGACAAACAGAGAGGTCAAGGACCCCTGACGAGGAGATAATCTGTCGGCCTACCACGCTACCCTTCATCAGGCCACCTCGTATCAACATCACGCCTGTGGACTCAGATTGGTGAGGCTTTGTTCAAATCGCACTGAGTGCTGCATGTTCCAGATGTAACTGCAGATGTGTTCAATTTGCTCTGTCGTTTCAGGATTTAATTTTGTCTCTGCGCATTCATTTGGTTTTTGTGAGGCATAGGATGTACCAGTATTGTGTCTAATACAGTCTCACAGCTTGTTTTCTAGCTCTAAGTATTACGATTTATAAATTATTTCTATACCCAGATGAAAATGGGAAATGTGTCACCTGCAAGTGTCCGATTTATTTTTGTACAAGTGTTTGCATTATTTAGTCATGGCGTGAGAAAAGGATTCCCCACAACAAACCAGTGAAATGTTATTATATAATATGTTATATTTGGCTGGATGTGACAAGACTGTTTTAGTAATGGATTGAAACTGTGAATCAGATTGTTTATGCATTAATACACCCAGCGTATCACATCACTGAGGCGATCGAATGCCTCACGAGACTAATTACATATCCAGTCGTCCCAACCGATTGCAATTATATGGACAAGACATTTGCTGCAGTATAAACACTGCAGTCGAAAATCCCAAGGGTGGCCTCACATAACATGAAAGAATTATTATTATTATTATTATTATCAGGTTGTTTTCAGTTGTTTTTTTTTTTTAACCAGTGAATTGTTTCTACAATATTGACATGAAATCTGTAAGTAAAATGAGATCATATGCATTTAATCCTCCAAGATCGACATCATTTTTTTATTGGCATTCGATACATTGACTGACTGATTTATCTTCTATTGTACATTTATTGCACTGAATAGACTGCTGCCCCATGATGGTCTGGTTAGCTGTTGAGGGTGTGCCCCGCCTTCACCCAATGTCGGCTGAGATAGGCCCACCTTCCACATGACCCTAGTGAAAGGATTAAGTGATTCAATGAATAAGAAAGAGTGGTAGATGGCCTCATCCAGAACAACTTACTTTATATTGTGATCTGCAGTGAGAGCAGAGAACTAGTGCAGGAAAATCTAGAGAGGTGGAGGTATGCCCTGGAAAGGAGAGGAATGAAGGTTAGCCTCAGTAAGACAGAATACATGTGTATGAATGCCAAGGACACAAGAGGAACGGTGAGGTTACAAAGAGCAGAGATAAGGAAGGTGGAGGATTTTAAGTACTTGGGCTCAACAATCCAGAGCAATGGAGAGTCTGGAAAAGAGGTGAATAAGCGTGTGCAGGCTGGTTGGAATGGTTGGAGAAAAGTGTCCGGTGTGATGTGTGATAGGAGGGTATCGGCAAGAATGAAAGGAAAAGTGTACAAGACGGTGATGAGGCCAGCGATGTTGTATGGTTTAGAAACAGTGGCCCTGGGGAAAAGACAGGAGGCAGAGCTGGAGGTAGCAGAGATGAAAATGTTGAGGTTCTCTTTGGGAGTAACGAGGATGGATAGGATCAGGAATGAGCACATCAGAGGGACAGCACATGTAAGACGTTTTGGAGACAAAGTCAGAGAGGCTAGATTGAGATGGTTTGGACATGTACAGAGGAGGGATAGTGAGTATATTGGTAGTAGGATGCTGAGGTTGGAACTACCAGGCAGAAGGCCTAGAGGAAGACCAAAGAGACGATTCATGGATGTGGTGAAGGAAGACATGAAGGCAGTTGGTGTAAGAGAAAAAGATGCAGAGGATATGGTGAGATGGAGGCAGATGATTCGCTGTGGCGACCCCTGAAGGGAAAAGCCGAAAGGACAAGAAGATAGATATATAGATAGATAGATAGAGATATATAGAGAGATAGAGATATAGATATACAATAAAAATAAAAGGACAGGACAAAGACTTTCTATTGAAACTCCATTTATCACTACAGATCTGTTTCGCGGGGTGGTGAAACCATCCCTCTCTTCAGGTGATTATAGAAGAATATCATAATATCTATAATCACCTGAAGAGAGAGGATGGTTTCACCAACCCTCGAAACAGATCTGTAGTGATAAATGGAGTTTCAATAGAAAGTCTTTGTCCTGTCCTTTTATTTTTATTGTTATTTGCTCTACCAAAACTCTCCTACGGAAGGATCTACTCAGAAAATCCTCTCTCTCTCTCTCTCTGTGTGTGTGTGTGTGTGTGTATATATATATATATATATATATATATATATATATATATATATATATATATATATATATATATATGAGAGAGAGAGAGAGATGGATAGATGTATAGATAGATATATAGATAGATAGTATGTACACTTAGGAAACAGTTATGTACAGATCATGTATAAATAAGTTATGTACAGATATGGTAGTAAGGGTGAGAATAAATTGGAATTAATTTACCTAAGAGCAATATACAGATGTTTTCTTTTCCTGTATACACTACTGTTAGTGACTAGGTGGATTTATCGTAACTAAGACCAGATTTTTGTGACCATTATTTAAAATGAAAAATAAAGATTTTGTGGCTGCTTCGTGGTCCTGGAGCTTGAACCCCTGATCAGTAAACCATGGCCTTAACCACTGAGCCACTCCTGCTCTGCATATAAGCATTCAGTGAAATCAGTGAAATAATGACACGGCTCTATGATGGCAAAACCTTGCTGAGAGACCAAATAATTCCGTAATATTTAAGCATGCAGTAATCTACTGGAGGACATGATCTGTCGTGGCAGACATATTGCGTTATTCTGTGCCAGGTTCCACATTGTGTACCAATGCTTGCAATTGTGATTTGTATTCCAGCTTTCATCATCTGTATACCTGCTCCTTTTGTTATGCCAGATCTTTATTTGTAGTGAGGTTGATGTGTTGATTTCTATCTGTTTACAGAGGTTGCACGGCGTTGTGGTGGTGGTCAGGTGCACCTCATGGCAAGAAGAAGAAGGTCTTGGGTTTAAGCTTTAGGCTTCAGTGTTTGTTTGTTTACATCTTCTCCCAGTGCTCGCATGGATTTCATCAGGTTTCTCCAGTTTCCTGATGTAGTCCAAATACATGCACTTTAGGTTGATTTGCTTTTCCAGATTTCCCTTAGGTGTGAGTGTGAATGGTTGTGTGTATGTTGTCCTGCGACATGTCTTGTTGTTGTCTCAAAAAAAGGGTATTCCTATTCTTTGTCCGAAGAGGGCAGCACTGAGATTACCTATCCAGATATCTTGCCTATTTATACTTATTCCTCACAGCAGTTGTTTATTGACTAAACACACATGCTTTCAGTAAAGATATAAAGAGGCAGTGCTCACTCTGTAGAGATACGCAGGGCGTTAAAAGAAATGTACGGCTTAATGGAAAGAAGATTGCATCTTGATGGAGGAGATTTTACAGTGACGTGACAGAATGCGAATGCAGCACAGCATTTATTTTACATTAGCGTAATTCAGTGGTGCTAATGATTTGATATCTATTGTAAATGCGTTGTAATTGGAGTGCTAATGGCTTGAGAGGTGGATGACACTGAAAGCCAGATGTGCGCACGTACACACACACACACACACACACACACACACACACACACACACACACACACACACACCCTTGTCCTCTGCCCTGCTCACTTAGACTCTGCTAGCTTCCACTTGTTACAGCTGTGTTTAATGCAGTTTATATCAGGAACAAAGGCTGCTCTAGAGAAAAGGGTTTTTGGAGCACAATTATTTTAGTGTTGGGTTGCAGCTGGGATCCACTGCGTGGTTTGTCCCTCGTGTGCTGTGAGGGGACGTTTATAGAGCATCCATAAGCAATGAGACTGCTAAAGGAGTAGGGCTGCTATTTTGAGCCATCGTCACACTTATAAATAATTGATATATATATATAAATAACAGATTATAGATCATAGTCTATAAGTAACTGTGTTGATATTCGTGTTTTTGTGTTACCCTCAATTGTGAAGTATATTTGAGCTGTGTCATTGCATGTAAATATTTGGACCGTTGCTCGTGGTTCACGCGGTCATTTAATTATGAGGTAGATACTGGTTAGATGTGCAGTGGATGCAAAAATAGATTGATGAATGAGTGGGTGAATGGATAGACATAAAGTGGGTGGATAGTTGACAAATGGATGTCTGGATCGTTGATGGATGGCTGTAAAGTGAAGAGATGGGTTAATTATCTAAAGGGTTGGTAAATGGATGGATAGATTGATAACACTGAGTAACACGATTTTTGTTCCTGGCAAATAAGTGTCTTTTTTTTTTTTTTTTTTTTCCAACGACATTGAATGCAAAACAAAAGAAAAAGCCCAAACTTTTTTGTGGGCTGCATTCCAAAGTTACACACACACACATACACACACACACACACACACATATATATATATATATATATATATATATATATATATATATATATATATATATCTCCTCATTCCTCATCCGCTAAGTCCAGGGGCAGGTCGTGGGGTCAGCAACCTAAGCAAAGAGGTCCAGACGTCCCTCTCCCCAGCCACTTCCTCCAACTCTCCCGGGGGGACACCAAGGTGGTCCCAGACAAGCCGAGAGACATAGTCCCTCCAGCGTGTTCTAGGTCGACCCCGGGGTCTCTTCCCAGATGGACATGCCCGAAACACCACACCAGGGAGGCGTCCGGGAGGCATTCTGACCAGATGTCCGAGCCACCTCAACTGGCCCCTCTCAATGCGGAGGAGCAGCGAATCTACTCCGAGCTCTCCACAGATGGTAGCGCTTCTTACCTTATCACTAAGGGAGAACCCCGCCACCCGACGAAGGGAGCTCATTTCAGCCGCTTGTATCCGCAATCTTGTTCTTTCAGTCACTACCCAAAGCTCGTGACCATAGGTGAGGGTTGGAACGTAAATCGACTGGTAAATTGAGAGCTTCACCTTGCGGCTCAGCTCCTTCTTCACCACGACGGACTGGTCCAGGCTCCACTTAACAGCAGAGGCTGCAGCGATCCGTCTGTCCATCTCATGATCTGTCATTCCCTCACTTGTGAACAAGACCTCAAGATACCCAAACTCCTCCACTTGGGGCAGGACCTCATTCCCGACCTGGAGGGTGCATTCCACTCTTGTCCGACTGAGAACCATGGCCTCAGACTTGGAGGTACTGATCCTCATCCCGGCTGTTTCGCACTCGGCTGTGAATCGCTCCAATGAGAGCTGGAGGTCCCGACTTCATGAAGCCAAAAGGACAACATCATCTGCAAAAAGCAGAGACGAGATCCGATGGCCACCAAACCAAAACCCCTCAACGCCTCAACTGCACCTAGAAATTCTGTCCATAAAAATTATGAACAGAATCGGTGACAAAGGACAGTCTTGGTGGACTCCAACTCCCACCAGAAACAAATTCAACCTGTTATTGCCAATATGGACCAAACTCTGGCTCCGGTGATAGTGACCGAATGGCCCGTAGCAACGGGTCCGGAACGCCGTACTCTCGGAGCACGCCCCACAAGATTGTTTGAGTGATACGGTCGAAAGCCTTCTCCAAATTCACAAAGCACATGTGGATGGATTGGGCAAACACCCATGCAGAGACATGTCAACCAAGACAGTCCTACAGCATCCAGAGCCCTGAGATATTCCGGGCGGATCTCGTCCAACCCCGGAGCTCGACCACCAAGGAGTTTTTTAACAACCTCAGTTCAGGTTGATGAGCAGAACCCCACCCAAACCCCCAGGGTCTTCCTCTTCCATGGAGGGCGTGTTGGTGGGATTGAGGAGGTCCTCAAAGTATTCCCTCCACCTCTTGACGACATCCCCATTCAAGGTAAGAAGTTTCCCACCTCCACTGTAAACCAGTGTTTGTGGACAACTGCTTCCCCCTCCTAAGGCGTTTGATGGCGGTCCAGAACCTTTTTGAGGCCAACCGATATCACTCTCCAGGCCCTCACCGAATTCCTCCCATGCCCGAGATTTTGCATCTGCAACAGCCTCGGCTGCAGCAAGTTTGGCCTGCTGGTACCCGTTTGCTGCCTCGGGGGTGCCACACGCTAACCCAAAATCTCCCATCAGAACTAGTTGCATTGTTGAGGTACGCATCGGAGTGAGTGCACACATGTCTGTATGTGCGTGTATTTATATTTTATTTACATCTTATGCAGTATTTTTGAATGTTTAATTGTTATTATAAGCATTTATAGCATTGAATCTGTATTTCTTGATATTATATACATGTACGCATATGTCAATCAGGGTGGTTGTGGGGAGTGGTCCTACTTCGTGGATTTTGATGGTCGTGCGGAGATCTCGGTCCCAATTAACCATGGAAAGTGAGGGATCCCTGTATCCCACACTCAATAAATAAAATGTTTAGAGCTATGCTAGGAGCATGAACACGCCCCATTTTGTGACCTACTGTATGAATATTGATTAGGATCGGGGATAGAGAGAATCCCTGGGGAGACCAATGATGATATCAATCCAGTTAGCATGCCAGGTCCCTGTTTATGCTTGCATCTTCTCATACTTAAGGCTTTCATGATCCAAAGGATGCAAATTGCAGAAATACCAAGGTGTAGCATGCCATCAGTCGGGATGGGGAGACGAGCGGAATTGTAGATTTGTTGTCCTCAAGATCCAGTGCGACTACCACTGCCTTTTGGTGATTCTCCAACCCTTCCCAGATTTCTGCAGCCAGTGATACTGCATTAGCCCAAGTTGCAGTCGGTACACGCCCATGCCATTGCGAAGCCAAGCTTTAAACTCTTTGGTGATCAGGTTTAGATAACAATGACGCGATGGACTTTCAACAACTTGTGATTTTTGCCTGGTTTGGGGAGAGGGGTTTGAAAAGTGTCCTTCCATTCTGGAAGTTCAGAATCTTGGCAGATGACATCACTTGTGCGATAGGCAAATCACCACAGCAACTCATCCAGAGAACACAGCCCATGCTAGTTGACATCAAGGACTACTGTGCCATCAATGGCACAAGCTGCAGTGGAGTACTGTCAAGCTTTACCGTGTACGCTGGACAATTGCTTTTAGATTGAAGATGTTCCATGCCACGCGTATGACATGTCAATTGTACGGTCAGGGACAATCAGACAAGTGGGCGTTTCCTTTGACCGTCAGCTCAATTTCAGTGAGCATGTGAGTAGAATAATTGCTCATGCCAGCCGAGAGATCAACGCCTTGTGTGCTGCATGTGGCAGGAACGCGGACAAGCGTCACTTGGTAATGCTGTTCAAGAGCCTCCGGTTATCACGCGTGGACTACGGCCTTTCAATGACTCGC
>CM045741.1:14030015-14055015 GCA_024760905.1 Plotosus lineatus | reverse complement strand
ATCAGCCACGTCCATCGGCATGTCATCAAACGAGCTCAGCGCCCCGGAGTCAGAGCCTTGCATCCGGACCTTCAAGGAGCACATGCGTCTCGAACTGGAGCCTCCCAGGCTGGCCACGTCTCCGAAAGTGTCCCCACGCAGCTCTCCGCGTCTCTTCCGCAGACTCCTGGTCAACCGGGGTGGGCGCCACAGACGACGCTTCACCGTCGCACACACTTGGTAAGTCTATACAAGTGGAGAGGAGTTTTATACTGTATGCCACTGAATGGTAATCTGACCCTTGGGGCATCTTTACTGGGATGTGTCCTACATTTACAAGGAGCCAAAATTTTCAGCAATGTTTCAACAACCTGATTTTTTTATTTTTTCTCTCTTCTTCTTCTTTCCTGGAGCAGTTTGTCTTTGTGTCGTAACGCGAGGTACACTGCTGAACAGGCTGTTTGTTTTAGCCACAGTCTGCGTGCCAGGTGGTACCCTGAGTGTTTGTACGTCAGCGTTCAGAGTGTAAGCACGGGGAGTGTAATAAGTTAGACTTAATAATTCACAGGATTTGGCCTGCTGTGTGAGAGGAATTAAGGTTGTTTGTTTTTTTTTTTTTTTCCTCCAGAAAGGATATTGCACATTTCATCAAGGTCACTGTGGTCATGCATTTGTACAAGAGCCCAATTGTTTCTGGAAATGCAGCTTTATTCTCCAGTCTTGTCTAATCACCCCTTAGTTTCGGTCCCGGCTCTAGCGGGGCAGCTGGCAGCCTTGTTCTCACAATAGTTTCAGCCCATGGTTTTCTTTTTGTTTTTTTTCCATATCCTGGTATTGTTCACCTTGCAACAGTTTCCAAAACTGGCACGTATGCTGTGTTATAATTTATGGAAGCGAGAAGGCATTTTTCGTGCCATTTTTTTCAATGTATGACCCAAGTGATGCTCAGCACTTAAATAATGTCCGTGTTCAAAGTAAACTGCACAATCTATTTTAGTCTGTTGGAACACTCCGGCTCTCCTCTGTTACCGAGATGATCACGGGAGTGTGTGGGCTGAAAGAGAAATTGCACTTTGGGAAATTGAACAGCTATTTTTGAGCATTTTGACTGACAAAATTCACATAAATACACCATAATGAGTGTCTTGTCTAGACGTGTGCTACTGCTGTGCGAGATGAGTCTGAGGGATAATTATAATGGTGAGCAGCTTCAAGACCTTTGAACTGATATGACTTTTCATGTTCAGTACCAAAAAAAATGGCTTGTCATGCAGCACATCACTATGCGTGTGGCTTTGATTTGAGGTAGGGAGACAGTGTGTGTGTGTGTGTGTGTGTGTGTGTGTGGGGGGGGTGCTAATACTGCAGTGCTAGGGGCGGCCATTCTGTGTCCAAGTGGATTTGAGCACCCAATCCTCCTCTTCAGCAACCAGGCGAAGACTGTTAATGTTTAATGTGTCAGGTGTATATACACACACAAACGTGTGTGTGTGTGTGTGTGTGTATATATATATATATATATATATATATATATATATATATATATATATATACTCGGTGTATATATAGTGTTTATGTCTAGGGGCAGCATGTTATTTTTGTGTTTTGCACATACAGCAACAAGTTCATGGGTTCAAGTCACGGGTGCAAGGGCATCTCTCTGTAGATTGCGGTTGTGCTCACCATGCTTGTGTGGGTTTCCTCCCTCTGTCGAAAAATATGCAACTTAAGGCTAATTGGCTGTTCCATGATTGCATCTAAGCACGAGTGTGAATCATTGTGTGTGTCTGCGTGTTGGTCATGCAATGGACTGATGCACTGTTTAGGGTGTAACTCACCCTCACCCAGAGTCGACCCTTGTGGGATTAGGTGGTTGGGTGAGGGAGTGATGTGTGTGTGTGTGTGTGTGTGTGTGTGTGTGTGTGCGCGTGTGTGTGTGTGTGTGTGCGCGTGTGTGTGTGTGCGCACACGCGCATATTTGGCAGGGGTTGGGACTAAATATCCGTGGGGACTAAATGTCCATACAAGGTTAGGAATATCAGACAGTTTTTACATTGTAGGGACATTTGGCTTGTTCCCTCAAGGATACTCCTTTGTTGCACAAAAATAAATATATTGTCTACGTCCTGGCTATTCTCCTAGCAATATTAAAATGAAAGGCATCTGGGAGCTGTCACTCAGATAATGGCTGTAGTCAATGACATGAATTCATCTTGAAAAGGAAATCTTGAAAAGGGGAAAAAAAGGAATCATAAAATATGATAAATGTTAATATCTGTCATCTGGTCTGTACTATAAACCCTTTTACCATTTTGAATCCAATATTAAAATTATTTTCCCAAGAAAGAATAGCAGAATTTCCATCTGTCCTGTTCAGATACAGGCCGGAGCTGCGCAGTGAGGCGGTGCTTTGCTGTGCCGTTCAATGGATGGTGGAATCCCTCACAAACTGTGCTTGTATGTGATGAAAATAGGTGTCGCTGGTCCTCTATATATTGCAGATGAAATTCTTTCAAACACTCTGACTGTATGTGTTGCCTTTTCATAATGTAGATAATGTATAAATTGCATTTGTGTAATGTGTTTTTTTTTTTTTTACACTGGGCTTTGAGTAATCTGCAGCCAAAAGTTCCTTGGTGAGGCGAACAGTACTCCTGACTCATGACAGAGGGCGCTTGTAAGCTCACAGATTCTTGCACAACCTACAGTCTTCTTCGTTTGTTGTTTATATTTCCTTTATAATCCGTCTTATCAAAATGGAAGATTATATTTCCAAGCTGAGAAAATTCTCAGGTCTTGACTTCCAATCAAATCAAGAGGCAATAACTAAAGGAAGACCAACGCAGGTGGAATAAATTTTTAACCCAAATGAAATATGCAACACGTTTTTGTGTAAACAAAGATATAAAACACAACGCTTTGCTTGAAAATAATTTGATTTGTTTAGAAAGGTATTAAAATAGAAGGAAAGATGATATCAGATTGCATTACATATGACACATCATACTAACTCTGTGAACAGTCATGTCATTGCTTCTCTATTTGGTACTGATTTGATATCTGTTGTCCTTCATTCATTCTTTCATTTTGTGAACCGTTTAATCCTAATTAGGGTTGCAGGGAGGCTGGCGCCCATCTCGGTCGACTCTGGGTGAGGGCAGAGTACACCCTGGACAACTCACCAGGCCATTGCAGGGCAGAAACACGCTGACTCTTGGAGCTACTCTTGAAAGTCAGCAATGGTTCTTTTACATGAACCTCTCAGCACAGACAATGAGACATGACCGGCCTTTGATAACCCAGTTAGCTGCACTGGGAGGATAGTAGTGACAACTGTTGACTGTGGGGCTTGAACCGTCCCCAACCTTTGGAATCCGTAATCCAGCAACTTACCACTGGGCCACCACGGTACTTGTACTTGTTTTACTTGTTTTCAATCAAATGATGAATAACATTCTCTGGTGAGATGTCCATCTCACCGCACGCTACTGGCTGTTAATGTACTTATTACGACACTCTAGATACAGAGTCACCATTTCATTTCCCACTAAAGGGAAGGAATGATTCAAACTAATTATACACCAGAGACGAGGTTGGAAGATACGACCATAAATGGAGATTGAATTAAAGGGACAGTCAGTGTGATGTGGCGCAGGTTAGCTGACGCTAGTTGTTTTGAAACTCAAATTGAAAACAAATGCGCTATTTTAATGTTGCCTCGAAAACCACACCCCTTCGAGAAGAGGAGAAACTGTCTGAATTCATGACACATAAGTGAGCGGAGGGTCACTCTTGATTGGCTGGATTTTGGTGGTACATGTATTCTGGAGTCTTTCCTTGTTAACCAAACATTATTTGAATAAAATTAGCATGTTCGCCTTACAGAAAGAAGGTTCTGGTGTTTAAGTCCCAGACTCGGGAATTTCCGTACGGAGGCTGCATGTTCGCTCTGTGATTGGATGGGTTTTCTTCTGTGGCACAAAGGTTTCCACTCACAGTCCAAAAAGATGCATATTGCATGCATGCTAATTGGTTGTTCCAAATATATGAGTGAGTGGGTTATGATTTGAATAAGTGTTCACTTTACCGCTATCTAAAATTGGCAGAAATGTAAATATTGGCAGCGCTACCAAAGGTAATTTCATGTTTATTTTACTGCAAAATGATTTTCCAGTAGCCGGAAAAGTTTTAGTTACACGATAAACATCAAACTGTCTCTCACGCTCTCTCTCTCGTTCTCGCTTTCTCTCCCAGGGATTCTACAGGAAAACGCCCACCACACCACACCAATTATTATTCTTATCATTGGCTGTCTATGTCCCAAAAAGTTTGAAAATCACATCCATTTTAAATAAAGTTTTACTTTTTGCTGAAGCCCTTTGTTATAATGAGGCGTGTTGTGCTATGCGGTAGAATCTCCGCAGCCTTTTTGAAAACACATCTGTTGCTGCAGTGAGATTCTTCAAGAGTATCTTGACCTAACTGAGTAGGATTTTTATATATTGGGGAACATATTAACAAGCACAGAAGTATTAAAACACCGCATGAAGTGTTTGGAGAAGGGAGGTGTCGTACCTCAATCACCAGTTAATCCGACTAAGGATTGCGGGGGAAATTGCCGCCTATCTCGGCCTATGCGGGGTACACTATGAACACCTTGCCAGACCATTGGAGGCTAACGCACACAACCATTTCCACTCACACCTAGGTGCACGTTGGAACCGCCAGTTAGTGTAATGTACATATCGTTGGACGGTAGGAGGAAACTGGAGTACATGGACGAAACCAACTCAAGCACGGGGAGAACATGCAAAGTCCACACAGAAACACCTGACCCTGGGGCTTTGTAACTTTCTCCAAAGTTCCTCCCACCGATTGACAAATCAAAGAGTTTCTTTGTAAGGGCAGATTCCACAGAACCCTTCACTTTGGATGTATTCCAGCGTTTTTCCTGTGAGGTCAACATCGTTTTATTGAGACCTTGGAAGAAAACCCAAGAGCTACATACTTGTATCAGCATCTCAAATGTCAGTCATTCCAGATTCATAATTTGTTTGGTTTTATTAGCTTAGTTGGCGTCATAATAATAATAATAATAATAATAATAATAATAATAATAATAATAATAATAATAATAATAGTAGTAGTAGTAATAATAATAGTAATAATAATAGGGCAGTGGTGCCCCCCCAGTGCAGCTAACTGGGTTATCAAAGGCTGGCCATGTCTCACTGTCTGTGGTGTGTGGTTCATGTAAAAGAACCATTAATGACTTTCGACAAGAGTAGCAGCATAGCCATCAGTGTGTTTCTGCCCTGCGATGGCCTGGTGAGCTGTCCAGGGTATACTCTGCCTCGCCCAGAGTCGGCTGGGATGGGTGCCTGCCTCCCCGTGACCCTAATTAGGATTAAGCGGTGACAGAAAATGAACTGAACTGATAATAATAATAATAATAATAATAATAATAATAATAATTCTTCTTGTCCTTTCGGATGTTCCCTTTTTCTCGGGGGTCGCCACAGCGAATCTATGATTCGCATGCTTGATTTGGTGTAGGTTTTTACATCGGATGCCTTTCCTGACATAACCCTTAGCGAGGGGCAGAAACACGCTAACGGCTATGCAGCTACTCTTGTCGAAAGGCAGCAATGGTTCTTTTCCATGAACCTCTCACCATAGACAGTGAGAGACATGGCCCACCTTTGATAACCCAGCTAGCTGCACCGGTGGGGGGGGGTGAAAACCTTGTGGAAAGTGGGACTCAATCCCCCAACCTTAGGATCAGCGATCCAGCACCTTTTACCACCAGGCCACCACCGCCCTAATAATAATAATGGTTATTATTAATTATTTATTATGATTAAAAATGTGGAGCCAGTGGTGTAGTGGTTAGAGTGCTGGGCTCATGATCGGGAGGTTATGAGTTCAAATGAGTTCAAATAAGCTCATTCCAGTCTGTTCCTTGTTGTGCAGTAGTTGGTATATTTGCTTCACAACAGGTGGTGTTTTTGTGTGGAGGCAATACAATGAGGGCGTTTCTGTATGGGGTTTGTATGTTCTTCCCGTGCTTGTGACGGTTTCATCTGGCTTCTTCAGTTTCCACCTTCAGGCCAGAGACATCACAGCAAGAAGGTTGCGGGTTCTGTGTAGAGTTTGCATGTTCTCCCCGTGCTTGTGTGGGTTTCCTCACAGTCCAAAAACATGCACAGTAGGCTAATTGGCTGTTCTAAATCATCCTTCGGAGAGAGTGAGTATGAATGGCTGTGTGAGTCTTGACCCCGCGATAGCCTGACGAGCTGTCCAGGCTATACCTCTCCCAGACTAGGCTGAGACGGGTGCCAGTCTCCCATTGACCCTAATTAGGATTAAGCGGTTCAGAAAATGAATGAATGAATAATCTTGCCCTTATCTCAGCCAACTCGAGGCGAGAGTGGGGCCCCACCCTGGACAGCTTGCCAGACCATCATAGGGCCAACACACATACAATTTTGGCAATTTGGAACAGCCAATTAGTCTGCTGTGCATACTTTTAGACTGTTGAAGGGGAAAAAACTGGAGTACCCAGAGGAAGCCTACACAAGCATGTGGATATTATGCAAATTCCACTCAGGAACCTTTGAACCCAGGAATCGAACCCAGGCCTTCTGATTGTGATGCGATACCATCTATGCCTGCCGCAGATTTATCAATAATAGATATGTTTTTAAAGTTTAATTAGATAATGGGTTAAGAATACTTTTACTCAGATAATGAAGCAGCTCAGCAGTGACAGTCGAGGATATGGCTGAACAACGCACTTCGGTTCAGGCAAGAGACAAGAAAAGGCAAATTGCGATAACAGGCTGAAATAAGGACCATCCTCCGTCTGCGGGATTCAAACAACCATCAGTCACTTCTAAAAGAAGACGCTTCTCTGATTCTAGGCCGTGATCGTAATGTGCTCTGTTGAAGATCTAAACCACAAGGAGCTGATCACTAATCCTGATTTCCTTCCTGTATTCATATCCGCTCGACATGAGTCGTCATTTTCCTCCCTTTACTCATTATAGAGCACAACGTCGATAATCTTTACCGAGCCAGACTTCAAATAGACTCCTCTGCCTGACCACGACTTGAACAGGATGTGCCCTTGCCTCTGCTGCTTCAAGTGATTCTACTCCAGCTGATTTTATTTCTATGAAATATTAAAAGGTTTGCCTTAATCATTACAGCCTGATTCGGAATAAGTAATCCACCGTCACGATGGTTTAATCACTGCCTAACGCCCAACAAAACCAGAAATGTGTTGCGTTTCAAAGTTGTCTATCATTATCAGTGTCAGGCTCTAAAAATACATAGGACAGGATCATAAGGAATTGCCTCAGCACTGGAGACACTTCATTTTTCTTTCCTTTTCTGTTCTCTTCTTTAAAAAAAAAACAACCCAAACCTCTTCTTTTTGACAGCTAACCTGAATAAAAAAGTGACTACGTACCTCAGAAGCCAGGGTTGCCAGGTCTTCATTATAAATCATCCCAGTGGCATTCTATATGCAGGTTGTTCATGTTAAATCTATCCTGGGTTTTAACTGTACTCTTGGATGTACAGAAGTGGGCCATAGGTGTAGTGTTTAGGGTGCTTGGTTCATGACCTAGAGCAGGGGTCCTGAACTTTTTCCTGCGAGGGCCACATAACCTTTCCCTTCTACTTTCTGGGGGGGTGGGGGTCAGTTTGTAACAGAAAAAGTGTGATGATTGCAGGGTTGACCAAACATAAACATTTTTTTGTTTCCAATACCCACGCATAGCCAAATATTAGTAACCCTTTCCGGGACCTTCACAAAAAAAAAGTCAGGAAATAAATTATAAAAGAAACCCTGCTTGCGATCAGTTGAGCAACCCAAAAGCTGCCCGAACAGATGACTGGCCCAGGCGAGCCTGGCATACAAATGTATTCTCCTGAGCTAACGGTCCACTTTTTAGCTTTGAGAGTTTGTCTACTCGCATTTGGCCTTGCAAGTGATCATACTCATCTTCGTGACGGGATTCAGAGTGTCGGCGCAGATTGTATTCTTTGAATACTGCCACCGCCTCTTGACAGATGATACATACAACCTTTTCTTTGCATTGAATAAAAAAAAATAACAATTTGTCCACGACAGGTTAAACACTGTGCATTCTGAATCAAACTTTTTCTTCCGTAACCTTTTCACCATTATTCCATTCTATTTGACAGGGGAGAGTCTAGGATTTTTGTTTCGGGGGGTGGGTTCAGATAGGGGCACAGACGGCAGATGGCTGGAATAGGGTGTCATGTTCGAGGTGTGTATTAGTCTTGATCGCGTGGCCAGACTAAAAAAAAAAAAAAAAAAAAAAAAAATCATAATGCGTCTTTAGTATTGTTGAGGGGGCCGGGCCAAATGTGGAGGTGTGCCGTATCTGGCCCGCGGGCCGTAGTTTGGGGGCCACTGACCACTGACTGGTTGTGGGTACGAATCCCAATTAGATCCTCACAGTGCAACCCTGACAGGGTCTCAACAAGTGAAAGTGTGCTTCTGTCCACCTGGCTGTATGAATAGGTACCAGTAAAAATACTGGTAAGATAACCTGTGATTGATTAGCGTCCCATCGAGAGCTTCATGCTACAGATGCCAGGATAAGCTCTGACTTGGATGAACGACTCGGCTTGGGTGTAAATGACATTTATTTATTTATTTTTTTGAAAAACATCCACCTCTACTAAAATTCAACAGGGCAGCACACTGGCATAAAGGTCGGCATGTCCACCTCACAGCAAAAAGGTTCCAGTCCCAGGCTTGGATATTTCTGTGTAGATCTTGCACGTACTCCCCTGCTTACGTGGTTGTTCTACAGGGTACACCAATTCCCTCCGACCGTCCAAAAACATGCACACTGGGCTGACTGGCTGTTGCTACTTGACCCCAAGTGTGAGTGTGAATGGTTGTCCATGTGTTGGTTTGGGACACTGGCGAGCTGTTCGGGGTGTTCACCTCTTGCTGGCTGAAATAGGCTCCAGCCTATCAAGCTTTAGTGGGCTTAAGCTTCTCGACAAATGAGTGAGTAAAAATCTTCAGAAGTAGAAGCAGTACCATGGGTGGAATGCCAGAGTGACAGTAGGAGATGATGTCATGTGAACTTGCAATCAAGAGATCGAAACTCACTGACAAGACATTGACAGAGGCTACCCTATATCATGACAGATGCACAAGGAGGTCGGCTGCCACTGGAGCACTGGAAAGTCATCTGCCTATTACATGAGACATCCCAAAATACCGGTTTGCAAAATGCTTAAATCTTACTACTGGTTCTGATGTGACAGGACAAATTCTCCAGATTCACTCCATTCAATTCCATATTGATGATTGTATAACAGTTATAAAAACAGTGAGATATCAATTGAGTGTTTTATACTGGCATCAAATTAAAAAAAAAAAAAAGGGAAACGTTATAAGATGTACGGAAAAGGAGATCGAAAATGCAATAATAACAGTACTGTTGAGCAGGAGATGTACATTGCCTTTCAAACTCGTCCAGTATTCATAGCTTCAGCACCTTGGAAAGCATTTCCTCCTGTAAACTCGATTTTCTGATTGGATTGTATTCTGCCTCACGTGTAAGTCACTTAAGATAAAGCTTCTGGGAAACAAGAAAGTAAATAATGGAATTATAAGATAAAAAAAAGAGTAGGTACGGAAGGGAAATGGAACATCTTTCACAGTGGTGATGTTCTACACCGAAACCCGACACCACTGAAACTGGTTCTTGACTTTAACAACTCTTTCTGGAAACCAATGCTTACGATGGAAACGTAAAGCAAGCGTCTCACAGAGCGGGAAATACTGACGTAGTGAATTTTGGGTTTTGTCAGGGTTCGGGAAACATTGCGAAACAGTTTGCAAAGACTTTCACCCCCCTTTTGAATTTCTGTGAATTTCAGTGAATTTCTCCATTGTGAGATTAATAAAGCTGTATCTTAATCTTCTTCTTTTTCTTCCTCTTCTTCCATTGTCGTTCCTGCAGAATAGCAGCAAGAGCATAAGCCACACGAAGCAGTTCGAATTGTTAATTGCTATTTGTTGCTTAATATCTCAAAAATGACCTGCAAAAATTTAGTTCTGCATTTAACCCATCCAAAGTGAACACACACACACACACACACAGAAACTTGGCACAGTGGGTAGCCACACTCTTGTCTTGAAAGCATTTGGGGGTGCGGTCCCTTGCTCGAGGGCACTTCAGTGAAGAAAAGAAGGGGGAAGGTGCTGCTGACTTCCTCTGCTGCAATGCATTTTTCGTGCCAGCTCTGGAATCGAAGCCAATGACCTCGGACCCAGACACGCACACACACACGTATTTGTATATACTGATGTATACACAGGGATCCCTCACTTTTCGCTGTTAATTGGGACCGAGAACCCCCCCCCCCCGCGATAACAGAAATTTGCGAAGTAGGATCAACCCCCCCTCCAACCCCCTGACTGTATACATAATATCAATAATACATATCCAATGCAAAAAATGACTATAATAACAAACATTTGAAAATAATGCATGTGTGTATATATATATATATATATATATATATATATATATACACACACACACACACACACACACACACACACACACACACGTATGTATGTATATATACAGACATATGTACATGCATTATTTTTTAATATATACTTTCATGTATTTTAGATTCAGTACACACATCTGAAGTAGTTCAATCCTTTTATTGTTTTAATATTTATAATTTTGGAAAAAAGTAAAGAAAAATCCTATGGCAAAATATTAGTATATTTCATCCGACCAATAACAAAGTGTTTTTAATACAAAAAAAAGTCAACCTTCAAATAATTGTTGTTATGCACTCAATACTTGGTCGGGAATCCTTTTGCAGAAATGACTGCTTCAATGCGGTGTGGCATGGAGGCTATCAGACTGTGGCACTGCTGAGGTGTTATGGAGGCCCAGGATGCTTCGATAGCGGCCTTAAGCTCATCCACAGTGTTGGGTCTGATGTCTCTCAACTTTCTCTTCACAATATCCCACAGATTCTCTATGGGCTTCAGGTCAGGAGAGTTGGCAGGCCAATTGAGCACAGTAATACCATGGTCAGTAAACCATTTCCCAGTGGTTTTGGCACTGTGAGCAGGTGCCAGGTCGTGCTGAAAAATGAAATCTTCATCTCCATAAAGCTTTTCAGCAGATGGAAGCATGAAGTGCTCCAAAATCTCCTGATAACTACTGTATTGACCCCGCCCTTGATCAAACACAGTGGACCAACACCAGCAGCTGACATGGCACCCCAGACCATCACTGACTGTGGGTACTTGTAGACTTCAAGCATGTTGGCATTTCCTTCTCCCCAGTCTTCCTCCAGACTCTGGCACCTTGATTTCCAAATGACATGCAAAATTTGCTTTCATACGAAAAAAGTACTTTGGACCACTGAGCAACAGTCCAGTGCTGCTTCTCTGTAGCCCAGGTCAGGCGCTTCTGCCGCTGTTTCTGGTTCAAAAGTGGCTTGACCTCGGGAATGCGGCACCTGTAGCCCAGTCCACTGCTTCCACAGGTCCCCCAAGGTCTGGAATCAGCCCTTCTCCACAATCTTCCTCAGGGTCCGGTCACCTCTTCTGGTTGTGCAGCGTTTTCTGCCAAACTTTTTCCTTCCCACAGACGTCCCACTGAGGTGGCTTGATACAGCACTCTGGGAACAGCCTATTCGCTCAGAGATTTCTTTCTGTGTTTTACCCTCTTGCTTGAGGGTGTCAATGATGGCCTTCTGGACAGCAGTCTGGTCGGCAGTCTTACCCATGATTGCGGTTTTGAGTAATGAACCAGGCTGGGAGTTTTTAAAAGCCTCAGGAATCTTTTGCAGGTGTTTAGAGTTAATTGGTTGATTCAGATGATTAGGTTAATAGCTCGTTTAGACTACCTGAACATGATATGCTAATTTTTTGAGATAGGAATTTTGGGTTTTCATGAGCTGTATGCCAAAATCATCAGCATTAAAACAATAAAAGACCTGAAATATTTCAGTTGGTGTGCAATGAATCTAAAATATATGAAAGTTTAATTTTTTTCACTACATTACAGAAAATAATGAACTTTATCACTATATACAGGTCTTTCTCAAAAAATTTGTGTGTATGTGTGTGTGTGTATATATAAAAAAAATATTTTATATATAAAGTGTGTGTTTGGATTTTGGATTGGATTGTAGATGGATTAAGTGCAAGCACAAATTTTGTGTGTGGGATTAATAAAGTATATCAAACCAAAACAAAGTCAACCTAAAATCTCTCAAATGTTTTATGAATTTTATATTACAGGGATCCCTCGCTACTTTGTGCTTCAATTCATGCGGCTTCAGTGCATCAAGGTTTTTAATTTTTTTTTTTAATATTCATCAAATTAAAAAATAGAGGAAGAATAGGGGAGAAAGTTAAGGATAATCCTGCAAAAACAAGGTCAATTATGCAAAAAAAAAGAAACCCTAAATGAACAAAAACAAAAAACAACCCAAAAATACTTACATTGTTGTGTGTACACGTGTCTTTGCACATGTATGTACGTGTGTGTTGTATTCTTCTCATGCAATACCATCTGTATATGTGTGGATTTATATTTTATTTACATCTATTTTTAACGTTTAATTATTATTATAAGTATTTATAGCATTGAATATGTATTTATTGATATTATGTACACATATACATGTACGTTGGTTGGGGGGGTGATCCTGCTTTGTGGATTTCAATGGTCGTGTGGGGATCTCGGTCCCAATTAACCGCGGAAGGTGAGGGATCCCTGTATTTGCTTCTACCATGATTTAAAATAAAAGCTTTCTCAGGATTTCTTTCTGGAGTAATATGAGGCATCCACCTAACTCATCTGTTCTTATAATCAGTTTTCTCTCTGTAATCCACAAGAAAAACATCTGGATGTTATCTAGTTGAGTGAGGAGGTGTAGCTCCATGAATACTGAGCTCTGTTAATCTCTGTAAATGCAATATTGAAATATTGAATATGAAGCCTCTTCCACCGAGGAGCAAACCTGCTCCTGATGCTTTCCTCTGGCAAACACACGGAATGGATTTCGACCAAAAGCAGGTGCCTGAAGCCGTCCTTCTCTGAGCTCTTATCTCAGTTTAATCAGCAACCAGGATCCTCATTTCATCTGCAGCTCCAATTCCCCTTCCCCTAACCTCCAGCAGTCCTTTCAACTCTATCATCTTTACTCCACCGCACAACTGACCAGGGGAAAAATACTGAATTCCACAGCTCATAAAGATCTGAAACACAGCTGGCTCTCGGGTTTTAAATAGTTACAGGATAAACTGGCATTCTTAAAAAGGATTGTTTTATTTTTCATTGACTCTCCGGGCCCAGGAAACCGGTTATTGATTTTTACCATGTCCTGTTGCTTTAGTCTGTGTGTGTGTGTGTGTGTCCGTGTGTGTCCAGAAGAGCTGTGGCTGGTTTTGCACGATGCTTAGTTAAGCTCACAGCTCACTACCATGTAAATAAAACTGTAATAACTACCTGATGTTACTTTCTTTAATGCAAAGATTTTACATTTCTTTGTATATACGGAAAGGTATTGCACAATACTGCGTCCTGCGCGTGCACACACACACACACACACACACACACACACACATTTATATATCCACACAAAGTTGTTCAGTTCATTTTCTGTAACCGCTTAATCCTAATTAGCTGGCGAGCATACCATCTGAATCTGGGCGAGGGCAGATTACACCCTAGACAGGTTGCAAGGCCATCGCAGGGCGGAAACGTGCTGACGGCTTTGCAGCTACTCTTGTCGAAAGTCAGCAATGGTTCTTTTACATGAACGTCACACCAGAGACAGTGAGCAACATGGCCGGCCTTTGATAACCCAGTTAGCCGCACTGGGGGGTTTGGGGGGGGTGCAGTGACGACCTTGTGGAGAGTGGGACTCGAACCCTCCAACCTTTGGATCAGCGATCCAGTGCCCTAAAGCACTAGGCCACCACTACCCCACACACAGTTGTGCTCAAAATAAAATCAGTCAGACATGATTAACCTGATCAATCCCGGGGGTCATTTGTGCTGATTGGTGGGAACATGGAGAATGTTGTATAGGTGGACAGACACACCTTGGTCACTTTATGCGAAGTCACAGTATGCGAACTCAGATAACATATAACCTCATATCTCCCACCCATTTCCTGAATACAGTACCCTGGCGCTGTCACATATTGGGATCACCGTCTGTCTGTCTTCCTTTCGGCTTTTTCCCTTTTACTCGGGAGTCGCCACAGCGAATCATCTGACTCGCACGTTTGATTTTGGCAGATGTTTTTACGTCGGATGCCCTTCCTGTCACAACCCTTTTAGCAAGGGACAGAAACACGCTGACGACTTTACAGCTACTCTTTACGAATGTCAGCAATTGTTCTTTTACATGCCTTTCACCACAGACAGTGAGAGACATGGCCCGCCTTTGATAACCCAGTTAGCCGCACTGGGGGGGGACAGTGACAACCTTGTGGCGAGTGGGACTCGAACCCCCAACTTTTGGATCAGCGATCCAGCGCCTTATACCACTCGACCACCACTATTGGGATCACCAAGTATAAAATATTGACTTTTCTACTTTTTGCCCTCTAAAACAGGAAATCAAAACATAATAATGAGGAGCATGAGTCACCTGTTTTATTTTTTTTTTTTCTCATTTCACTAATGAGATCTTTTTTCTTTTTTCACTTTTTACTCCGCCACCCCTCATGACAAAATATGTGGAGCTGTTCTTTCTTGACGTTGGCATTATGCAGAATTAATACACACGCACTTGCACAGGGGCTTAAAATGCTGAACTAAAAGTTATTCAGACAACTCCAGCTGTATGTGTGCTGCATTATAATACATTCCTTCATGACTGTTCTCTGAATTCTTTTTCTTGCTGATTTCTGAATTCCCCAGATGTGCGGCATCTTGCGTTCTCGTGGTAATGATTATGCCTGTTAGACGGCAGCTATGCCGAGCTGCGAAAGCGAACCCAATGCTGAGAGGAGTGTACTGTCGTACTCGCCTGCAAATATTCGAACCACTCAACCTGAGGCATGTAGAGCAGGTCATCTGATGGACTGTCGACGCAGCGAATTCTTCTGACATTTATTCCATTTTTTACTGTAAAACAATGTGATTTGTCATTTTCTTTAAAAAAAATAAATAAATAATAAAGTACAGTCGGCCGTCAACATACGAAAACTTCTGAATACAAAAATCTTGGTTACGAAAAACATTTTCCTAAATTTTTGTCCTCTGTATACGAAACAACCTCTTCTTATGAAAAGTGCCAAACACACCATTCAAAAATTTAAATGTGCCATTCAAACAATGCACGAGTTGCTCTCTCATTGGCTGTCTCCCAACATCCCACCCCACTGGCCCCCATTGGCCAGGAGGAGGCTGAACTGTACCCATACTTCCTGTTTGTAACACTCGTGAAGGAGAGTTGAACAGGATTGTTGGCTCGTGAGTTTTTATAAGTGATCATTGCAGCGTTGTATATTTCGTTGTGTGTATTTCGTTATCCATCATGGACCCCAAGAAAGTGATTACTGGTGACACCGAAAAGAAGAAGCGGGCTCCGTTATCAATCGAAGTGGAGCAGGAGATAATAAATACGAACGTGGGATGCGGTTCAACGGAATCGCAAAGGAATATGGCTGAAACCCCTCTACAATCGGGATGATATTGAAGCAGAGGGAGACCTTAAAAGCGGAGATACAGTGACTGAGGCGATTATTTCGGAAAAAGCAGCCGCCATATTTAAAGACCTCGTGAAGTGGGGGTGGGAGTGAGGGTTCCTCAGACCAGCAACCCCCGGGCTTTAAAGCGTCGAATGGGTGGTTCGAGAGACTTTAAAAAAAAAAAAAAAAAAAAATTTTCTTTTACTTTTAACACGTTTCATACAAAATTGATGTACTTTGTACTTTGTACTTTGAAATTTTTAAAGGGTTCATGGGGTAGTCTTTGGAGCTTTGGAACGAATCATGCGTTTCACATGTAAAATGCATCTCTACTTACAAAAACTCCAGATTACGAATAAGGCACCGGAACAGATTAATTTCGTAAGTAGAGGGCCGACTGTGTCAATTATTAACAACGTAATGCACAAATTTTACAGTATACAGCAATCTCTTGCTACTTCCTGCTTTAGTTTCTGCAGCATCGTGTTTTTTTTTTCAAAAATATCAAAAAATTTAAATATCAGGAAATTAAGGAAAATAGGGGAAAAGTTAAGGGAAATGCCACAAAACAAGGCCAATTATGTAAAAAAAAAAAAAAAAAAACCCAACCCAAACAAACAAAAACAACAACAAAAAAACCAACCCGACCAAAACTATTTACATTTTTATGAGAGGTACGCATCTGAGTGTGTGCACGCGCATCTGTGTGCGCTCATGTCTGTATGTGTGTGTACAGTATTTATATTTTATTTACATCTTATGCATTATTTTTGAATGTTTAATTATTATTCTAAGCATTTATAGTGTTGAATATGTATTTATTGATCTTACATACACATATACATGTACGTATACGACAGTCAGAGGGTCGATTCTACTTCGTGGAAAGTGAAGGATCCCTGTATATCTGAAAAACATTTACGGAAAAGTTGCTCATTCATTTTCTGAACCACGTAATCCTGTTAGTGTTGCAAGGAGACTGGAGCCTATCTCAGCCAACACCACAAGAAGCCTGGGTACAGTCTGCTTATCAGACCATTGCAGGACAACACATACAGTACACAGAATCAGTCACACTCACACCTCGAGTCAATTTGGAGCTGCCAGTTATCCTTGTGTGTACGTTTTTGGACTGTAGGAGGAAACCCACACTGAAACGCCTGAGCCCGGAAATCAGACCCAGGACCTTCTTGCTGTGAGGCACATGTACTAACCACTACGCCATGTGCTGCTCGTATCCAGTAAAGTAATTCACTGAAATCTGTCTATCGAGATATTTAACAACGATATATTGACATAGATTAGCGCCCTTGCCTTACAGTCAGAAGGTCTTGAGTCTAAGCCCCGTGGTTGACAGAAGCAGTTCTGTATGGCGTTTGACGTGATTGTGTGCAGGTTTTATTCGGGTGCCATGGTTTCCTCCCACAGGCCAAAGATATACAAATTAGGCCAACTATGTTTTTGTCCAAGGGAATATATTCTGTAGAGAGCTTGCAACCCACTTGAGGTGGGGTGGGGCTTATATTGTAGCAGAAACCGCAAAATAAATTCAATGCATCATGGGTGCTGAATGGGGCCGATTTACTTTGTCGAATCTACTGGTGTTGAATTTTCTAGTCAGTGTTCCTGAACAAAGAACTTTTCTTGGGAAAGCTCAGAGCTCAGTACTCGGAACTGCTTCGTTTGGAAGGTTTTGTTGCAGCATGACTTGGCTTGACGGCTCAAACTCACACCATAATTTAATTTGTAGACTCAGTGTGACCGTCTGAAAGCCTTTTCTGACACCTGCTGAAAGAGATGCCACTTCACGTCACGGCACTGTTCACACTCCAGGACCTTGATCCTCAATTTGACATGAAATTGTTAACAGGCTTGAAGTGCTAAAACTTGGGGCATCATTCAGCCGCAGTGAAAAATTAAATAAATGAAATGATGTAATCTTGAAAAGCTCGATTATACTATACATTACTGCACTGGGGGCAGTGGTGGCCTAGTGGTAAAGGTGCTGGATCGCTGATCCTAAGGTTGGGGGTTTGAGTCCCACTCTCCACAAGGTTGCCCCCCCCCCCACACACACACACACAGTGTGGCTAACTGGGTTATCAAAGGCTGGCCATGTCTCTCACTGTCTATGGTGTGAGGTTCATGTAAAAGAACCATTGCTGACTTTCAACAAGAGTAGCTGCAAAGCCGTCAGCTGTTTCTGCCCTGCGATGGCCTGGCAAAATGTCCAGGGTGTACTCTGCCCTCGGGCGCCAGCCTCCCCGCGACCCTAAGATTAAGCGGTTACAGAAAATGAACTGATAAGATAAGATACAGCTTTATTAATCTCACAATGGAGAAATTCACTGTTACAGGCTCTTGAGGTACCATCAGTAGGGGGTGCAAAAATAGATACAAATACAAACATACACACGTACATATATATTATATAAGTAAATAAATAAGTAGATACATAAATAGTATAAATTAATAAACAATAAAAGAAAAGAATGGAGCAACTTTATAGACTGGCCTATATTAAAGTGTAATGTATCTGAGGGCAGAGATGGGTTGATATGGTTCACAGTCAGTGGGGTAGATGTGGTTGATTAAAGTGCACGGGGTTTTTATTGCACATAACCAGTATTTTCACAGACAGTTACAAAGTGGCGTTGTACAGTCTGATAGCGGTGGGAATGAACGACCTGCGGTAGCGCTCCTTCCTGCACTGAGGATGCCTCAGTCGTCCACTGAAGGAGCTACTCAGCTTCTCTACAGTCTGGTGCAGTGGGTGATAGATGTTGAACAGGATGGATGTGAGCTTTGCAACTATCCTCCTCTCACTCACCTCCTCCACAGAGTCCAGTGGGCAGCCGAGGACAGAGCTGGCCCTCCTGACCAGCTTGTTCAGTCTCTTTGATTATTACTGCACTGACCAATCACTGGCATTTAATGAGTCTTTTTTTTTTTTTTTTTTTAAATAAATCATGCAGAATTGTAAAAATAGCTCGGTTGGCTTTTGGTTTTTTACCTCGAGACACTGTGAGGTCATGTTTGTAGCTATGAATGGAACGCTCATTCATCTAACTGATATATCTGGCACACAGGTGGTCTTATGGTAGGGTTGGTTTTTTCACATGTAGTTATGGAGCATACACACACACACACACACACACACACACACACACACAGAGCAGTCCTAGCAGGTGTTGCATAATTAACTCGCTGAAGATGCTTACACTTTATCGCCATTTGAGGCCAAATTCAGACTAAAAATATATACCCGTGGCACGATGTGAAAGCAGAACAGATGCTTCAGGAATGAAAATAAAATAAATCTCCGTGTCGTTGCTGATTTCCCAACAGACCTCTTCTCTCTCATTCAAAACAGATACTACAGAAGCTTGTTAGCCACAAATGAGTGCATTGACAGACAGACGCTAATTACACCCTCCTGTATTTTCATGCCGTCTTAATGTCGCAGTCCTGCAGTGTCGTTACGATCAAACTGTGATTATGCAGCATGATTTTCCAGTTCCCAGTTCCCACTCCGAGCTGAATGTCAAAGAGAAGATAAAGTCAATGTTACTCTTGACTGCCCAGTTCTGACGCCTGCGAACGCCAGGCTCTAATGGTAATCCGGCCCCGGAGCTTCATCTGCAGGCCTGAAAGCGATTTGTTCAGGCTTTTGGTTTGTTCTCTGACAGGCTGTCATGAAGCTGGCAGCTATGATTATGGCACTGAGATGAAGGCAGAAGAATTGACAGGAGCAGAGTAGTGCTGGATATGCTAATGAGCAGAAAGCAGTTGTCATTATTATAGAAGAAAATGTCCCACTGTGCAGAAACGAAGGGTAGAACTTTATTTTAAGGTTCCATTAACTACTTGTTATTTACTGCAGTAATTAAGAAACAAATGTTGAACTTACATTTTAACATTTGCATGAACAAGATGGAAGAGATGGGGGGGGGGGGGTGTTGTTTGGCACATCTGCCTCACAGCAAGAAATCCCTGGGTTTCAGTTCTGAGGCCTGGGATCAGGAGTGTCTGTGTGGAGCTGGGATTTTCTCCCCATGCTTGCTTGGGTTTACTCCAGGTGTTCCAAATTCCACAATTCAAAGACGGGCTAATCGGTAGTCCCAAATTAACCCCTGGTGTGTGTATGTGTCTGTGTGTGTATTTGGGTGTGGGTGTGTATGTGGGTGTGGTGTATGTAAATGTGTATGTGGTGTATGTGGGTGTGGTGTTTGTATGTGGGTGTGGTGTGAGTGTATTGGTCCTGCTGGTGTCTGGCGAGCTGTTCAGGTGTACTCTGCTTTCACCTAGAATTGGCCGGCGTCGTCCCATGAATAGGATAAAACAGTTCAGCGAATAATTACATGTACAGTGATCCCTCGCTACTTCATGCTCCAGTTTCTGTGGCTTCAGTGCATCGTGGGTTTTTCAAAAATGTTCATTGAAAATTTTAAAAAAGGAAAAATATGGAAAAAGTTAAGGAAAATGCCACAAAACAAGGCAAATTATGCAAAGAAAAAATAAAAACCACAAACAAACAAATAAACAACCCAAAATCCCCCAACAAAACTTCGTACATTTTTATGTGAGGCACGCATCTGAGTGTGTGCTCGAATCTGTACATGCACGTCTGTGTGTGTATTTATATTTTATTTACATCTTTATGCATTATTTTTGGATGTTTAATTGTTATTATAAGCATTTATAGCGTTGAATATGGATTTATTGATATATACATGTACGTATACGCCAGTCAGAGGGTCGATCTTACTTTGCGGAAATCGATGGTCGTGGGCCATTCTCGATCCCCATTAACCGCGAAAAGTGAGGGATCCCTATATTAATATGTGGTGGTTACAGTTTTCCTGATGCTGATTATCCATCTATTATTTGTACTGCTTATCTAACAGTGTCGCATGGAAACTGGAATCAATCATTCCTGACTCCATGTACGATTACTGCAGATCATTGAACAGATCGTCAAACAACCGTTAGCACTCACATTCCCGGCTTTCAAGTGGCGCATTGACGAGGTACATGACTATTCAGCCGGGGATCGCAAGTACAAAGCCGGGTTAATGCCACAGCCATCCATGACCGGAAATCCATGGCTGAGCTCTCACTGGAGGACGGGATGCCATATGGTCACTTCCCTGTCACTCAAGGCGATCAGCAGCCAATCATGGGCATGTGTGAGCTCATTCATACAAGGGAGTGGATAGCGCTGTCCCTCCCAGTGTGTGTGAGACCGTCCCCACACAGCAGTTCAAAAAGAGGCAAGTGGCGAGCATTGCATGTCACGGAAGGGGGCATGTGCGTGCTTTCGCCCCTCCCTGATTGCTGGTGGTCGCATGATAGGAAAGGTAATCCTTGATGGGTGGGAACTGGATATGACTAAATTCGAAAGAATATGGAGTGGGGCTTACATTCACACCTAAGGGCAATTAAGGTGGACATTTGACCTGATCTGCATGTTTTTTTGGCCTGTTGGAGAACACCAGAGCACCCAGAGGAAACCTAATCAGGCTCAGGAATAGATACCCCCGAAAAGCCCCAGTTGAGCCTTAGCTTCAAACCTATATTTAGTACATATTTAATAGTTTTGCGTCACAGGAAGTAGGAGTGGCAACAGCCACAGGAATTCAACCTCGCACAGGATACTTTTATTCTTATAAATACTTTAATGATTTAATGGCATGTTTGAATGTTTTTTTTATTGTAAGCGATTAAATTATACAAATGAAGGATATGTTTATAAATGCGAGAGAGGGAACGCGAGCTGTGGTTACCAATGGTGACGCGGCTGTTCCTCTGCTGCAGCTGAAGGACAGTTGAGTTTATAAAGCTGCTCGTATTTCTTCCTCTGGGTTTAACCTGGCGTCCAAACAGAAGAAAGGTTTGAGGGTTTCGATCAGTGATGTGTTGGGAGGCCTGCTGGGAGGCGATGCTGATGTTGATGTTTCATGTATCTTCAAAATACAGGGATCCCTCACTTTCCGCGGTTAATTGGGACCGAGATCCCTCCGCGACCACCAAAATTCACGAAGTAGGACACCCCCACCCCCCTGACTGATGTATACGTACATGTGTATGTGTATATAATATCAGTAAATACATATTCAATGCAATAAATGCTTATGCATTATTATTGAAAGTTTAATTGTTATTATAAGATGTAAATAAAATATAAATACACACACATACAGATGCGCGTCTCACAACAATATAAGTAGTTTTGATGGGAGGTTTCGGGTTGTTTTTTGTTGTTTGTTTAGAGTTTTTTTTTTTTTTTTTGCACAATTGGTGTAGTTATACAGGTATGTTATCCATTTAAAAAGTGTATTGAGAATTCAAGGCCTTTTTTTTTTAATTATTTTTTTTTTGTAACTGTCTTTCATGTGCTTTGATAACAATCTAAGGTTTTGTTTCCACTATAAAATGATGAGCAAGTTTGGAATTGTATTCCCACTGAAAATCCCTGATCATGAGGGACAATGATCAACCGATATGAGGCTGTACACTCATAAAGCGACTCTGAAAAGATCGACTATGGAAAAAACATCGTAAATAAACAGGCCTCTGGCTCAACCTGATGATGCGTGTTGACTCACACTTTACTCTGAAGCACCTTTTACAGGTGATCACACTGTACCTGTCATGTCGGTAGAATAGATCTGTTGAAAGTTGCCTACGCACTGCATTGTGGGATGAGAGTGCTTCGCCAGATGGTTGTTTGTATCATGAATAATCCAGAAGCTATTTTAAAACATATTCCTGAGTCTTTGGAACAAATCCGATTCTGACGAGCTTTTGAGAAATTATAAGCCCTAGATTGTGGTATTGGTTAGATGTCAGGCAGGCAAAGTATTGTGGCATTTACATTATATATATATATATATATATATATATATATATATATATATATATATATATATATATATGTGTGTGTGTGTGTGTGTGTGTGTGTGTGTGTGTGTGTGTGTGTGTGTGTGTTGACAAATGCAATCTTGCACATCTGAGGACGGTAACAGGTGGACACTGAACCAGTGACTCACAGAAAATCAGATGATTTTGGTTTTTATTTGGTGTCTCATTACAATTCTCACTTTCTGCAGATTTCCAACATCATCACCAAGAGATTTATTCAGGATTTGATTTTTTTTTTTTTTTTTTTTTTTTGATGATCAATTTTTATTCTAACTAGAGTGGCCCACTCAAGTGCTGCCTTTTCAGCTTCATCAAAACCAAGAGGACCTCAGCGCGGTTCTCATCGAGGCCACCCACTTGTTTAAGGACCACCCGTCACTCTGAAATGCCGGTTAAGCCTGGAGAACAGCCATAAGTTCCCTCCTTCAAGTCAAACACACTGAGCATGTCTTCGTCCCCGCGATATAAAAGAGGAATCAGTCTCCGCGTTAAATTGACATTTTCACCAGCGGTTCTACGTATGGTGATGTGGGACAGATACTCGGAATTTCCTGACGGGAGAACACAGTCACGACTGTATATGTAGGAACTTACAGGGGGTTCTCAGAAATCTTTTCTGCAAATATAACTCCTCTGAATGGAATATAAAATGCAGGTTGTAATCTCCAGCATATCCTGAAAACTTTCAGCAGGGTTAAGGTCAGGACTCTGAGGTGCTGGTACACATGCGAAAACGATTCCTCATGCTTCCTGAACAACTTGTTCATTATACGAGTCCCCATTTTATATCCATGCCATCAGGGAAGAAAAGGTCCATTGAGTGGCTGGGCAGTGTGTGTGTGTGTGTGTGTGTGTGTGTGTGTGTGTGTGTGTGTGTGTGTGTGTGTGGGTCTACCAGAAATTTATAATTGTATTATCGAGCAGCGCTGTGAATTATTTTACTTCATGACACACGTTATGCTAATAGATCATGACATTTTAAATTTGTTGTCCAAATGAGTACAAATGTACTCTAAATGTAAATTAAATTAAATTTGAGTAATTTCATTGAGGATAAACAAACTTTTGTATAGTCGCAATGATTCCTTAAATCATATAAATAAGTAACAGATATACATGATGTATATTCAGGATGTTAATGTTCCATTTTATTTTTATTTTTTGGCACCATTTCAAAAAAACCAAAACAAAAAACTAAAGTTAAAGTGCATGTGTCTCCAGAGAAATCAATAGTTGGAAAAGAAGGCGAATGACTCGCACTCACATATTAAGCTGGACTTCGATGTTCGGATCTGGAAAAAGGAAAAAAACAAAACAAAAACAAACCCTGTGCAGGCCTTCAGTAAGTAGAAGCTGAGAACGTGGTTGAGGGAATCATGTTCTCTTCAGGTGGAAATGACTAATGCAGAATAAGAGCACTAAGAGTGGGAAAGTACTGCGGGATAATTTTATCTGCCGGATGAAAGCTTTGTGTTTCACTCAAACGTAAGAACCCGAAAGTAACAAAAGAAAAAATATTAGTGAAAGATGACTGTGTTTTTTCTTTTTTTCTTTTTTCTCTTTTTAAAAATCTTCAAGCCACATGTTGGTAGTTTCCAGTCAAAGCCTCCACAGCTGTGCATGGCGATGTCACTGATATAGAGAAAGACGAATAAGTGAAAGGGCTGAGAACCAGAGTGGTGCAACCAACAGAACCCTTTTTTTTTTCTTCTTCTTTTTTTGAGAAAAATTACATGAAAATGTGCAACATAAATAAATCAGGGATAATGAGAATGATTTAAGGTCAAAAGGGAGCTGAAGGGACCATTCCGACAGGCATATACCTCATCCACACGCGTTCAGAATCTGACCTTATCTCATGTTTTCAGTTTTTTGAGGACCACTGTGGCTTTCAGTCCTTCAGGTTCTGTTGCTCGCAGTCCACAGAAAATTGGTCAAGGGAAATCATTAATGTGTTAACGCTCAGAGCAGTGGGTTGCCGCACATTGCAGAGCAATTTGGGGTTAGGTGCCTTGCTCAAGGACACTTCAACCATGAATGAAGGCGGAGGACAGGAAGGTGCAGGTCACTCCATCTGCCAGCATACATTTTCCCTGCAGGTTCAGGAACTGAACCAGAGACCTTTAGGTACCAAACTCATTTCACTATCTATTAGGCCATGACTGCCAATATATATATATATATATATATATATATATATAAGTAACTGACGACCACGGTCAGCTGATGCTTACTTTTTTTTTATTCAATGTCTGGCACCGCAGCACGTAGCAGCCCGGCAACGCATACGACAATTATGGCAACCAGTCGGCATCGCGTACGACAGTTACGGCAGCACAGTATCCCAGC
>CM045741.1:14012515-14022515 GCA_024760905.1 Plotosus lineatus | reverse complement strand
GTCTTGTGCCTATCTCTAGAGCCTATCTCAGCCTACGTTGGGTAAAGGTGGGGTACACCAGACCACCACAGAGCAAAGCGCGCGCACACACACACACACACACACACACACACACACACACACAACTCACTCCTAGGGGATAATTATGATATATCGATCTGATCTCGAAACTTGTGCTGAAATGTGTGACACTGACCTTTTACATTTTCTACAGATTTAGAAAAAATAGTTTCCCCATTTTTTTTTTTAATGTATTTGGCCAATATGCAGTAAATCATAGTCCGTGCTGGATAATATTCCTTGGAGAAGCAGCATTTTGAAATTATCAGTAGGACGACTTAAAGTCAGTGTATAACATGGACAGAATGAATCGCCTTCTATTCAATAATAATAGCTTCAGATAATTATTATGTACTCGCTAAGAGTCTGCTGAGATGGGTCTCAGCCTCCCTGTGACCCTAATTGGGACTAAGCGGTTCAGAAAATAAAGGGACGAATGAATGAATAATTGTGTAATGAGTTACACTGTATCAAGTGCTGGGGATTGACATGTTCAATTTTTCTTTATTATCTGTAGTCAATAAATACCAATCCGTCAGTGATCAGTGAGAGCGTGCGATACAGTGGGACATGGACAGGAAAAGTTACGTATTTCATCGATCCGGTTTTAAGTCTGGTACTCTTTTACTAATTTTGCCCTGCACGTGTAAATTCCGTGGTTCATGGTGTGTTCACCTGTGCTCTGATTCATGTTGTTCCTGGACCTGAGCTCAGTGGCTCATCTGAGCCGAACGCTCAGTGGGACATGAAAATAATGAGGTCGTTCTGTTGTCATAAAACTGAGCATGAAAAGATGTAAACTAGGAAGTATTTGAATTATTTAAAAAACTGTTTTCACCATATGTATATACAGTGGTGCCTCACCTTACGAAATTAATCCGTTCCAGAGCCTTTTTTGTAACCTGGATTTTTCGTAAGTTGAATCACATTTTACTTGTAAAACATGTGATTCGTTCCAAGGCTACCAATACTACCCCCTAAACCCTTTAAAAATTATGAAAGCATACCTTTTAAGATCTCCTTCTGATTCAATATCGTACTAATTGTAGACGGGTTTAGCCATACTCGTTTGCGATATCACTCAACCGCATGCCACGAGCCCGCTTCTTCTTTTCACTCGGACTGGGAATCACACACACACACACACACACACACACGTGTGTGTGTGCGCGCATGTGTGCGCGTGTGTTGACTGTCTTCTTAGCAGAGTTATAATCTTACAAATGTTTATGCAGGTTAAAAGCCTGAGACAAAAGATAAAATTGTAATGAGCACACTCGGAAAAACTCATGAAACAACAGTAACTCTGTCCCTTACACGAAAAGCATTATGGGTGCTGCATAATAGCCAATGGGGGGGAGCTGCGGGATGTTGGGACATGTAGTCAATGGGAGAGCAACTCATGCATTGTTTGAATTTTTGAGATGGTGCTTTCGTAGCGTGAACTTGTTTCGTATCCAGGGACAAAAATTTTAGGAAAATGTTTTTCGTAACCTGGATTTTTCGTTTGTTGGGGCTTTCGTAAGTTGAGGTTCCACTGTACAGGGATCCCTCACTAGTTTGCGCTTTAATTCATGCGGCTTCAGTGCAACGCGTTTCTTTTTTTTTTTTTTTTTTTTTTTTTTTAAATATTCATTGAATTAAAAAATAAGGAAATTAAGGAAGAAAAGGGGGGAAAGTGGAGGAAAATGTCACAAAAACAAGACCAATTATGCAAAAAAACAAAAAAAAAACAAAACCTCCCATCAAAACTACTTGCATTGTTGTGAGGTGCACATCTGAGTGTGTGCACGTGTCTGTATGTGTGTGTGTTTATATTTTATTTACATCTTATGCATTATTTTTTAATGTTTAATTGTTATTATAAGCATTTCTAGCATTGAATATATATTTGACATTATTTACACATATACATGTAAGTATACGTCAGTCAGGGGGGAGTTTTGGGGGGGTGATCCTACTTCATGGATTTCGGTGGTCAAGTGGTTATCTCGGTCCCGATTAACTGTGGAAAGTGAGAGAGCCCTGTATTTCATATGATTTTTATCTTTCTGGAGTGCACTGACAAATCAATGCCTTTGCATTTAACCAATCCAAAGTGAGGGGACATCAGCCATGAATGTGCAGCTCACGCCCCCCCACCGCCACATGTTTTTCTGTCTGGTTCGGGAATCAAGTCAATGACTTTTCTGTCCCAAAGCTGATTCTCTAACCATTACACTACTGCTGCCCCAAACTATCTCTATATTGCATATAGCACATGTTTTTTTTTTTTTTAAGACACACTGTCTTCACGCAGTCTTGTTTCAATTCCCGCGTGTAGTATTGATAGAGATTGTATTCCTGAAAATTCATAACAAGTAATTTGAATTTCATTATTGAGCAAAGATCCGTCCCTGGAGAGCAGAAGAGTGTCTGCATTTCATGGTTTATCAGCTTTATTTGTGGGGAAGATCTCAGCAGTTATGGGAGCAGATACATTCTGAGCTCATTAGTTTGTATGATTCTCCTCCCAGGAGTACACGCTCCCTCTTGCTTCTCTGACTTTGTTTTAATGAAATGTTTTCAATCTTTCTTCAGTTTTCTTTGGCTTCTTTTGGAGATTATTTTATTGAAATCACCTGCCCATCATTTTATGCTTTTCTTTCTTTTCTAAGAGGATTATTGTGCAGTTTGACTTCTGCAGTATGCAGCTTACGATGTAGCACACACACACACACACACACACCTATATGCACATCAAACCACACAGGATGGTAGTGAGATTTTCTCCATGGCACCCGAGACAGTTGATTTCCTTAGGCTATTGATTTGAGTGTGTGTGTGTGTGTGTGTGTGTGTGTGTGTGTGTGTGTGTGTGTGTGTGTGTGTGTGTGTGTGTGTATGTATGTATATATATATATATATATATATATATATATATATATATATATATACCGTGTTTCCCCGTAAATAAGACAGGGCTTATATTAATTTTTACTCCAAAATATGGCACTAGGGCTTATTTTCGGGGGATGTATTATTTTGATATATCAAAAAATAAAGTTACAAAGTAAAAATTACGAGATTTTAAATAAACAGAAATTACGAAAAAAAACTACATTTACTTGCCATTAACATGTTTTTTATTCAGAAACTCATTAACAACAATTTATTCAAAAACAATCATATCATCATCCTCTGGAATGTCTTGCAAGTCATGAGTTTCCAAAATTGCAGTGGAGTTTTCGGTCATCGGTAACTCAATTTCACGCAGAATTTTTTTCCCTACTCTCTCATGTCGAGCAATAGAGGTTTCATGGAATGCGAAGTTCTTATCGAGGTACCCCGCTCGTAGCGCATTGGCAACACAGCTGTCTGTGATTTTGTTCCATGAATTTGTGACCCAAGTCACGATCTCTTGTAGTCTAGGCTTCACAAAATTTCCACGCTCATTTCTCACCATTCTGTTTTCAATGTAGTCATTAATTTCCATGCGTAAGTGGTCCTTGAATGGTTTATTTATTGCAATATCAAGAGTCTGGAGATAACCAGTCATTCCTGCGGGAATCATGATTTGATCTATTCTCCTTTCTGCAAGGAAGTTCTTCATGTCTTTGCGCGGTGCGTGCTGGCGAATCCCAAACTATCAGACCTCTTTGGCTTCCTCGCAAAATCAATGGCAGCATGAAATCGATCCATTTCCTTAAAACTGTCTGTGTACTCCATGCCCTTTCAGTTTCCAGAACACAGATGTCTGAAACGCAGCGTTCAATTCTGTCCTTCTTGCCTTTGGTGATGATTAAAGGTGGAGCTTTACTTCCATCGAGACGAATTGCCAAAATACATGTAACTCGTGCACTTTCGTAACCAGTAGAGGGAATGTAAATTGACGACGCACCCCTTTGATCGATTGTCGATTGAGATCCTTGACCCATGAACACTGCAGTTTCATCCATAGCAATCATGTTGGAGAGACTGTATTTACTAAAATCTATTCCATCAACAAAGGATTTAAATGTGAGTGCACGTTTAATAATATCGGCATCTTCCAGTTTGAACAGTGTTGTTGACCTTCTAAGAGAAAATTCATGTCGCTGAAGGAAACCATCCAACCAGTGGTTTGATGCTTTGAAGTCTTTCGAAATATACCAAATTGTAGTGCATTTTTAAGGGCAAATGTCTGAATATCAGCCCTGCGAACAATTAAACCTCCTGCTCTCCTTTCAGCAACCCATTCACAAATGACGCGTCTTCCAACTCAGAAAATAGCGGATGTCGACCTGATCCACACTTGCGTTTCTTTGCATTTCCTCGTCCACTTTTTGACTGAGTTTCTCGTAGTCTGATCGCCATTCCGAACCATTCGAGATCCAAATTCCTTTCTTTACAGAAAGCAGTAAGGTTCTTGCCCTGTGATTCCTCCACTATTCCTTTTTTGTACTCGATTGAATAACTTTTTCTTGCACTCATCTTGTCTTGGGGTGAAAATGACCAGAAAAATGATTTCTTATCCAATGTGGCACAGTTCAACTTTTTAAGTTCCACGTGGCTCGTTTGCGTACGCTCATCAATAATGACGAGTGTTTGTGTTGCATAATGTGATTGGCTGAGATTAGGGAAGTTTTGCCGTCGCCAACCGCCTATGCAGTAGCAGCACAATAAAATCGCGCCTGCAAGCTCAACTTTAAGGATAAGAGACGTCAGGTAAATGCTTGGAAAAACCAAACTGCCGCTCTCAACTAGGGCTTATTTTAAGGGTAGGGCTTACATTAAAATCATCCTCAAAAATCACGCTAGGTCTTATTTTGCGGTAGGTCTTATTATCGGGGAAACACGGTATATATATATATATATATGTGTGTGTGTGTATATATATATATATATATATATATATATATATATATATATATAATATGTGTGTGTGTATATATATATGTGTGTGTGTGTGTGTGTGTATATATATATGTATATAAAATATAGTGTGTGTGTGTGTATATATATATATATATATATATATATATATATATATATATATATGTATATAAAATATAATGTGTGTGTGTGTGTGTGTGTGTGTGTATATATATATAGACATATATATATATAATATAATGTGTGTGTGTGTGTGTGTGTGTGTGTGTGTGTGTGTGTTGGCCTTCAGCCATGATGTGGTTTTAGTCTCCCACTGCCATGCTGCAGTGTTTAGATAACATACAGTCACAATAATAACATACCCTCATCAGGGCCTGTTTAAATCCTCGTTAAATCTATTTTATCTGCTTTTACATCACAGCTGCATGGTGCCTGTGTGTGTGTGTGTGTGTGTGCTTGCATACAATGCATGTTCTGATGTGACATTGAGCGAGGCATAGTATAAGTGAATGCAATTTTGAAATCGCCGCAAGCAGAGGGTGCTGTGTTGTGCAATGTGACGGTGTTACCGAGCAATCACACGTAATGATTCAGCTCTTGTGGGATAAGAGAGCTAACTATGCGTGGAAGGATCATGTAGAACACGCAGCGCTAACACTCGGGAGGAGACGACTGGAGCTGCGCTGTAGAGGAAGAGGGAATTTGTTCTTTATATACCAAATGGCTGTTAATATGTCTGTGTTCTCTTACATTTCCAATTATTATGAAATGTCAGCAGCTGCGTTTGTGATGATTAGCGACTATTCGCAACTCTTTTTCCACAGTTTGGGAATGTTTGGGAACTTTTGGAAGCTTTTGGTAAAATGCCAGGCGAATACCAGGTGAGACGAACCACCGCTATATGAATAATGGACGCAAACCGATAAAAACCTTCCAAAAACAACCCACCACAAATTTATTCATGTCTCAGCGTTCGCGGTTGTAGCGTCTTCTCGGGAGAACAGTTTGAAAATCTTCCTGTAATGTCTCAGGAAGTTGAGGACACGAATTAACGATTCCGGATGACTGGAGTCATATTCTAAATGCTTGTAAAATTTCGTTCTCTCCGGTATTGTGTTCAATACTTGGCGAAACAAAAAATGTTTTCCGCGACCCAGGCTACAAGTGTTGTGCAAATGCTTGCAACTCATTCATTCATCTCCTAAGCCACTAAATACTGACTAGGCTTGCGGGGAAGCTGGCGCTCATCTCGGGCAACTCTGGGTGAAGACGGGGTGAACACAGCCATTCACAGTCACTCCTAGAATCAATTTGGAGCCACCAGTTAGCCTAATGTGCTTGTCTTTGGACTGTGTGAGGAGACCTGGACGTTCTTGCTGTGAGGCAGACTGAGTCACCACTACACTGCCATGCTGCCCTACAGATTGTCAAATTATGCACAACAGCATTAAATCTTGTCTCCACCTGGCAGGAAAAATGTGTAAGACCGGTCTAAATACGCAACAATAGTAAGACCTGTGGAAGTGTCACAGGCTCGGAGTGTGTGTGTTCCAGATAATAAATCATCACTTGGGCTCTGTTTTAATTAGTCTGCCAGATACAATTATACAAAGCTACAAACTACTGTGTGAGTAGCAGTGGGCACCCGAGCTTGAAGGAGAAACGTGGACAGTATGCACTTTCAGAGAACTGTTTTTATCTCCCCTCAGGCAAGATATAATTACCTTTGCACCTTCCTGACATCGGGGAAGGGTACAGGGTGAACTACTGCATTTTTATTGGTTTATAAAATGGGTACATTTTTACTCTCGGGCATCGCTCAGGTTCGATCCCTGTCCGACATAAACAGAGTTTAGTGTTTAAGGAATAACAATAAATCCGTCTGGAGAAACTGTTTGTCGTTTAATATGTTTGCTCTCATTAGTTCTAGCCATTCTATTGAATGGTAGGGTAGTAACCAGGAGATTCATCCATAGAGTGGCACAAAGCAGGTATAACGCCCGGCAGGAGACTCGCTATCTCCAGGGATGCATTGGTTAGAGATATTGCACTGACATTCTGAGATTTATTTCACACACACACACACACACACACACACACACACACACACACACACACACGTAACCCATTACCATGGAGACAGGCTGGACCCGTGCGTCAGGACAGTGGTGTGCCGGTTACAGGGGTGGGGTTCGTTTATAAAAAAAAAAAAAAAAAAAAAATAAGGCGCATTGCTGCAAACCAATAAGCTCGCTCAAAATAAAGTGAGCATGTGTACAAAGGATATGCGGTATATGTACTATGACATTGACATGTCTTCACCTGGGAGGCTTGGGTAGTTGCTGTCTGGGTGATGTCTGGCTTCTGTCTGATTTCCTGTCTTGCTGCGTTCTTCTCGACATGTCACTCATGATCCATGTGTAGGACTGCTCTTTTACTCGCGCACCTGGGCCCCTGTTTTCCACCCAGCACCACTCGCCTACTACATGTGCATAGCTTCATGACTGATGCCGAATGTCTCGTTCTGGAGTATTGAGTAATGTATTAAAAATGGGGGGGGGGAACAAAAGATAAAATGCTTTCTAAAAATTATAGTCCTGGCCGCAAATAGCCGTGTCTTGTTCAGAAGTCGAACACTGTGCTTATTGCTGACTGCCCGAACCCAGCGCCGCACCGAAGCTCAAAATTTGCAGAGCTCTTACGTCATCGATCAAGGATACAGATGCTTATGGAGGTAAAATGATGTCACAGAGGGCTTTAAAACCCCTGCCGAATAACAGATGGCACTGCATTACTTTGACTTAACCCGGGAAAGAGGCTAGAGCAGGTCATGCTCATGTTTTGCCCCATGCTTGTATGTGGGGCATACCGTTCCAAACCACCTTGCACCAGCGTCCCGGGGCCTCCGAGGAAAGTGGTTATGCCCACGCCACACATGGTATCAGCCTTGCCAATCGCTGCCATCTGTTTCATCACGCTCTCAGTGTTCCCAATCAGAGAGACAGAGTGATCGGGAAAGAGGGAGCATTTGGTGGTGAGAAAAACAACACATGCAGCACACATGGCTGTTGAGCACCTTTACATGAAGTGAGATGAAAAGGGAACAAAAATTAATTAGGATAAATGTATTAGAAATAATATGATTTTGACACTTACACAATGATATTCTTAGTGATAGTCAATCGAACCTCACGGCTGGTTCTGTACCAGTGATGTGACATGCAAACGTGTACTCTGGACTTAAGTTCTCACTTGTAGTCATGTGTCTGTGATGTAAGCGTAGACTTGGAATTGAACTTTGGGTTAATCTTGTATGTAAGGTGAGACGCTCAAATATACTATACGTCTGATTTGAAATCTGACATGGACTTGAACTCCTGTCCTGAGCCTTGATTCGATTTGAGTAAACCTTATGAAATTACTTGATTTGATTTGAGTAATCCAGATTAAATTATCCTCCAGTGCAGTGAACTTGGTTATCAAAGGCCAGCCATGTCTCTCCCTGTCTGGTGAGAGGCAGGTAACAGAACCGTCGGTGACTTTCAAGAGTAGATTGCGTAGCCGTCAGTGTGTTTCTGCCCTGCTGTTCAGGGTGTACTCTGCCCATGCCCAGAGTCGGCCAAGATGGGCACCATCCTTCCCGCGACCCTAGTGAGAATAAAATGGTTTGGAAAATAAAATGTCAACCACAGAGATCACCAGGCAATCATGGGCGTCTGTGAGCTCATTTATACGAGGGGGGTGGATGGCGCTTTCCCTCCGAGTGTGTTAGACCGTCCCCAAATACACATGCACCGCAGTTTGAAAAGAAGTGGGTGGCCAACGTTGCATGTCATGGAGGGGGCGTGTGCATGCTTCAGCCCCTCCCTGGTTGGTCATGGTCATGTGACAGTGAAGACTGTACCTGATTGGTGGGAATTGGAGACGACTAAAGTAGAGAGAAAATGAGTCAAGGTTTTAACTAAAAAAAGTAATTCGATTTTGGATTTAATAGCTAGTGGTATGAGCCTGGCTTGAAATCGGATTGGATGTGATAATAAGACGATTTAATATAGAACATACTTGAGAACTGCTGATCTGAAATCTGATTTGCGTATACAGTATAAATTCGTAACTTTAGAACTCCTGACCTGAGACGACTTGAACTAAAGTACTACAGACTTCAGACCTGACTACATTCGTGATTTGAGATCAATTTTGAACTTGAGAACTCATGACTTTCATTTTTTATAGAATGGTGGTTGGGCTAGAGCCCATCCCGTACGACCTCGGGTGATGACAAGGCACAGCTATTCACACTCACATTTATACCTGGGACCGTCAAAAATATCCAATTAACCTAATGTGCGTGTCTTTGGATTATGGGAGGAAACTGGAACATCCAGAGGAAACCCACACACAGACAGAGAGAACATGCAAACTCCACACAGAAACACCCTCGTCTTGACCCATATGACTTTCTTGCTGTGAGGCTGAAGTGCTAAACACTATGCCGTACGACTGAAGTCATTCATTTGTTGGACTTTTTTATCCAACTCAGATCATGGTGAGGTTGGGGCCCCTGATAAGCCTGAGTGAGGACCAGATTATCGCAGGACCAACCGACACGACTATTTACATATATTCTCATACCTAAGGTTAATTTGGAACAAGCCTGTTGGCTTATAATGCGTGTCATTTGGTCTGTGGGAGGAAATTGGAGTAACCAGAGGAAGTCCATTTCATGTCCCGAGGGTCAGAGTCAGTAACCGAGGATCGGTCCGACAGAACCCATGCCTTCCGCTACCACCCAACTCACATGGTCACGAGCTTTGGGTAGTGACCGAAAGAACAAGATAGCGGATACAAGCGGCTGAAATGAGCTTCCTTCGCCGGGTGGTGGGCTTCTCCCTTAGGGTGAGAAGCTCTACCATCCTGGGAGAGCTTGGAGTAGATCCGCTGCTCCTCCGCATTGAGAGGGGCCCGTTGAGGTGGCTCGGGCATCTGGTCAGAATGCCTCCCGGACGCCTCCCTGGTGTGGTATTTCGGGCATGTCCAACCGGGAAGAGATCCCGGGTTCGACCTAGAACACGCTAGAGGGACTATG
>CM045741.1:13982515-14007515 GCA_024760905.1 Plotosus lineatus | reverse complement strand
AAACATGCTTGGCTTACATCGTCTCTATTTGACCTGCAAGACATGAGGGTTTTTTTTTGGTTTTTTTGATGGGGGAGGGGATTGTTATATCAATATTACTATTGCTTGCGTGTGCTCTATTGTGCACATTGTGTGTACTCATTTTGGCCATTATTCCACTGTGCCACATGTACAGTGGTGTGTGTGTGTGTGTGTGTGTGTGTGTGTGTGCGTGCATAACAATGCCAGGCTGCCCCTTTTCACCCAGCCAATCATTATTCCTGAAACACAGGAACCCCATCTGTCTTTGTCTGTCTAGTTACACACACACACACACACACACACACACACACACACACACACGTACACAGCTGCCCTCGTGCCAGTATTTTGGTACATAGATATAAATATATCTCTCTTGTGCAGTTATGTAATATGTTTGCTATGTTGCATGTTTTAAAGTCAAAGTTGTACATTCTGTACTGCTATTTTTTTTTTTGTGTGTGTGTGTGTGTGTGTTTGTTATACATTAAGCACGACAAGGATTCAGAGAATTTTACTCACTATCCAACACGAGGAATCCAGGGGTGCAAACTTGGTTACTATGGAAACAGTCAGGGCAGTAAAGGGATTAGATTACTAGAGGAGGCATGACAGGTTGGCTGCGCATACGTGTGCATGCGCGTCAGTGTGTGTATGACTGCATTTGCATGCATGTAATTATATGCCAGTGGCTCACAAAGCAATGATTCAGTACAGCATTGATGGAAATGAGGAGTCAGCAGGTGCTTCTACAGGGGGGGGGAGTATTTGCTTATTTCGAAACTTTATTTATAAACTGATAAATTATGAATTGAGATCTGGTCACCAGATTACTTTCAACAATAAAGAAGTCTTGTAGTAGAATATGCACATCTGTACATGTGCATGCCACTGACATGTAAATCTACTCATGATTTATTGTGTCTAGCATGTAAACAATAGGATTTTAAAGTTAACAAAGAAGAAAAACACGTGCTCAAGTTAAAATAGAGAGTTTTATAGAATATTTAAACAGAATAAAACCCCTCGGAGCCTCTCGGGCCTTCCAGCATTAGAGAATTCTGCCTCGCTCTCATGCGTAACAGTAAGACAAGCCGTGCTACGATAATTAGCATGGCAATGAGTTTAATTATGAGGTTTGAGTGTAAGAGCCAAATCGTTGGTGTTTGACAGGAACTACGTCTAACCTGCAAAAGCAATCTCAGCTTTCGAAGGTAATATCCTGTGTCTGGTGTAAGTATTAAACCTCCAAGTGAACTTTTCCACACTTTGTATCGAATCAACCCAGAACTGAAATGGACTTAAGTAGCATTATAGCGCATAAATTACTGACGCGCTCACCCGCTGAACTGCTATTAGTTTTGCAGGAAGGCTGGAGTCTACCTCAGCCGTCACCGAATGAATGTGGGGTATACCCTGAACCACTTGCAAGACCATCACCGGGGTTTACTCGTACAAGCATTCACCCTTCTATACCTAGGGATAATTAGCCGAATGTCCAGGTATTTTGGACTGTTGAAGGTAACTGGATTTAAGAGTAGAAGATACGGAGGACAGGGTGAGATGGAGGCGGATGGTTTGCTGTGGCGACCCCTGAAGGGAAAAGCCGAAAGGAAAAGAAGAAGAAGAAGAAGAAGGTAACTGGATTAACAGGAGGAAGCCCACGCAAACACGGAAAGTACGTGGCACAAATTATTCTAATAAAAAAAAAAAATTAGTCATCCCTCGCTACTTCATGCTTCAGTTCCTGCTGCTTCAGTGCATCGCAGGTTTTTCAAAAATATTTATCGCAAAATTTAAAAAAATTAAGGAAAATGCCACAAAACAAAGCCAATTATGCAAAAAAAAAAAAACAAAACAAACAAACAAAAGCAAAAAAAAAAACCAACCCGACAAAACGACTTACATTTTTATGTGAGGTGCACATCTAAGTGCGTGCGCGTTTGCGTGTGTGTGTGTTTGTTTATATTTTATTTACATCTTATGCAGTATATTTGAATGTTTAATTGTTATTATAAGCATTTATAGCGTTGAATATGTAGTTATTGATGCTATATGCACATATACATGTACGGATATGTCAGTCGGGGGGGGGGGTCGATCCTACTTTGCGGAAATTCAGAGGTCGCGGGGGGGTTCTCGCTCCCCATTAACCGTGAAAAGTGAGGGATCACTGTATTAAATGTGTGTGTGTGTGTGTGTGTGTGGAGACAAAACATGTTGCGGTGAATCTCTTAAATTAGATCGGCTGCATCCCACCACTGAGGCTGTAATTAGCTGAAGACAGTCATTCTGTGCGTGTAATTAAAATGCCATGTGATCGCCGTAGAAATACGCCTGCTCTACGAATAGGGCAAAGTTTATTACAGTAATGTCTGACTGAAGAAAAGGACGTGTTAAGTTCCTTTGTGTTCACGATGCTATTTGATGAGGTACATGGAAATGTTCATGGGAGTTGAACGTCTGTGACCAATCAAAACAAACCGTGTCTTAATGCACCAAACTGACGAAGTCATCAAGTAATCGACAGGTATTGAGATCAGACCCCGCCCTCCTAGAAGTTTTCCAAAAAGAATATACTTTATACTTTATACCTGCATAAAATATCCTTGAACCTTCTGTAAGGTTGATTCGAAGAGTCCATCAACAAAACAAAGGCCATCCATTTGTTTTTCTTATCTTACATTGATTACAATTCATTTAAATATTATGAATTCATATATTTTCTTTAAATTAAGTTTTTTTTTTTGTTTTTTTTTTTGTTTTTTTTTACTCAACATATAATATGCCACATAAATCCCTCGATATTTCTGGGGACGGTATACCCCAAGAATCCACAACCAATCCAGGATATCGGCTCAATTACCTTTTAAATTCATTCATTTTCAAAGCCACTCAGTTCTAATTAGGGTGGGGGGGGAGGGTGGTTCCCATCTCATCCAATTCTGGGCAAGGGCAGAGTACACCCTGGACGGCTTGCCGGGCCACCACAGAGCCAACACTCACAGAACCATTAAAACTCGCACCTTGGGGTGATTTGGAACAGCCGATTTCCCTCCCGTACATGGAAACCCACACGAGCACAGGGAGACCATGCAAACTCCGCACAGAAACACCCGAGCTGGGAATCGAACCCAGGCCTTCCTGCTGAGGCAGACATGCTAACCACTATGCCACCGTGCCACTCCCCTTTTAAACTTTTTCTTTCTTTCTTCTTTCTTTTCGGCTGTTCCCTTTTTCCTCAGGAGTCGCCACAGTGAATCATCGCACATTTGATTTGGCGTAGGTTTTTATGTCGGATGCCCTTCCTGACACAACGCTTTAGCAAGGGGCGGAAACACGCTGATTTCAGGGCCTGAAATCTCGCCAGGCCATTGCAGGGCGGAAACACACTGACGGCTTTGCAGCTACTCTTTACGAAAGTCAGCACTGGTTCTTTTACATGAACCTCTCGCCATAGACAGTGAGAGACATGGCTGGCCTTTGATGACCAAGTTAGCCTCAGTGGGGCCACTCACTTTTTAAACTATTCCCCAAAATTGCAATTGGACAACAACTACTATGAAATTGAAACTTGGCGCATTTATGTCATTTATGTGTTATATGTGACGCATTTGTGTGTCTTCGCCATACGGGGCGATGAGCTCGCTGGACAGGACCGTGTGGCAGTCGAGGTAGTTGAGCAGGTGGACGAAAGCCCGAGTCTTTCGCTCCCTTGTGCGCCCTGTCTTGCTCTACTCGAGCGAGACATGGACGCTCACTGTTGAGATTGGACGACGACTGGACTCCTTCGTTACGACTTCCCTTCGCCGCATCTTCGGATACCGCTGACGGGACTTTGTTACCAACCGGAAGGTGCTCGAGGATGCGGGGATAGTAAGAGTAACCTGCTTGATCCGTGAGCGTCAGCTGCGCTACTACGGGCACCTGGCACGTTTCCCGCCTTTGGACCCAGCACACCGGATCCTGTCTGTTCGGGATCCTAGGGGCTGGAGCCGATCGCGGGGGACGGCCGCGTGTGACGTGGTTGTCGCGGCTGCGGGCTGCCCTGCCAGGGGGTATGGGCCCTGCGTAGGCCTGGTCGATCGCCAGGAGACCGCTGGATGAGTGAAGGTGGCCAGTGGACGCGGTGAAGTGCTGTCCCGGCGCATGCCCTCATACCTGACCTGACCTGACCTGACCTGTGTCATTTTGAATAACTGAATGTTGATTTCCAATATGTTAAAAAAAAAAGTCAGGAAACAGTACTTTTGGATAAAACAAGCAATAAAAATAAAAGTAATTAAATATAAATTACTAAAGAAAAAAAAATATTATTATAATGATGATGTCAATGATAATAATTTTGTGGTATTTGGTCACATTTATGCTAATGACTTCACTTATTAGCATTGCCAGATGTGCAACCATAGCGTACTTTTATGGTGCAGTAGCTATAAACTAAGGTGTTCTAAACCCGCCTCCTTTTTGAATTGATTTGCATATGCATGTTTAAATCTGTATGCAAACATTTGCACTTTGCATCAAAAAGGCTGTAGACGTAGTTTATAGATGAGATAGATTTGTGCATGCTGAGGTTTAACCTTGTAAAAGAGAAAAGTAAAATGAGTTTTAAAATGTGATTGAGAATTATTTGAATTGATGGGACTCGTATCAGTGCGTATACGATTCTTCACTCGTGTGAAAAATGCATTGAACGTTCCTTCCGTATTCAGCACTTCGAGTTCTGTAGTTCTGTGGTTCTTGTTGTTTCTGTGGGTGTTAGGGTGGGGTGTACAGGTTTTCGAGAGATAAGTTTCCTAATAGAGCATGTGATTCTTGAATGCACCGATGCCAGCGTCATCACTGAGTCACCTAGTTTGATGTCGTGTAAAGGCTCATATGATTGAGAAAATCCAATCACGTTGGCTCGCAGTACTCACTGAATTAAACATGAAGCTAACCAAGAGAGACGGCGCGGTGAGGACCGAGCTATGGTTCTGTTCTAATAGGAATGAGCCTGTGGATGGGATTGGGGCAGGGGGGTGCGGGGTGGCTTCCTCCTTTTATCATCATATTGCGTGAGCAGATCCAGAACAGCGTCTGTCATACAGTCGGTGAAAGAGTGTGAAACAGAGCCTTGACCTAGAAAATGTTTCCTGTATTAAAGCACAGATTGTCAAATAATTTGTACAGTCTATGGGATGTTTATACCAGGGGATTTTATACCTGGTGCCTTTTGTTATATATTATTAAGTCGTTCCTGAATATTTCGAGTAGGTGGCACCTTACAGTCATTTGCATAAATATTCACCCCTTGGAGACTACACCTGTAATATGAAACTGGGAAGCAGCAATGTAGTTAGCAGGATTATTTAATAATAAAAATAGTAAAATGTTTAATTTATCTTTGCTATCGTGACACCTCTTGCAGTTAAAGTGTTATATGTTCTTAATATCAACACATCTGTATCCGGAATTCCTCATACTGTGCTTGAGAATTTACTTTAACAAACAGAAAAATGAAGATCAAGGAAATAAACACTCATTCACTCATATACTGAAGTGCTTGATCATACCAGGGAGGGTGGTGCCCATCTCAGCGGATACTGGGTGAAGGTGCTGTACACCCTGAGCGGCTCCCTGACCAACAAACACACAAAGCCACTCATAACCAGGTAAATTTTGAATAGCCAGTTACTGTAATGTGCATATCATTGGATTGTTGGAGGAAACTGGAGTACCTGATCAGACCGGACCGGAGAGAACATCCAAACTCTACATAGAAATGCTCGAGCACGGCACCCCAGGACCTTCTTGCTGTGAGACGGACGTGCTACTATTACACTATTGTGCTGGGGAAAAAAAAGCAATTACTAGTACTGTACTGTATATAAAATAATGAATAATATGATTAATAATATAGTGGTACCTCACCTTACGATAGTCCCAGCAAACGAAAAATCCAGGTTATGAAAAACATTTTCCAAAATTTTTTGTCTCTGCATACGAAACAAGTTCTCCTTACGAAACGCGCCAAATCAACGTGCCATTCAAACAATGCACGAGTTGCTCTCTATTGACTATTTCCCAACATCCCGCCCCTCTGGTCTCCCATTGGCTAGGAGGGATGACGTAGCTCCCTCCCATTGGCTATTATGGAGCTGTATCTCCCATAATGTTTTTCGTGTAAAGGACAGAGTTACTGTTGTTTCATGAGTTTTTTGACTCAGGCTTTTAACCTTCCATAAACATTTGTAAGATTATAACTCTGCTAAGAAGTCATGCACACACAATGGTCAACACACATGCGCGCACACACGCACACATGCATGCATGCATGCACGCAATAGATTGGACATTACTGTTTCAATTCTGAAGCAAGGTGATCTCACCAAGATGGCCCCACTTCAGAATTGAAACACTAATGTCCAATCTAGTTTTTGTTTTCTTTTATTTTGATGATCAGTGATTGGTGGAACGAGGTGGAAGGTGTGGCTACTGTTTGGTTTAAGTAAAAACCTGCAGCCACACCTGCCCTTTGTGGATAAGATTGGAGACCCCTGGTTGATGGTGTGAGGTTCATGTAAAAGAACCATTGCTGACTTTCCACAAGAGTCGCTGCGTAGCAGTCAGTGTGCTTCTGCCCTGCAAAGGCCTGACGAGCCGCCCAGCGTGTATTCTGCCCTCGTCTGGAGTTGGCTGGGATGGGCGCCAGCCTCCCCACGGCTCTAATTAGGATTAAGCGGTTACAGAAAATGAATGAATGAATAAAAAATCAGTAATACGAGTGTAGCTTCCATCACAGGTCATAGCGGTGCAAACCTATGCAACTGTAATAGAGAAAACATATTCGTATAAAAAGAGGTGATATCATTTCCTGGATGAATTCCTGCTTTGCATTTTTCACTTCTGAAGATAAGTAAGCAGCACTGAAGTCAGAATGGTACGTAACCATAAGCCCTGATGCTTTTGTGTTTGGTTTATTTTATTCTACGTATCATTTAGCCGGTTTCAATGGCCTGGCGTCGGGTTTATTTACTCAGTACTGCACCTAGTTATCAATGTGAATTATCCTAATGACTCGAGAATAGGTTTAAAGCGGTGACTCCAAGCATGAATATAACACTGGCAATACTGTTCCTGTCAGGTGGGATGGCAGCCCGATGACACACGACCCCGTCAACAGAAAGAAGCGTGATGCTGTAACCGGAGCCACTTTAGCCTTTCAGTGACATGCTGCAAGAGAGAGTAGGATATGTCTGGGTGTTTGGAAGTTTTATACACGATGAGTGGTGCATTTACTTAAGAGCCGGACGTGATGGCTCTGTCTTTGGTGAAGGACGGAAAGGCTTCGTTGAATGTAGGCACGTTTTCATATCGTCGACATTCCTGGGTCTGGTGAGTGTCACACTGCTGTTCAGAGGGTGGCTCGGGTCCAGCAGCGCTTTCATAACTTGCATCGCATTGGAATAACATTTTCCGCGGAAGGACAGGAGGACTGTATTTGTGTATGCATGTATTCACAGATGGGTCACACATTTGATTGAATAAAATTGACAAACTATCTTAACACGGACTTGCTTTCACACCTAAGAACAGCTTCAAGGTGCTTCTGCGTTGATTCTGCAGACCTGTGAGACTGGAATAGAGAAGACGCAGGCTGTTTCCGTAAGGGCCATGGAATGCAACTTTTACAATTTTCCAAATTCATTATCAAACCATTGAGATTTTGTGCCGTGCTGATTGAAGCGGAGTGGAAGAGATCCAAGCCGAAAAGAATCACAAGATAAACATATTCAGTCAGTCGTTATGTAGCTTGTTACTTTAGTCTTGTCTCTATGGGAATGGGGGGGAGGGCATGGTGGCGCAATGTTTAGTACGTCCACCTCACATCAACAAGGTCCTGGGTTTGTGTTCCAGGCTCCGAAAAGGGTGTTTCTGAGTGTAGTTATCATGTTCACTCTCTGTTCTTGTGTTGGGTTTCCTCTGGGTACTCCGGCGTCCCCCTACAGTCCAAAAACAGGCACACTAGGCCATTTGACAGTTCCAGATTGCCTCTGTTTGTGAGGGCGAGTTTGAATGGTTGAGTGCATTTTGGCACTGCAGTGGTCCTGTGAGCTATTCATGGTGAATCTTCACCCCCTGACGGCTGGGATAGACTTCAGCCTTCTGGTGACCGTGGTGGAATTAAGTGGTTTGCCAAATGAGTGAGTGAAGATATGGGAAGAGTGCAATCTGATTGGATCCCTGTCTTGGCTTGATTAACATTCACTTGACAAAGGGAAGGTGGGTGCTTCTGAACGGTCTTTCCAATTTAGCAACATCCACCCAAACTGAGGTGAATAATTGTTTTAGTGGATATACTACATGTCAACATACACAACAAAGCACCTCGGAAACAAGATTTGTATCGTTATTTTTAAATGTTTTAATCGTTAGTGAGGTAGATCAGGTGACTTTTGTGCAGTTTGAGTTGTAGTGAACACTAACTAACAGCTTTTGTTTACTCATTCAGAATTCCCTCTAAGACTTTGCATTCAAATGTAACCAATCTGCATGCATCTGCTCAAGTTGTAAAATGTGTATACTCGGCTCTCGAGTGGCACATCGACAAGGTGCGCGACTATTAACCCAGAGATCGCAAGTTTGAATACAGGTTAATACCACAGCCATCCATGATTAGGACTCCGTGGGAGCTAATTGGCCGAGTTCTCACGGGAGGGAGGGATGACATACGCTCACTTCCCTGTCACTCACAGTGATCAGCAGCCAATCATGGGCGTCTGTGAGCTCATTCGTACGAGGGACTGGATCGCGCTTTTCCTCAGAGTGTGTTAGACTGCCCCAACGACGCATGGCGCTGCAGCTTGAAAAGAGGTGGGTGGCAAGGATTGCATGTTACGAAGGGGATGTGTGCATGCCTTCGACCCTCCCTACTTGGAGGCGGTTGTGTGATAGGGAAGGCAATACTTAATGGGTAGGAATTGGATATGACTAAATTCAGGAGAAAATGGGAAGGGAAAAAAATATATGTACAGGCATACCGCGGAACTTACCCCCCCTTCCCCCCGCGACCGCCGATTTCCGCGAAGTAGAATCGACACCCGTGACTGACGTATATGTACATATATATGTGTATATAATATCAATAAATACATATTCAACACTATAAATGCTTATAATAACAATTAAACATTCAAAAATAATGCATAAGATGTAAATAAAATATAAATACACACATACAGATGCGCACTTCACATAAAAATATAAGTAGTTTTGTTGGGGGGTTTTGGGTTGTTTTTTGTTTTCGTTTGTTTGGGTTTTTGTTTTTTTTGCATAATTGGACTTGTTTTGTGGCATTTTTCTTAACTTTTCCCCAATTTTTCCATAATTTACTTATTTTTTATTTTTATATTTTTGAAAAACCCGCGATGCACTGAAGCCGCAGGAACTGAAGCAGGAAGTAGCGAGGAATTACTGCATGCTTTATATCAGGTGAAGAAAATTATGGCCCAATAATGTATGGGAAACTACATGAGTTCAAAAGTTGACATTTTTTCTTGCCTCTCTCCAACCTCAAAAAGTTTGCCATTCAATTAAAACATTTATATTTTTATCATTTCTGATTTATGGATGTGGTGAAGGCGGACATGAAGGTCGTTGGAGTAAGAGAAGAAGATGCAGAGGATAGGGAGAGATGGAGGCAGATCATTTGCTGTGGCGACCACTGAAGGGAACAGCCAAAAGAAAAAAAAGAAGAAGAAGAATATTTTTATCATTTCTAATATTTTTCTGAAAGTATCTGTTAAAACTGTTCCAGATGTAATACACTTTTTTTTTTTTTTTTTTTTTTTTTTTTTTAACGGAGAGGGCCTAAGCAAAATTATTGCTTTTGGTTACTGTTGCTGGATCATTATCAGAGGTCACATCGGTGGTGCTCTAACACTAAAGGGAAGTTCTGCTTCCTCAAAAATGCCACCAAAGACATTGTCAAGTATGTAAAGCTGTATTTACAATAATATTACAAATCTCACAAGGCGACCGATGTGATGTATTTATTTATTTTTTGTCCTGCACTCCCATGGCAGTGTGAGCCATTAAAACACATTTACGCATAGCTTTCCTGAAGTGTTGGGCCATTCTGGAGCAAAGTGAGACTTTTTATTTGAAAAATGCTTAACATGAATAAATCCTGCCCCAGACCAGCTTCTTTGGGGTTCTATGGGTAGTGGCCGGGTCAGTATGCTGGGCTGCCGCATGATGATTGGAGGAACCGACAACTAGTCTGGAATGTCTTGAAATGACCGCAGCATCGAAGCTTCTCAAGTCTAGTTGAAGATAGAATAGATTTTTATCGGTAGGAACTGGTGCTTGCAGTTTGTTTTTGTTAGCGATATCGCTAACTATTTTCATTTGTTCCTGTTTTAGGAATGCCAGCTAGCTGTGTGTAAGGGTGGCTACTGCAAGAGAATCAGAATTAAATGTCAGGGCAGAAAAACAACCAAGATTGTTTTGGCTTTAAAATCTGGGAAAAAATAATTGCTCTATTTAACTCTCCTGGTATGACGAGGAGTTCATATCAATATAAATGTTGTGGTTGTTGCGGTGCTATGTGTTTGGTCACAAAGGGGTTTTGGGAATATGGCGAACCTTCACAGGGTAAGCAAAATACAAGTAATATAGATATAGATAACATGCTACAATAAACACTGTAGACGTTTTTTTTTTTTTTATTTATTAAACAAAATCTATAGTTTGTTTGCATGTATGTGCGATTATATACAATTATTTATTCAAGCTATGCCCTTTACACTGATTAGACCCTGCAGGACAGGCTAAGAATGGGTCTGTAATTTCATGTGCCTTAGGAGAGCTATTCACACTGAGCGCATTTCACTGGGCAGGGGGGCCGTATAATAAAGAGCGCCGCTAAATGTTCCTTTATTAGCTTGTGGCCACTGCAGGGCATCTCAGATTGCAAAGGCTCTAAAGGGGCTATGTTCTTGCAAAAAGAAAATTGGAATTAAACTCAATCTAAGCTCACATGAGATATATTCGCTCACTTATAAACTTATAATATAGCATTACTGACACCACACACACACACACACACACACAGAGAGAGGAACGCATGGAAAAACACACACACGCACGCAAACTCATAATGAAAATCAGTGATGATTATTATCACAACTTCATCTTTTGAACCTCATTAGTCATTATACGTTCATCCTTCTTCTAAAAGCCCCATGTGCACATCGAACCCTGGTACATGGTCTTCTCTGTTGGAGTACTTTTTGTTCAGGAATGTCCTTCACATATCCTAGAGGCATACTGAATCTAATCAGGCAGCTGTTACTTCACCACGTTGGATCATTTTCCAGAATGAATTGTATCATGGTTATGGGATATCTGACCACAATATGTTACAGCCCACTACTAATATGTCTAATACTGCTGAGCCGTCTGATAATGCAGATTTATGTTACTAAAGAGCTGTCTGATACAGTAAAGTGATCTGATACAGCTGAGCTGGTACTATAACACTGTCTGAGACTATAGAGTTGTTAAATACAACAGAGACACCTGAAACTTTGGAGTCGTCAGACTCTACACAGCTGCTTGATACTAAAAAGCTATTCAATACTGCGGCGCTCAATGATACCATCATTTTTTTCTGATACCTCAGAACTGGAGGGCAGTGGTGGCCTAGTGGTATAGGGCACTGGATCGCTGATCCAAAGGTTGGGGGTTCGAGTCCCACTCTCCACAAGGTTGTCACTGTCCCCCCCCAGTGCGGCTACCTGGGTTATCAAAGGCCGGCCATGTCTCTCAGTGTCTGTGGTGTGAGGTTCATGTAAAAGAAACATTGCTGACTTTCGACAAGTGTAGCTGCAAAGCCGTCAGCGTGTTTCCGCCCTGCGATGGCCTGGCAAACCGTCCAGGGTGTACTCTGCCCTCACCCGGAGTCGGCTGGGATGGGCGCCAGCCTCCTCCCTGCAATCCTAATTAGGATTAAGTGGTTAGAGACTATGAACTGAAAATCAGAACTGTTTATTATAGAGCAGTACAATAATAAGACAACAGACCTGTGTCTTAAGACTTAAAGCAAATGTCCAATCTAATTTCTTTTTTCCTTTTTGTTTTGATGATCAGTGAGTGGTGGAAACAGGTTGAGGGTGTGGCTACTGTTTGGTTGAAGTGAAAACCTGCACCCACAACAGGCCTTTGTGGCTAAGGTTAGAGACCCCTGTTTTACATGAACCTCTCACCATAGACAGTGGAGACATGGCCGGCCTTTGATAACCCAGTTAGCTGCACTGGGGGGGACAGCGACAACCTCGTGGAGAGTGGAACTCGAACCCTCAACCTTAGGATCAGTGATCCAGCGCCCTTTACCGCCAGGCCACCACCGCCCTGTGTGAAACGGTATAGTTGCTTGTTATTATATATAATGCTACAGCCTGTTATTGTTATTATACAGAGCTGGTGCATTTTACAGTGCAGTTTGTTAATAGCATTGTCTTTTCCGAACGAGATTTATTATAGTACTGAGCAGGTTGTTCCTACTGACATTTCTAACATTGTGGAGATATCTGTGAATATTGAGCTGCCTAAAATTGCAACGCTGCTGCCTGCTAATATCGAGTTGCTTGATGCGATAGGGCGTCTATTAATTTTGAACTGACGCATACGACAGCTGTCTTTTAAAAGTTCTGTCTGGTACTACAGAGCTGTTATTAACTATAGAGCTGTCTGGTACCATAAAGAGATCTTATTATTGCCAACTGTTGGATGAACAATGAAAATCAGTTTCGTGCCTCTTTGTTTAGCAGCAATTATTAACAAAATAACAAAAAAAGAAAATGCACAACGACAATGAAGGGACTACACGAAGCTATACATGTTCATATACTTGTATACATATATCGTACTATTATGGATGCTTATATAGCACAATTTCATACACGCGTATGCTGAATGCACATGAGACCCCAGTGCTTTCTGCACCCATCGCCACTGTACAGCACCAGTTGTTGTGTTGTTCTATCCTTTTGATGCTGAGCGCCTAGCAGGAAGCAACAACTCCCAAATTTTAACGTCTCATGGTATGACGCGGCCTGATTCGAACTCTGACCTTCCGGAGGATAAAGCGAACTCTCTACCAACTGAGCTAAATCCCCGCTAATCATCCTGTACACCAGGGCTGTCCAGCTCGTGCCACAAAGGGCCATGGGGCTGCAGGTTTTTGTTTCAGCCAAGCAGTAGTACACCTGACTTGTCTCAGAGAGGTCTCAGAGAGACCTGCTCTAAACATGAGTATTACACTTGAGCATGAGTATTGTACTGCCAGGAAGATGATCTGAATGATGGTTATTCGTCAGTGTGTGTGATGGTGGGGGTGGGGTTACACATTTAATAGCATTTTTGTTTTTAGTGTCCTGGAACATTTTTTTGAGGGGGGTTTCCGGTGGGTGGGGTCTCGTTTAATTCCACTGGCGCTCCTCTAAAGTAGCTATATGTTACCATAGAACTGTCGAATACTAATGAGATGTCTTGTATGACGGAGCAGTCTATTACGCTACAGTTGTTTATTACTAAAGCGCTAACTGATACCGCGGAGCTGGGTTTTTTTTTTTTATTATAGAACTCTCTATTGCAATAGAGTTGAGTTATTGTGGAACTCGCTGAACTACAGAGATGTCTGTTGTTATAGAATTGTCTGGCATACCAAAGATATCTGAAACTCCAAATCTGTCTATGATTGCAAAATCTTCTTCTTCTTTTACTTTCGGCTGCTCCCTTCAGGGGTCGCCACAGCAAATCATCTGCCTCCATCTCACCCTATCCTCTGCATCTTCTTTTCTGACTCCAACGACCTTCATGTCTTCCTTCACCACATCCGTAAATCTCTTCTTTGGTCTATGATTGCAAAATCTGTTTTGAAATTACGAAACTGTCCAATCAGCACAACTGACTTAATTACTGCATTTATTACCTTGATCCTAAATGTACAACTTATATTTCCATAAAAACCATAGTCAATATCGGGTCAACAACTGTAGCCTGGTTTTCTTTTGAGACTCGGATGTCTATTTGGCTCAGCCTTTCCTTCTTTTCTTTTCGTCCATTACCTCCACCGTAGTCACGATCTCTACATCTAAACCTTCCTTTCCCGTCATACTTCTCCATTGTATTGTAGTCCAACACAGGTCTCTTTGGGTTTTCTTCATGTTTATTTGAATTTTCTTTCTTAACGTAACTGACATCTGTAGATTTTTTTGTGCACTGAATGGAGCTGTAAGTATACCACTTCCTCTTTATTGTGTTTTCTGTAGAAAATGTCATTTTGAAATTTCCTGCCGAGGTCACCCCCATTTTACTGATGCGTATACCGGTAGTATGTTTCAGGTACTCACACTGCAGTGCAGCACTCTGTTAAATCTGTTATAACAACAAAAAAAGGTCTACAGAGCTTGTGCTGTGAACTTCGGTGGTTATCTAATGAAGAATTTTAGAAAAAAGAAAAAGTGAGCTTTTTTATTCATTTTATTTATTCCTTCATGTTTGTTTGATTTTGTTAACGCAGTAAGTAAACATAAAATCTTGTGCGAATGCTCATTTCATCATTTTCTGTAACCGCTTAATCCTAATTAGGGTCGCGGGGAGGCTGGCGCCGACTCTGGGCGAGGGCAGAGTACACCCTGGACAGCTATGCAGCTACTCTTGTCGAAAGTCAGCAATGTTTCTTTTACATGAATCTCTCACCATAGACAGTGAGAGACATGGCCGGCTTTTGATAACCCAGTTCGCTGCACTGGGGGGAGGGGGGGGGGGGGGGTTAAGTACTGACAACTGACAACCCGCTGATTAGTGGGGCTTGAACCCCCAACCTTGGAATCTTTAATCCAGCACCTTATCACCGGGCCACCACTGCCCCCTATCTAATCATTCATGGATATTTTATGGCTGCCACGTATGTACATAATTTTCTTTATGGTCTGTTTCCGAGCCGGTCTATGTTTTATTAAGGTCGTGGGGAGGCAAACAGCTCGCCAATCCACCTCAGTTCCAACAAACACACACACACACACACACACAGAAAACCAACAACTTAGACTTAGGGCAGTGCTTATTTTCTATGACGCGCCATCGAGGAAGGAAAAAAAAAAAACAATTTCACACCTCCCCCCCAGCATCCTGCGCGCGACTATAGTGTTTACTCCACTTCATATTGTTCGCTCGGTGCTTTTTCCCTGCACCATAGCGCAACAATGAGAGCGCCACTGCCAACTACTGTAGTGGAGGCGCAATTACACTTAATTCTTGTACAGTATGGCAAAAAAGCATGTTCCCCAGGGTCATTATGATGCCGGGGGGCATCTCACTATTTGGGAAGCACTGACCTAGGGGCAATTGAGAATATCCAAGTAGCCTAATATCCATGGCTTTGGAATTTTGGAGGAAACCCACACAAGCAGGGGAGAACCTACAAACTCTACACCTAAACATGGGGCTCGAACCCAGGCCTCATATATTAGATTACATAGTGCATAGTATTACAGTATTATATACTTATTAATTTTCATTGCTAAATGTTTTAAAATGTGCTTCCTTTATTTTTTATTTTTTTTATATATATTTCATTATTGAAGACATGATCCAACTGAAAGTTATAATTAATCTTGTTTTCTTTTTATGACTGCAAATATGCTTTCCCGTATCAGTTGCTTTCCTTCTGCCTGTTAAGACTCTTCCGAACAGGGAGATAGAATGAATGGATTGGTGGATGGTTGGATGGATGGATGTTCTTTGTGGATCCTTCCAAAGAAATTCTTGAGTCTACTTTGAGAAAAGTTAATGTAAATATAATAAGTAAAGATCTTGCAGCAAACTTTATCATGTCAATGCTTTGTCTTTGTTAAAATCCACAACTTTAATATTGAAGACAGAATAATGGAAGCCCCTGCGGTTTATCTCTTGCTCCAGAAACAAGATGATACGCTATGCACATTAATATATTATTTAGCACCGCCTCTTATGAATAGGAACGAATACTGCGTGCTTGGTGTTTGACATTTAATTGGGATAATTATTTATGATAAGCACGCATTAAAGTTGTGCAATGTTACAGGTAATTATCAAGTTGTAATGTAAGCTCCGGAGATTGGAGTGTTACTATGTGTGATGATGGGGAAGATCAGGTGCCGCACCGTGTCTGTAGAAGGCTTGAAAAGCCCTCGGGTTAAGCCTGCCGCATGCTCCGGTTTCAAGTCGAGCTCTTTTGGCTTTCACTGTTTAGTTTTTGCACACCGCCCTTTTTCTCTCCTCTGCTCAGGTTCATGAGGCCTGCTCGGTGAAAAGATCACTCATCTCATGTCTTTTCTCTTCCTGACCTTGATTTTATCGTACCGCCAGTGTTTCAATTAGATGTTGGGTAACCTTTTGGCTTTCTTCATAATTAGAATAAACCAATGTATTTGTATCTGAAAGTGTAGTTTGTCAAGCCTCAGCTTGTTTATGAAGCAACTTTTAATGACATACTGTGTGATCGACACCTAGCAAAGGAAGTGTAATATCTCACGGCATTCACACCGTTTCATCTATTCTCTTTAAATCACTTAAATGAAAACAATAACACAAAATAGTCATTGTGTTGAGTTTTACAGTTCTGGAATATACAATATTCTCAGTAAATATACTCAATGTGGGCTTTTGACAGTGATATTTGTATGAATATTTTAGGTAGTGTGACATGATGATGATGATGATGATGATGATCATGATGCAACAGGCAGTGTTGGCACCTCAAAGTTCCAGGGTTTGGAGTTTTCTCCTGAGCTCATGTTACGGTGGAGTTTCAGATGTTATTGCTGTGCCCACATGGGTTTCTTTCAAGTTCTTCGTTTCTTCGCACCTCTGTAAAACATCCTGCTTACTCTGAATAAGGAAAATACAGCAGGTACATGTGCCCTGTAAGACCTACCCACACACACCCCCACCCCCACACCCACCCCAAACGCACACACATGGTTGTTGGTCCAAAATCTTAGTGCATTTTTTGACATTAAAGGGATTAGGTCACCAGTTGCGAATGCACAAGTTCGGTTACAAACGTAACTTTTGTGTGGGCCACATGAAGGTTTATCCATCTGCATTTGTGAGGAGAAGGTTTTACAATGTGCATCAGTCTTGGCATTCTTTTTTTTTTTTTTTTTTTTTTAACAGCTGTACAAAAACAACAGATAATAAGTCATTTTGACAACCAGACAGTGCATTCAATTCATAGATTTTTATAGGTTTGAGGTATTACAATTTACAAATATGCAAATTTGCATTTGTCAAAATGCATTCGTCTATCTTTGGAAGGCCGGAACGCTTCAGAAAACAGGCACAAGCAAATATGGATGAAGAACATGGTGTTTTGTACATAGCAGAGCCTTAAGAAAAGCTTCTCTGATGCAACTGACTCAGCATTTGGCAGCGATTTAATCTCGCTTCAGCAATGGCAAAGAGAGAGGTGAGATCTCTAATAAAAAGATGTTATCTCACAAGGACACAGATCCAACTCCATACCATGGACAACCCTGGGTTTTTGTGTTTTTTTTTTTTTTTTTTTTTTTTTAAACTTGTTCCTGGTAACACTGTGAATGGTCCTTTTTGTCTTTAAATTGGAGCAGCAAAGATTTCACCAAAAATTCGATCTGCTCACAGTACCGTTTAACACTGTGAGATGGTTTCAGATGCTTTAAAATTTCTAAAAGCCATCAGCACTTCTCGACACAGTTTATACAGGGGTTGGTTTTACCCAATAAAGTTTTATCTAGCAGTAATTTTTCATCATTAGTTGGTTTTTACTTACACCTACAAACTTGTACGATAATACATCCGGCAGTTTGCATTAGCCTGTATAAAAAAGCAGTGATTTGTAATCTGTTTCACTCTCGTGAGAGGGCGAAATAATGATAATAGGACTTGGGTACATCAGCTCCAAGTGTAGAAAGGATCTTTAATTTTGTTTCATCACCGTCACCATTGAACATCACAACGGGGCTGATTATCAGCACCGACTGAAAAAAAGGGCTGTAATTATACTTTAATTCATCTTGATGGCTGTTTTGTGAGCCTTATTAAAACGAATTGTTATGTGACCCACTTTAATTGGGCCGTATTAAGGTGCTTATCATCATCATCATCATCATCATCTTCCGCTTATTCCGGGGTTGGGTCGCAGGGGCAGCAGCCTAATCAATGAGGTCCAAACGTCCCTCTCTCTAGCCACTTCCTCTAGCTCTTCCAGGGGGACACTGGGGCGTCCCCAGACAACCGAAAGACATAGTCCCTCCAGTTTGTTCTAGGTTGACCCCAGAGTGTCTTCCTAGTTGGACATGCCCGAAACAGCACACCAGGGTGGCGTTCGGAAGGCATTCTAACCAGAGACCTGAGCCACCTCAACTGGCCCATCTCAATGTGGAGGAGCAGCAGTTCTATTCCAAGTTCTCCCCGGATGGTAGAGCTTCTCACCTTATCCCTAAGGGAGAGCCCCACCGCCCGGCAAAGGAAGCTCATTTCAGCCGCTTGTATTCGCGATCTTATCTTGTTCTTTCGGTCACTCTAGATCTACTGGTAAATTGAGAGCTTTGCCTTTTCACCGTGATGGATCGGTACAGGCTCCGCTTTACAGCAGAGGCTGTAGCGATCCATCTATAGATCTCCCGTGCCATCCTTCCCTCACTCGTGAACAAGGCCCCGACATACTTGAACTCCTCCACTTGGGGAAGCACCTCATTCCTGACCTGAAGGGTGCATTCCACCTTTGTCCAACTGAGAACCATGGCCTCGGACTTGGAGGTGCCGATTTTCATCCTGGCCGCTTCACTTGACTGCGGATCACTCTAATGAGAGCCCGAGGTCCCAGCTTGATGAAGCCAAAAGGACAACGTCATCTGCAAAAAGCAGAGATGAGATCTGATGGCCATTTTGGTGCTTTACTTTTCCAAAAGTTTTTAAAACTATAACTATTGCTATATGGTTAAAAATAGAGCATACAAACTCCAAGGTAAAATCCAGGAAACATCCCTCATTCATTAGTAAAAAGGAAGAACTTAATAAAGGCTTATTATTCCTGATTTCTGATAAGATTAAGTGAACCAATTTTGAAAGCTGCTTTTCATGACTTTTTTTTTTTAGATAATCAGGATCTTAGCAGCTTCCGAGTGGTGCATTGTCAAGTTGCACAACTTTCAGCCCGGAGATCAAAAGTTCAAATCTGGATTGATTCCACAGCCATCCGTGACTGGGAGGCCATGGGAGCTAATTGGCTGAGCTCTCATAGGAGGGAGGGATGGTATACGGTCACTTCCCTGTCACTCACAGCAATCACCAGCCAATCATGGATGTCTATGAGCTCATTCATATGAGGGGGCCAAGGGCACTTTCTCTCAGAGTGTGTTGAACCGCTCCTAAATAAGCAAGACAGCAGTTTGAAAAGACGTGCTTGTTTGGTATTGCATGTGACGGAGGTGTGTGCATGCTTGCATCACTCCCTGGTTGGTAGTGGTTGTGTGATAGGGAAGGCGATACTTCAAAGGTGGGAGCTAAATATGATCAAATGAGGGGAGGAAATGTGGGAAAATCTAAAAAAAATAAAAAATGAACTTCTTAAGACATAATTTTTGGTGTACCTAATCAGGGTTGGAGCCAAGATCTTCAGGAAGGTGGCTCTCCATGAGCAGGGTTGGAGACCACCCGTTTACATGAAGCAAAACTTGGTGACGTTGTCTCATCAAACATTAACAAATTAAAAAAATTTCTGATGTTTTGAACAAAGACTTGTATTGTGAGTCAACTGTACTGTTACCTTTGAAGTCAGACCGGAATTTTAGCGGCCACCCATAATCAAAGAGAAAATCCAGATGTGGAGTTTGCAATGGTTGCAGTTTGATCACGTGTGCAGGATGAAGGCCAGTTGGGTACTATGCAGATTTTTTTTGTGAGACAGCAGCCCACAGCAATAATCAGCAGCAAAGAAAACATGGATTACTCAAACTGAAAACAACCCAAAGGATCAAAGACGTAGTGTCGGTGTAGGCAGGAATTTCACCCTTGATCAGCGTTAATAGAGAAGATTTGTCCAAAATCCAGTGGCATCAATAGCAATGTGCTGATTCTAAGGTCGTCCTAATTCAGGAGCGAAAAGGAAGAAAAGAGCAAATGTTCATTTACAAGGTTGACCCTTTTTTTTACTGAATCACTTTAAATATCACCAATGTGTGGTGTGTTCAGTTGTTTTTTGAGTTATTTGTAGTAAAAGGATCGACACCCTGAATTGATGGCTTCAATATTTGCAGTTGCACATTCACGCAATTATCCTATCAGTCAATCAAGCAGAATTTATGAAATCATATAGATTCAGGTCAAGAGCTTCAGGTAACATTGGCATCAAACATCAGGTTGCAGAACCATCAGGGACTCTGCTCTTGGTGTAGTTGTTGATTCCACATCGGCTGGCTTGAGTACTTCAGAAACGACTGATCTGGAATTTTCCTCACACAGCCTATAGAGTGTATAAGTTAAGAATAGAGCAAACAAAAAATATCTGGTTCTTTAGGAGGAATAACCAGGCTGATCATAAAGCTCTTAGAAGAATGGCTATCCAGTGATCCCTCGCTACTTCCCGCTTCAGTTCCCGCGGCTTCAGTGCATCGCGGGTTTTTCAAAAATATTAATAAATTTAAAAAAAAAAATAAGGAAAAATAGGTAAAAAGTTAAGGAAAAGGCTGCAAAACAAAGCCAATTATGCAAAAAAAAAAAAAAAAAAAAAACCCAAACACACAAAAACAAAAAACAACCCAAAACCCCCCAACAAAACTACTTACATTTTTTATGTGAGGTACGCATCTGAGTGTGCGCGCGTGCGTTTCTGTGTGTGTGTGTGTGTGTGTGTGTGTATTCATATTTTATTTACATATTATGCATTATTTTTGAATGTTTGTTATTATTAGCATTTATAGTATTGAATATGTATTTATTGACATTATGTATTATATACAGTATATACATCCCCCAGTGCGGCTAACTGGGTTATCAAAGGCGGGCCATGTCTGTCACTGTCTATGGTGAGAGGCATGTAAAAGAACCATTGCTGACTTTCGTAAAGAGTAGCTGCAAAGTCGTCAGCGTGTTTCTGTCCCTTGCTAAAAAGGGTTGTGACAGGAAGGGCATCCGACGTAAAAACCTCTGCCAAATCAAATGTACGAAACAGATGATTCGCTGTGGCGACTCCCGAGTAAAAAAAAAGGGAAAAAAGCCGAAAGGAAGACAGACAGAATGTACAGTATATACATATACATGTACAGTATGTATACGTCAGTCAGGGGGTCTATCCTACTTCGTGGAAATTCGGTGTTCGCGGAGTTTCTCGGTCCCCTTTAACAGCGAAAAGTGAGGGTTCACTGTCGTGTACTGTCTAAAGATGATTTGGAGGCTGCAGTAATGTAAATAACAACTATCTGCAACTGTAATGAACAGAAAAGCATCTCAGAACACGCGACAAAGCATTAAACGACCCTATCAGGTTCTATACAGAAACTGAACCTGCAGTGTCAACTGTTTCGACTGGTGGTGGTAGTGTAATGATGTGAGGAATATTTCTTGCACGGACTGGGCCTCTTGAAACCAGTACATCTATTATGGGAGTGGCCAACCTGGGGCGCTTTGCTTGGTTTCATGTGGCACTTATGTTCATATTGAAGTTTGTGGGGGTTTTTAATGTGCGTGTTCGCTTTTCTTGAGTTCAGAATGGTATTTTTGTCAAATGCGCATCACATGTGCATCAGATGAAAATACCGTAAAGCTTCTCAGTATGGGCAAGATCATTTAAGTAAACAATTAGTGTCAGGTTTACTCTTGAAATTGTAGGGATACAATTCACAGGAAAACAAAAATATGAAGATGAAAACAGGATGAAGTTTGAGTACTAAACAAGTATTCAACGCGCACTTGCTCACTTGAAAGATCGGAAGTCCGAATAAGCTGCGCTTTGTCTCACAAGCATCATACGTCACTTGTGCAAGTGCCGACATTCTGTGGAGCGCCTCACATATGTCAGGCGTCATTGGTGCATTTCAAAGCTTCAAATCTTCAGCACCACTTTAGCTCCATGCTATCTTCGACCAGGGATTCCTAAAGAGACTGAACTTTGCAAGCATAAGTTGTTCACATTGAAAAGTCAGGCAGGAAAGCAGATACAGTTTTTCCACAAATTTACGAAGCACTCCGAGACCGTGACGCTTGCATCATATCCACTGGTTTGGAACATTACATGGGCCCAAAAAAGCCGTACAATGAAGGAGAGTTTGTTAAAATAATCCATCAGTAACGTTGTTGAAATTTTGTCTCGTTAAAACGACAAACTAAAGAAAAGCATGTAGCACGTTAGCATGTCTACCTCACAGCAAGAACGTCCTGGTTTCGATTCCCAGCTCTGGTGTTTCTGTGTAGCGTTTGCATGTTCTTCCTGTGCTTGCGTGGGTTTCCTCCTGGTCTTCCGGTTTTCTCCCACACTTCAAAAAAATTGAAAGACAGATCCCATGACATAGATGTGAATGTAACGATGATGGCTGCATTTGCGAAAGCGAATCCGGCCAAAAAGAAACTAACTGCAGTAGCCACCGACAGTTTGTGTGTGCGAGACAATGTTCATTGCCGAAAACGACTGACCTCTGGTCTTAGTAGTGTAGGAGTCAATTTCTGTCATTATCATGTTGGTGTGTGACATTTACAATAAATCTGGCTGAGCAGAGGTGTGTGTGTGTGTGTGTGTGTGTGTGTGTGTGTGTGTGTGAGAGAGAGAGAAAGGGATGGGTGATGTCCATGTGTGCTCATGTGTATGATGTGACTTGTTGCAGTAACACAGTAAAAAAATGTGGCTCTTGGTCTCTGACTGGTTGGCCACTGCTGATCTATTGGATCCTCAGGTGCTGCTGGTTTTCGTCCAGGTGGTTTTCGCCCAGGTGGTGAGGGTTAGGGTTAAGTTTAGGGGCGAAAACCGTCTCGGTGAAAAACACCACCAAGACAAAAGCCATCTGGGCGTAAACCATAGAAACCAGATGCTGAGCTTATCCGAGTGTTATTACCTCTGTCAGGAATGCTTTGGCTTTGTCGGCATTTGTTTGTTTGTTTGTTACGTCCACATCAAGGAGGTTAGGTTTTCACGAGCATTAGCTCATTTGTTTTTCTCTCGGTTTGTCTTTTAGCAACTTCTTGTTCACAGTTTTTGAAATTCTTTTGCGAGCGTGTATGTGATCATGTACAGATGTTCTCGTTAAATTTTGGTAAGAATCCACACACTTTAGATATCAGAACGTTTATTTATTTGTAATTCCTGTTTCTTATAATGGACGAGAATTTGAAAAAAATCCTGGCTCTGTCAAAACGTGTGATTTGAAATGAAATTTTCTATATTGATTCAGGATCAGAAGGGGGCGGTGGTGGCCTGGTGGGAAAAGGTGCTGGATCACTGACCCTAGGGTTGGAGGATAGAGTCGTGCCCCCCAATGGTGCAGCTAACTGGGTTATCAAAGGCGGGCCATGTCTCTCACTGTCTATGGTGAGAGGTTCATGTAAAAGAACCATTGCTGACTTTCGACAAGAGTAGCTGCAAAGCCATCAGCGTGTTTCTGGTCCTTGCTAAAGGGTTGTGTCAGGAAGGGCATCCGACATAAAAACCTATACCAAATCAAACATGTGAATCATTAATGACTTCCATGGAGATGGAGGCAGATGATTTGCTGTGGCGACCCCTGAAAACGGGAACAGCTGAAGGGGGAAAGAAGACGATTCAGGATCAGAAGTTTGAATTTCAGACCAATTTGCATTCAGATCTGGTCCGGATTGCTCAATTGTAGACAATTTAAAATTAGCATGTGCCATCCAAAATTTTTGAAAGTGTGATATTACAGCAGAGATGCTGTGCACTTATATTTTTTGGCTTGGTAGAGGTTTGCACTCTGGTTGCCTTTTTTTTCTTTCTCTTTTTAACCCTACTTTAAAACTAATGAACTTTTTGATGAATTTTAGGGCGGTGAAGTATGTACCAAGTAAAAGCTCATCAACTTTTGATGGCACTTTAGGATCCAGATCTGTTTTTAACAGTTTTTAACCTTTGGAGCAATTTTAACAATTTTGCCTTTAACTTCAATACGTAGAGATTATGAATGACAGAATAATATTTATATAAGGTCTATTACAAAAAAAAAGTTTTATAACCCAAGAATTATTCTGAATCTGATGATCCAAAATATTAAAATATATTGGGTTTGTTCAAAAAAAAAAAAAAAGTAACAGCAGAAATTAAAATAATGAGTGCACAAGGAGCTTCTTTGGTGTAGGTTTGCGCTCTGAGTGCTTCTTTCCGAATGTTTATTATGCTCACAATCTATGCACTTTCCTCTGAGGCCCAGGCATCAACATGTGCCATGACAGAGCTCAGATTGGTTCTACTAAGATGACAGTGATCCCAGTGATCTCCAGTTCACCAGATCTGAATCCATAGTGCACATCTGGGTAACAGAGGAGATTTGCAGCAAGAATGTGCAGTTGACAGACATCTGCCGTGACGTAATGCAATCATGTCACATCCTAAATCTCTAGTGGAAAACCCTAAATATGTCCGTATGGTGTATTTGATAAAATAGGCGAGAAATGTAGGTATTTTGTATTGGTGTTGATGATATGCTGGAGAACTGGATGCATAAGGCTGGGTCAGTGTGGTATTTACCGCAGCCTGGCTTTAGACTTGTCCGTGATGACTCTGCAGTCCTACTCAGACCATGCAGGCAGCACCACCGGTAGACATGAGGAGAAGCATGGCACGCTCTCTCTCTCTCTCTCTCTCTCTCCTCAATCTCTCTCTATCTCTCTGTCACTGTTTCCACTCTTTTTCTTTGACTTTAAACAAAATTTAACCCAAAGCTTTTATTTGATGTTCCCCAGC
>CM045741.1:13897515-13977515 GCA_024760905.1 Plotosus lineatus | reverse complement strand
AGATAATGATACCAACATGCTCAATCAGGGAAATAAAACTAAAACATAACCAGGACATGTTTTTTTTTTTTTTTCCATATTATATTCGATGTATATATTGTATATAATTTATTTAATTTATTTATAATTTATTTTATTTAGAGTCCCACTCTCCACAAGGTTGCCACTGTCTCCCATTGCCGCGAACTGGGTTACCAAAGACCGGCCATGTCTCTCAATGTCTATGGTGAGAGGCATGTAAACAAAACATTGCTGACTTTTGTGAACAGTCGGCTGTCAGTGTGCCTCTGCCCTGCGGTGGCTTGGCGAGCTGTGCTGTGATTCTGCCTTTGCTCAGAGTCGGCTGAGATGGACACCAGTCTCCCCGCAACCCTGATTAGGATGAAGCGGTTCAGAGAATAAATGAATGAATTTTAGAATATATTTGTTATAATGTTTAGCGCCAAGGCTTTTAAAAAGGCGAGTTAGTTCCTTTTGTGTTGTCCAGTTTACTACTGATACTCAACAACAACAACCGATTGGATGTAAATGCAGTGAATATTTGCAGGGTTTTTTTTTAAATGTTTTAGCTCATAGCGAAGTTGTTTGTACATTGTTTTTTATCAGAGTGAGAGGGGAAAAACCTCATGGGAAATTCCCAATCTAAGCAAGATTCCATCTGTAAGTCTGGATGATTGCTTTAAGTTGTTATTACTATAATTATTATTATTGTCAAGTAGCAAGTATGATTATAGATCTAGATTTGAGTCAATAGTGACGATTTTTCCATCTGAATTTGAGGCGTAATGCGTTGACTGTACATTATAACCCTTTGCTTTATTGTATTCAATCGAACACTTTGAGGTTGCGATGCTTTACATTTTCATGTTTATGATTTGTAACACTAATATCTGTAATTGCTTACCAAGCTCTGTAGGGTGTTCCCCGCCCCCGCCCTGAGTTGTTGGTTCAGAAAATGGATGAAAATTAATGAATGAGGACTGTAATATTAAATCTTGTTTATGCAATACTCAGTATGTACTTCGCTGTTTTTGTGGGTTGGCACCTCATTATTATTCCTTGTTTATTGTGCATGTGCATTAATACATTGCATGTTGATATATGTTGCTGCTGTTTTCTTGTATAGAGAGTGTTTTTAAAAAACCTTATTTGACAGAATGTCTTCTATTATTTTATTCATTACTTCATTCATTCATTTTATGAACAGCTTAATACTGATTAGGGTCGCGGGGAGGCTGTTACACCCTGGACAGCCCGCTAGGCCATCGTAGGGCAGATTAATTTCTTCATTCATTCCTTTCATTATTCATTCCTTCATTCATTCATTTTCTGAACAGCTTAATATTGATTAGGGTCGCGGGGAGGCTGGCGCCTCTCTCAGACGAATCTGGGTTGGGCAGAGTACACCCTGGGCAGCCCAATAGGCCATCGCAGTGCAGAAACACGTTGACGGCTATACAGCTGCTCTTCACGAAAGTCAGAGATGGTCTCAAACCATAGCCAGTGAGGGACATGGTTGGCCTTTGACAGCAGCCAAGTTAGCTGCACTGGGGGTATTATTTTATTTATTTGTTGCTTTGTTTTTGTTCTACTGATGATCTGGTACATTACAGAATACATGAATAAATATTGACATTAAAATCTCTTATATAACTACAGGGGTATTCATAGAGTGCACGCTACCACCACCATCCAGCATGAATAATGTAGCAAATAAGTAACCTATATGGTTTTGGGTGTGGTTTTAATTCCCTCATAGGTAAGTAGGTAAAGTCCGTTGGGCTTTTTATACCCGAGCCATAGCGGCTCATCAGGCCGGTGCTTATCCCCGGTTTCCATAGCGTGAAGCGACCAAGAGTTCAACTCCTCCTGGATGGGACGCTAGTCCATCACAGGTTACCCTCCCAGTATATTTTTACTGGTACCCATTTATACTGATGGGTGAACAGAGGCACACTTGTGGTTGAGACCTTGCCCAGGTCAAACTGGGATTCGAACACACAACCTCCCAATCATGAGTGCAGCACCCGAACCACTTCGACACCGGCCCCACTTAATGGTGTATGATATGTAGTATGCGAATGTGACTAGATCAAAAAACAAACTTTAGTTTGAAACATTTCTGAAACCGGGGTTTGACATTTCAGGGTAACTCATGGTCAAAGGTTATTGTCCTATTTGGAAGTACAGTACAGTATTATACCATACTATGGCGTTCCATAATAACAGCAAATGTATCGGGACATGTTTTGAAGTCATCAACACTCAATCTCTAAAACTTCATGACCTTGCTCTGACCTTCACCTTTGACCAAGACATTTGCCTCTGGTACTGTAGTGTCCCCACCATGTCTGGTGAAAATCCACGCATGGGTGGGATCAGGATTTTGTTCACAAACAAGCTGTCAAATAAACAAATGTCAGAGCTTCCAATACTTTCGTCAAAGCTTTGATTTGTCCAGGAGGCAATAATAAGGCAAAAGATTTAACTATTTCTTGAGACCACACTTGTTAGCGCTGCCAGGAAGGCTGGATTAGCGTAAATACCAAGCAAGAACAGGAATAATAAAATCACTGCAATAAGTTTGGCTACACAGTGGCGGAGTAGTTAGCACATCCACCTCACAGCAAGAAGGCTTTGGATTTAAGATGGTGTTTCTGTGTCTTCTTCTTCTTTTCCTTTCGGCTTTTCCCTTCAGGGGTTGCCACAGCGAATCATCTGCCTCCATCTCACCCGATCCTTTGCATCTTCTTCTCTTACACCAACAACCTTCATGTCCTCCTTCACCACATCCATGAATCGTCTCTTTGGTCTTCCTCTAGGCCTTTTGCCTGGTAGTTCCAGCCTCAGCATCCTATTACCAATATACTCACTATCCCTCCTCTGTACATGTCCAAACCATCTCAATCTAGCCTCTCTGACTTTGTCTCCAAAACATCTTACATGTGCTGTCCCTCTGATGTGCTCATTCCTAATCCTATCCATCCTCGTTACTCCCAAAGAGAACCTCAATGTTTCTGTGTGGAATTTGCATATTCTCCCCATACTTGCATGGGCGTCCTCCAGGTGCCCTGACAGTGGCAGTGGGAATGGTAATAATTGTGTAGGCTCTTCCATAGCCTTGTTCGCGCTTAATTATGTATTCCACCTTTAATCAGTGTTGGCTGACGTAATCTCCAATGTTTCTGTAAGCCTAGTGGGATTATATGGTTTGACAAATGAGTAAGTGATTGAAGTTACATATGTAATCAAAAATAGCTTTGAAACCAACACTTGAATTCGGATTTGGTCTCAAGGCTAGACATCATTCCTCACGCATCAAAATGAGCCCAGAGTAATCAAACCAAAAGGAGGAAATGGCAGGCTGTGAACTAGAGTGTGGTCCAACAAACAGAAAGCTGTTTTTGGAGAAAAAAAAAGAATATTAAAGTTTCTATTAGAGAAAAAAAATCTGGGATAATGATTGAAGGTCATGAGAAAGATGAAGGAACTACAGAAGATGAAGGAACTACTTTTTTTTTTTTTTTTTTTGGTTCTTTTTTTTTTTTTTCAATTAACAGCAGATGAACAGGACCCACATATCTTAGTTTTTTTCAGGGTTTTTTGTGGGTTAGAGCACTGTGGCTCTCAGCTATAATATCCGTTTAATATCAGAAAGAAATAAAGCAGTGCTCTTGTATTCCACCTCCACACACAACTGACCCAAAATCCAATTTGAGCATTTGTTCTAATAGCAGCGCTGTTCGCGGAGGACCATACGTACAAAATATTTTGTGTTGTGAACATTGTGTCCGTCCTTTCAAACCTTTGAACTTTCTTTTTATGATGGTATATAAATCGTTGTGAGGGGAAGAAATGTCAAAGTGATGGAAACTTCTATTTTCCCCTCCAAACTACAGGGATCCCTCACTTTCCGCGGTTAATTGGGACCAAGATCCCCCGTGATTGTTGAATTCCGCAAAGTAGGATCGACCCCCCCCCCCGACTGATGCATATGTGTATATAATATCAATAAATAAATATTCAACACTATAAATACTTATAATAACAATTAAACATTCAAAAATAATGCATAAGATGTAAATAAAATATAAACATACAGGCATGCACCTTGCATAAAAATGTAAGTAGTTTTGTTGGAAGGTTTTGGGTTGTTTTTTGTTTTTGTGGCATTTTCCTTAACTTCCCCCCCTATTCTTCATTAATTTCCTTATTTTTTAATTTGATGAATATTAAAAAAAAAAAACGCGATGCACTGATGCAGCATGAATTGAAGCGCGAAGTAGGAGGGATCCTTGTATTGCCATAAAGAGCCCGAAAGAACATTGTTATATTATATATCTTTATAGTCCTATAAAGAACATTTCTTATACAAAAAGGCATAAAGGAGCCCTCTTTTTAAATAAAATAAAATACACTCTAAAAATGCAAACATAATTTTCTGTGCCATATGTAGTAGGTACCTTATTTTTTGGGGGGGGGGGTTAGCTCGCAAAATAAACTGTTCCTGCTGACAAGGCAGTTCTTATTCGAATAGATAGGATTTTAACCCAATCACATAGAGGAAGCGCATGGCATTTCTGGCGTGTATCACATACGTACACAAGTAAACCCGATCCTGTGGAATGGAATGTCACTACTGTGTGGTGATACTGGGTTTCAATTAAGAAAACCTTCTTTCAGGGCTCCCAAGTACAGAATCGACAAGGTACGCGACTTTTAACCCGGAGATGGCAAGTTTGAATCCGGGTTAATGTGGGTTAATGCCACAGCTATCTGTGGTCCGGAGTCCATGAGAGATAATTGGCCAAGCTCTCACAGGAGAGGGGGAGGGATGGCATGCGCTCACTTCACTGTCACTAACAGTGATCGCCAGCCAATCATGAGTATCTGTGAGCTCATTCGTATGAGGGTGTGGAGAGTGCTTTCCCTCCGAGTGTGTTGGACCATACGCAAATATGTATGCACCGCAGTTCGAAAAGAGGTGTGTGGCTACCATTACATGTCATGGAGGCATTTGCATGCTTTTGCCTCTCTGTGGTCGTGATGGTTGTGTGATGTGGAAGGCAATACCTGATGGGTGGGAATTGGATACGACAACATTAGGGCGAAAATGGGGAGGAAATTTTTTAAAATCTTCTTTCAATAGCGTAAAGCTTTCAGATATTAGAACAATATCAAAACTTTGCGGAAAGTTGTATCAGGAATTTTTGCAGAGCTCACACGCAAGCGATCTTTATCGAAACTACAAGGAAGTTTTATTGTGAAGGGAATAGAATAAGTTTGTACTGGAATTTGCATGTTTTTGTCAATACAGTGGTGCCTTACTTTACCAAAGTCTCACCAAATGAAAAATGCAGGTTACGAAAAGAATTTTTCCTAAAATTTTTGTCTCTGTATACGAAACAAGTTCACGTTACGAAAGCGCCATCTTAAAAATTCAAACAATGCACGAGCTGCTCTCCCATCAATGACGTTGAAACATCCTGCCCCGCTGGCCTCCCATTGGCTAGGAGGGATGACGCAGCTCCCTCCCATTGAACCACATTTTACATGTAAAACATGTGATTCGTTCCAAGGCCCTCAATAGGTAAAGGTAGGTAAAGTCTGTTGGGTTTTTACACCTGAGCCTCGTGACTCATCAGGCCGGTGCTTATCCCCGGTTTCCGTAGCGTGAAGCAACCAGGAGTTCAACTCCCCCTGGATGGGACGCTAGTCCATTGCAGGTTACCTTCCCAGTATATTTTTACTGGTACCCATTTATACTGCTGGGTGAACAGAGGCACAACTTGTGGTTGAGACCTTGCCCAGGGGTCTTAGCACAGTGAGGGTCTCAGTGGGATTCGAACTCACAACCTCCTGATCATGAGCACAGCACCCTAACCACTACGCCACTGGCCCCACAAGGCCCTCAATACTACCCACAAAACCCTTCAAAATTATTAAAGCATACCTTTTAAGGCCTCCTTCTGCTTCAATATTGTACTGATGGTAGACGGGTTTGGCTATATTCCTTTGCGATATCACTCAAGCCCGTTTCTTCTTCTCACTCGCACTGGAAGTCACACACGCGCGCGCACACACACACAGACACACACTCCCATAATGCTTTGCGTGTAAAGGACAGAGTTACTGTTGTTTCGTGGTTTATTTCTTGACTCAGGCTTTTAACCTTCCATAAACATTTGTAAGATTATAACTCTGCTCAGAAGACATGGTCAACACACACACACACACACACACACACACACACACACGCGCGCGCGCACGTGCGCCTGTGATTTCCAGTGCGAGTGAGAAGAAGAAGAAACAGGGTCGAGTGATATCGCAAAGGAATCTGGCCAAACCCGTCTATCATCAGTACGATATTGAAGCAGAAGGAGGTCTTAAAAGGTATGCTTTTATAATTTTTAAAGGGTTTATGGAGTATTATTGGGAGCCTTGGAACGAATCATGCCTTTTACATGTAAAATGCGGTTCAATTTACGAAAAATGCAGGTTACGAAAAAGGCTCTGGAATGGATTAATTTCGTAAAGTGAGGTACCACTGTAGTCAGTCAAATTCAAGTCACTGCTTTGTATTCGTGGTCTTGATGGAGAAAACGTTTGACCTGTGCAAAATTAAATGAAAATAATAGATATTATTACATATTTGAAGATATTCGAAGGTTTTTCTATGAAACTGTTTTTGAAGATAATGGTGGTATTTTTGGCCGAAAACGACATTGCGTTATTTCGCAGCTATAGCTTGCATGTGCGTCAGCTTTAAATCGTGATATTATCCGTACTCTCATAAAACTTTTCAATGTAAGACTGCTGTTTGTTCTTTATTTGGCTGTTTGTTTTTGCATTAAAATCGTGAAACTGTCATCATTTCAGACATCACTGCCACTCTGTAAACCACAAGCAAAGCTTGCATGGCTTCGAGTTTCGAAAAGCCTGTGAAACACGTTTGGTTGGTTATACCACTGCCCTTGAAAGAAATAAAAAGTCATTACTAAGCTATGACATGCATCTCTGACGTGTGCTCGAAATACCTTCACATGACCGACATATATTTGTACTGTAGGTTTGGTTTCAATAGGATTTTGCATTCTGACCTTTATTAAAAGGTCACACTGGGTCAAAATCCATCAACCAGACTACATTCCTGGGTTAGGACCCCCCCCCCCAACACACACACACACACACACACACACACACACACACACTTAGACACACATGTTCTTGTGAGTGCACGGTGTGGTGTAGCTTTAGTAGGAAGTGGCTACAGCATGGAGTTCAGCTCAGCTCAGTGGGAGGGTTCAGTGGGTGTAAGTGTGTTCGTGTGTGTGTGTGTGTGTGTGTGTGTGTGTGTGTGTGTAGAGTCATGCCGGACTGCCGCTACTAGCGTGTGTGTGTGTGTGTGTGTGTGTGAGTGAGTGAGTGAGTGAGCGAGCGTATAGCAGTACATCTCAGGGCCATGTACCGGCGGTCACCCTGTTACAAGGGAAGGATTTACTTTGATTTCAGTGAAGAGGTGATAAAGAGACTACACGCGTCCACCATCAGGTCAGAGCACATTTATTGTCACACTTGCTTTTTTTTTTTTTTTTTTTTTTTCCATCGAGTGTGTCTGTCTGCTGTCTAACTCTGTGATGAAGTGATTTACATTTTTATCTCAGACCTTTATCGTCCCTTCTATTCCTTTCTATATTTGCATGTTTGTCTGTCGCAACACACGAGTCAACATCCCTCACCTGAAAGTAGGCCAACTTGTGAAAAAGTGGAGCAAGACCCCATTTCTTACAATACATGGGCATCCACCTTTTGCCCCCCTCTCTCTCTCTCTCTCTCTCTCTCTCTCTCTCTCTCCGTTTCAATTGAGTGAGTTGTGTACAAATATTCACAAGCCAGCGTGTTTAGGCTGCAGAACAGATCGAGTCAGCCATCCGTGTAGTGTGGGAATGCAGCTGCAGTGTACTTCATTCCTGTATTGTGTACGTCACACTTTAGTTTCAGTTCATAAACAAACAAGTTTCACATACATGACAGAGAGATTGTATTACCCGCCTTCACTTCATGCATTTCTTTGTAGTGTGAACTGTGTGCCTAAAATCATCCAAGCGGTTTTATTTTTGAACCAAAATGAGGCCATGGGGTCAAATCAGATTATGTTTTTTTTTTTTCATGATTGGCAAGCGGATTGCCTGTAAGCTGCATTTGTACAAATGCTGGGTTTCCGCTGACTTTATATTAGTGAGTCATTCGTATATAACGTTATTGTAATTTGCATTAGCTTTGTTTCCATTGGGAATTTTTTTGTGTATTAAAACGAGGTCACTTAAAGGGTTCACTTACCGGGTATGTTTAAAAAAAAACAAAAAAAAAAAAAACCCATGATGTACAGTTACAGTGTTATCTTTTGGATTAAAAAAAATAATAATAAAATAATGATAAAACCCATAATGTACAGTGTTATCTCTTGGAGATGAAATCGGACACAATGTCTTCCAAAAACCTTTTGCTGACTCATATATTTGAATGTCAATGACCCCTGCACTGTGTGTGCTGATAGTAAACATCCCCTTTTTTATTTCTCTTAAAATCATATTCCGCCTTCTGCTTCAAAACACCTCACTTTAGATATTTACGTTTTCTACGAATGGGTGTTGACCTGCTGAGCTATCGTGCGTGTGAATAGTCATTCCACTGCTCACAAATCAAAGCAAGCATCGGGGTCAGAGATATTAAAGATGGGGATCTGGGGTGGCTTCACAGGGAAAGCTTTGTCTTCGGCCAAAATGAATTGGTAATAGAAGATAAAGCACATTGGCTTCTTTCAACCGAAGAAGTGCTCATTTGCCTTTTCATATACAGTATACAGGGATTTCCGCTAAGTGGGATCGACCCCCCCCCCCCCCCCGAGTGACCAATACGTACATGTGTATGTGTATATAATATCAATAAATACCTATTCAACATCATAAATGCTTATAATAGCAATGAAATATTTAAAAATAATGCATAAGATGTAAATAAAATATATATAAGTGACAACCTTGTGGAGAGTGGGACTTGAACCCCCAACCCGACTTGAACCCCCAACAAAATATATATATAAAAAACAAAAGGACAGGACAAAGGCTTTCTATTGAAACTCCATTTATCACTACAGATCTGTTTCGAGGGGTGGTGAAACCATCCCCTCTCTTCAGGTGATTACAGAAGAAGAAAAAAAAGTATTGAGCACTCTCCTACGGAAGGATCTACTCAGAAAATCCTCTCTCTCTCTCTCTATATATATATATATATATATATATATATATATATATCCCATAACACTGTGCAGAACAGCAACACACCCTGGACAAATGAGGCAAATAAATGTCTTTAAAATAGCAATCGTAAACATATAATATTAATTAATTTCATAGCTTTCATATGACATGTGGACACTTCCTGCATACATGCAGTATGCATTTACCTGATTCGACGCATTTAATTTCATGTCATAAATGTCGAATTGGAATAATGAAAACAGTCATCTGTCACCTTGAATATCGCGGATAACGTAGACCAGACCTGGCCGCGATATTCAAAAAAAACGCGAAGTAGGAACGCCCCGCCCCCCATTTCTACCATGTTGTCTCATTTCTATATGTTTTCGCGTCTATAAAATATCAAGAAGTGTATATTAAACGTTACACAGTTATATGCATACGTAAATACCGTAATGGATTAATATTTAAATAGAATTTATATATAAATACTTTAAGTACTGTACTCACCTCTGACAATACTGAAGCTCTTCTCCGCGGTGCACGACGCTCACAAACACGATACAGTAAGATCACAAAATCACAAAAAATCCCGCGGGAATGTGCGAGGCAACAGCGTCACGCGTCGAAGCCAATCAGCTTGTGAGATTGAGTTGAGTGGGCGGTCCCTGCCTGAACTGGGGAGGAGGGGTACTTCAGTCTGTCGTTTGGAAACAATGGATGTAGCCTGCCTTGGGTCCCTGCCTTCCGCTTGCTTACATGTAAGTTTCAGTGCGAATTTTGAATTTTTTATGAATTTTTTTATTTTATTTTATTTTTTATTAAAATACCACGATGTACCAAGACCGTGATGCTCAAATCGCGAAGTGGCAAGGGATGACTGTCAGTGTGGGTGTGTGTGTGCATCCATACGCTCGGATGCTGTTTAGGTCTGACTTGTCATGATGTAGAAACCTATATAAAGTATTACACAGTAAAACTATCTGGAGTTATTGGTGATGTTGAGCTCTGGCTACAGGACAAATTACAGATTTGTATTAAAAAGGCTCATGCTAAAACGTTAGCATTTTAAAAATGATCTGATTTATAAATATGTTTATAAATAGTCTTCGTATGGATTTGTGTAAATCGATCTTTAAATAGATGCAGGTGTTGATTGTGACCCAGCTGACCTGTCACTGACCCTCAGTATTTAAATGAGGTTACGCGATGCATTCGTTCATTTTCTGAGCCGCACAATCCTAGCGTTTTTAATAATGGGATCATTTAATAATGAGAGTCACGTTGAGGCTCGGTCACATCTCAGCCGATTTTGGCACCGCCCCAAATGAGGTTACTGTCAAGTATTATTTTAACATTAGAAAAACGTTGAATCAAGGTTTAATGCAATGCTGTGAAAGGGTTAGCACAAAGCTTATAAAGCAACATTGACATTCAGAGATCTGTATATAACAGAAAAGGGAAGAAACTGAAAGAGCACAGTGACCATTCAAGTTGCAAATTATAAAAATAATATTACTCAGAAACAAGCAAACATATATAAATTAAATAAATAAAAATGACTCACATGCATGCACACGCATGCACACACACACACACACACACACACACACACACACATGCAAAATTTATGCTGGAAAGTGTAAAGAAGTACAGTTGGCCCCCAATTTACGAAGACCCCTCTGTACGAAATCCCCGGATTACGAAAAACATTTTCTTGAGTTTCCGTCCTCGAAATACGAAACAACCCCCTCTTACGAAAAGAAATTCAAAATTTAAACACGCGAGTTGCTCTCTCATTGGCTGTCTCTCAACATCCCGCTCCGCTGGCCTCCCAGATAGAGACAGAAGGAAGCTTCACTTTTTAGTTTTTAGTTTAGTTTTTTAAGTTGTTTTAATTCAGTAAATGTTTAATAAATGTGGGCGCATTTGAGCTCATCTGGAATTCCGATCCCTCAAGGAATCAAATTAAAGTTGAGTTTGTCAAGCAAGGAATGAGCTTTGAATTCACGTCTTGTGGGCGTGGCCCGCAGTGTGTGCACAAGAGAGACGAAGAGAGAGAGAGCGAGCGAGAGAGAGAGAGAGCGAAGGAATAACTCTTTAGTTTTTAATTTAGTTTTTTAAGTTGTTTTAATTCAGTAAATGGTCAAGCAGGGAGTGCGCTTTGAATTCACTTCTTGTGGGTGTGGCCCGCAGCGCATGCGCCCGCACTGGACAGACAGACAGAGAGAGAGAGAGAGAGAGAGAGAGAGAGAAGGAATAACTCTTTAGTTTTTAGTTTAGTTTTTTAAGTTGTTTTAATTAAGAAAATGTTTAATAAATGTGGGTGCATTTGAGCTTATCTGGCATCCGATACCTCAAGGAATCAAATTAAAGTTGAGTTTGTCAAGCAGGGAATGCGCTTTGAATTCACGTCTTGTGTGTGTGGCCCACAGCGCACGCGCGAGAGAAGGAGAGAGAGAGAGAGAGAGAGAGAGAGAGAGGTGTGTGTGTGTGTGTGTGTTAATAAAATGTTTAATAATGGTTTAATTAATAAATATGTTAATAAAATGGTTTAATATGTTAATAAAATGTTTAAATGGTTTCATAAATAATTTTCTTTTACTTTTAACACATTTCATACAAAATTTGTGGACTTTATCATTTTTTATGGGTTTATCCAGTCCAAGGACTGGAGATTTGGAACGAATTAGGCGTTTAACATGTAAGATGCGACCCCTAGTTACGAAATCCCCGAAATACAATTTTTTTTTCTTTAAATATTCTTCGAATTTAAAAAAATTGTCAAATCAAGGAAGAGGGGGGAAAAGTTAAGGAAAATGCCTCAAAAACCAGGCCAATTATCAAATAAAACCCCAAAAAACCTATACAAACAAAAAAACAACCCAAAACCTCCCATCAAAACTACTTACATTGTTGTGACATGCGCATCTGCATGTGTACGCGCGTCTGAATGTGTGTATTTATATTTTATTTACATCTTATACATTATTTTTTCATGTTTAATTGTTATTATAAGCATTTATAGCATTGAATATGTATTTATTGATATGATATACACGTATACATGTATGTATATGTCAGTCTGGGGGGTTGGGGTGGTTGATCTTCGCGGAATTCAGTGGTCACTGGGGGATCTCGGTCCCAATTAACTGTGGAAAGTGAGGGATCCCTGTATTTGATATGATTAACATATCTACCACATTCTATTTTTCTTACATTCCAACAAACTTTGTGCTGCCATCGTGGTCATTGCTGCTTACTATCATTTGGCTTCCAAGCGCAATTATCATGTTTTGTCAGTCCAGGTAACAATTCAATATTTTGAAAGAATAACAATGCGTACGACTGTATTGTGAGTGAAACTACGCGGCTGATAGTGAGTAGAAAGTGATGATATAACCTCTGTTTAGTGAACTCTGTGTAAATAGCATGCGATCAGATATAATATCAGTATCTGCTGGTTTTGTACTTGACCACATGCGGAGATTAGAACCGAGCCTTGTTCCTTGTGGTGAATGTGCATTTGTGCTTTAAACATCCTTGATCCTGGATATACAGCCATTTGGGGGTTTTTTGGCCTGTAAATATTTCAGGGAGCTGTCTGGTTGCAGTGTTGATTTAAGGCACGTTATCTCGTTTTGTTGCTATGGGCTGTTTGCTAAGCTTGCTGGGTAAGCATGTGGTGGCATCAGAACCCTGAAGGCATTGATTCAGACCTGTCTGCTCGATGCTATACATACTCACCCTGCACTGATGTGCTATGGGAAGGATATGGGAAATTGTGACTCAGTGGTTAGGGTTCTGGGTTACTGATCTCAAGGTCAAGAGTTTAATCCCCAGTGCTACCAAGTGGCTACTGTTGGGCCCTTGAGCAAGGCCCTTAACATAAATTGCTCAGTTGAGTAAAATGATAAATACAAATGATGCTGGATAGGGATGTCAGCCAAATTCCGTAAATGTAAATGTGTACACAGCGAGATCATTTCCACCTGTATAATTATCCACCTATGTACTTCCTGTAAGTTCCTTTAGAAAGGTTTTTGGGAAAATGGCTGTTGTGTTTCACTGAAGATGTAAAATGATTGCATTGACATCAAAGCTGTACACACTTCTAGTTACACACACACACACACACACACACACACACACACACACACACACTTAGTTTACCCAGATTAGTGTTGTTTAGGAAGCAATATGGACTGAAGTACAGTATGGGAGTACAGGACAGTCATGGGAGCAGCAGGAGACCTTCTCAGAGTAAGCTAAGTAATTTGCCCCGTGCTGTAATTTTCCTTCATTTCACAACACTTATTTCCCTGGTCATATTTGGTGCATACACACACACACCCTCTGTTTTTCTTTTAACGGACCATTTCCCACAACTGTAGAAATGCTTCTGTCTGGCCAAAAATTCTCAAAGCTAGTTTTTTCCTCAAAATCATGTGGCAAATCTGCGACGTCATAAAATGGGTTTGACCAGTTCTCCAAATGGCTCGTTCTTCTTCACAAGCCCGAATGTTTAATAAATACCATGTCACTTTGTTGAATAGATTTTTATATCATTATTATTTTTTTTTTTTTTTACTGCATTGCTTGAACTCCCTTGTGGAACATACAGCAAGTAAAAAGGCTTAAATAAGCTCATACTGTTGAGCAATGTGGATAATGGAAAATTCCAAGTTAGAATAGTTACTATAATTATGGAGATGTTTTGAACTGCCTGAGCTTTACGATACATTTTGACTTCACTGTTCAGTCATCGGTAAATTTCACTCCCGGCTTTGATTCCTGGTCTGCATGTATGAAATCGAACATGTCCTTCCTGAGCGCTTTTCTTATCGCCTCACTGCCAATGCAACATACATAACATTGAGCTAAAATACGATATCTTGCATTTGTGTGTGTATATGTATATATACAGTATATATTTTTATATATACTGTGTGTATATATATAATATATATGTGTGTGTGTGTGTGTGTGTGTGTGTATATATATATATATATATATATATATATATATATATAGAGAGAGAGAGAGAGAGAGAGAGAGAGAGAGAGAGAGAGGGAGATGTGTGTGTGTGTGTGTATATATACAGGGATCCCTCACTTTCCGTGGTTATTGATGACCTAGACCCCCCCCCACGACTGCTGATTTCTCCCGTCCCCCACAGACTGACGTATACGTATCATATATATGTGTATATAATATTAATAAATACATATTCAGTGGTGTAAATGCTTATAATAGCAATTAACCATTCAAAAATAATGCATAAGATGTAGATAAAATATAAATACAGTCGGCCCCCTACTTACGAAATTAATCCATTCCAGAGCCCTTTTCATAACGCGGAGGTTTCGTAAGTAGGGAGCGCATTTTACATGTTAAATGCCTGATTTGTTCCAAGGCTCCCAAGACTACCCCATAAACCCTTTAAAATTATAAAAGTACATCAATTTTGTATGGAATGTGTTAAAAGTAAAAGAAAATGATTTATTAAACCATTTAAACATTTTATTAACATATTAAACCATTTTATTAACATATTTATTAATTAAACCATTATTAAACATTTTTATTAACACACATACACACACACCTGTCTCTCTCCCTCTCTTTCTTACACACACACACACACACACACATACACACACAAAACAGTACACGCATTAAATGTGTATTGTATACACATTAAATGTTTATTGTGGCGCTGCAGGCCACGCCCACGAGCAGGACGCTGGAGAATTTTAAGACGTGGAATTCAAAGTGCATTCCCTGCTTGACAGATTGGCGGTCCAAACTCAACTTTAACTTGATTCCTTGAGGGATCGGAGGTCAAATGCGCCACATTTATTAAACATTTACTGAATTTAACAACTTAAAAAACTAAAAACTAAAGAGTGATCATGATCAATCTCAAAACAAGCCAACAGTCAACTCTCCTTCACGTGTGTGACAAACAGAAAGTATGTGCCACGTTCAGCTGCGTCATCTCTCCTAGCCAATGGGAGGCCAGCGGGGCGGGATGTTGGGAGACATCCAATGAGAGAGCAACTCGTGCATCGTGTGAAATTTTGATTGGCGCGTTTGAATTTTGAATGGCGGATTTGGCGCCGTTCGTAAGAGGAGGTTGTTTTCGTATCCCGGGGACGAAAACTTAAGAAACTGTTTTTCGTAACCTGGAATTTTTGTACCCAGGGGGTTTTGTAAGTAGGGGGCTGACTGTACACACACACACACACACACACACACACACACACGCATACAAACACGCATGCACACACTCAGATGCGCACCTCACATAAAATGTAAGTAGTTTTGTTGGTGGGTTTTTGTTTTTTTGGTTTTGTTTGGGTTTTTTTGGCATAATTGGCCTTGTTTTGTGGCATTTCCCTTAACTTTCCCCCCTATTTTTCTTTATTTTTCTATGAATATTTTTGAAAAACCCGCGATGCACTGAGGCCGCAGAACCTTGAAGCACGACGTAATGACAGATCACTGTACATAATTCCTAGTTTACACCTTTTTGATGCTCAATTTTATGACAATGTGATTATTTTTATGTTCTGCTGAGCCTCTTTTAATGTCTCCACAAGTTGAAAAACCACATGAATCGGCGCACAGGTGCATGCACAATGAACCACGGAAGTTACAAGTGCATAGCAAAATTGGTGGTTCCCAAAACCAGCAGGAGAAATGTGTGACAGTCGGGGAGTCAGCTGCACCTTCCCTTCCTCCACCGTCCTGGCTAAAGTGCCATTGAGCAAGGCACCCAAACTCCAAGTTGCTCCCGGGTGCTTTGTGGCAGCCCAGTGCTCCAAGTGTGTGTACTCAGTGTTTACCTGTGTTTGTGTCTGTGTGTACTCACCCTCTTTGGTAGGGATTAAGGCAGAGGCAAAAATTTCCTTTGCATGATTAATACAATATGTCATCACAATAAAAATTTTGATTGATGAGTGCCCATAAGAGCTCAACATTGCCATGGGAGCTGGATATATTGGATCGAGAAGGTCATGACCGTTACTTCCATATATATCTGTTTTCATGTCTGTTGTCATCTGTGGGTGTAGAGTGACTCAGAAAACAGGACATCCCGTGAGATTGATTTTCCCTAGAGGAAAAACTGTGGGCGTCCTGTTTCATCGGAGGACTTTATTTCATCAGGTCACAAAGATCTCACACTCCGATTATGTAGAACATAGGCTCATCAACTTATCAGGCGAGCTTAAAATCTCTAAAACCTACTGACATTTCACCTTGACAATCTGCAGTCTTTCAAAAAAGCAGTGTGATATTTTCTTCATTAATCCTGTGATCCTGGCAAGACTTGGCCAGATGCACATTTTTTTAATTAACTGTACCACTCAGATATACTGTACCATACTGCACTTTACTGTAGCATTCTACACCACACTATGTACCGTACAGCACCCTGGAACAGAATAACCATGGTGTACCCTAATACATCTTACTCTACCGTGACTATACTGACCTATACCATACTGTAGTGTACTTCAGTATAAGATGCCTGCTGTACCTTATTGCACTATTAAGTGACACATAAAAACCTCAATCTAAATCTAAATTATTCACACACATTATATCGAACACAAATTATTTCTTGATTGCACTGAGCGATAATAGTGAAAACTAGCCCCCAACTAAACTAGCCTAATCTTATTCTCATAACCTAATCTTATTAATCCTAAAATGATTTTACAAAAACAGTGTAAAAAAACGGGGCAGTGGTGGTCTAGTGGTATAGGGCACTGGATCGCTGGTCCAAAGGTTGGGGGTTCGAGTCCCACTCTGCACAAGGTTGTCACTGTCCCCCCCAGTGCAGCTAACTGGGTTATCAAAGGCCGGCCATGTCTCTCACTGTCTATGGTGTGAGGCATGTAAAAGAACCATTGCTGACTTTCGACAAGAGTAGGCTGCAAAGCCGTCAGCGTGTTTCCTCCCTGCGATGGCCTGGCGAGCTGTCCAGGGTGTACTCTGCCCTCGCCCGAAGTTGGCTGGGATGGGCACCAGCTTCCCCGCGACCCAAATTAGGATTAAGCGGTTACAGAAAATGAACAGTTTTGACAGATTAGGGTAGCAGTTTGATTCACAAATGTTCTATATTAGTAAGGCAACTGTTAGATTTTTCAAATAAGAAGTTTTATGTACCTCCATTAAGAAGTTAGTCTACTATTCTTGTAACAAATACTATTTTTTTATAATATAAACATTTAGATTTATATGCTTCTCGCTTATCTGATTTTCTCATTAATATGGGCCCAGAATGCACCACAGAGCACATGAATTTTAAAAAAAATTCTGGGGGTGGCCACCCAGACCCCCCTGCGGGAAGGGACACCCCCATCCCCATGCTTGCCTCAAACAATTTCCACACAAACACACAAACATTTTAAACATTACCTTAGGTCATGTACTGGAATAATAATTAAAGACTTTAATAGTGAAGTGTTTTACAACAGTTCAAACTGTATTCCTCTTCAGCAATGATGTGACTTCAGAGGAAACTGTCGTTTCTTCCGGAGAAAGTCTAATTTCTTCAGAAGAGACATCCAACCTCATTACCTTTTCCTGGTGCTTAAGCAGGTGTTTGAGTGACATCATAGAACTTAACTGGTAATTAAAACACACTAAAAAAGGCTCATTGCCAACTTGTGCGCGAATGAGGAAAAAGGGGCGTTACATCACTTCAACCAATCAGCAGGAAGGAGGACAGCCATTGGCTGAATTTGAATCACTTGTGAGCTGCTCGGCAGTCCGTGAATACTCAAACCGCGAATGCAAAAACGCAAATAGTCAAGGGCCTACTGTACCATACTTTACCATGCTGTATCATATTCTATCAGAGTGTACCGTACCACACAATGTACTTGACTGTGCTGGATTATATTGCATCTGATGATACAATACCACATCATATTCCACTAACACATTGTTCTGCCATATAATGCCAATTCTATATTGTATTGCATAGTATTACTGTCTCTAACTGTTATGTACTGTACTATAGTGTAGTATACCATGCTCTACTAGGCTGCAGTACTCTTACAACTACTGTCATGCATTCGATGTTGTATGCTCAGGTACCAGTGATAGAACACTGCATTTTTGGTTGTGGCAGTCAGGAAGAAGGGATGGCACTAGTGGGATGTTGTGCATTGTAAGGCGTTTATTATAATGTGCAAGTTTAGTAGACACAAGGACTCCGAGAAAATCCAAAAGTCACTCTGACATAGTGAGTCACATGACTTACAATCAGGAGACACCATTATCGCAATCCTATGTGTGTGTTCTTTTGTTTCGTGTACAGAATTTAGCCGACACCCCTATCCAGAGTGACTTTCATTTATTATTTGTTATACAACTGAGCAGTTAAGGGCCTTGCTCAAGGGCCCAGCAGTGGCAGGACGATGGGACTGGGGCTTGAACCACCAACCTTTTGGATTAGTAACTCAAAGCCTTGTCCACTGTGCCCATCAGTGTGTGTGTGTGTGTGTGTGTGTGTGTGTGTGTGTGTGTGTGTGTGTGTGTGTGTGTGTGTGTGTGTGTGTGTGTGTAGATTAGTGGGAATAATGTGAACGGTTAGTTCACTTTAAACATTCAGTGTGAAACCAAGATGCTGGTTTCAATTAGCTCAAGTGGTAAGTTGTAAATATCATTTGTTTGTTGTAAATGACCCTGATCTTTATTATATTTCGGAAATAAATTTCCATCTTTTTTCAAAAACCGTAAGCAACCTCCAATAATGTGGTTCAGTGTTTAATTTATATTCACAATGCAAGCATGTGAAAGAACAGAATGTCTGTTCAGCTTGTATGAAACCCAGCTGTCTCTTCCTTTTATTGCTGCTTGTGGCTTCAGGGGCTGTCCACAGTCATCTCAGTACACAAGCTGTGAAATGACCAAGAGCCACAAGCACACCAAAACCCGGCACTTTCAAAAGCGAATGGCTTTCACTATCTTTCCCAAGATACCACTGAAGATGTACACTCTCTCTCTCTCTCTCTCTCTCTCTCTCTCTCTCTCTCTCTCGCTCTCTCTCTCTCTCACACACACACACACACACACTTCCAAATTTGACCAGTGTTTGTTTGAGTTAAGTGCGATGTACTTCCAGTGCGGGTGTCTCATTTGAAGTGGGCCAAGGCCATCTCCTCTGCTCTTCCTGAGAGCTTGGAAGGATGCGACTTACTTCCTCCCTGCTTCACGGGAATCTCAGCGACCTTCCCAAACTTTGTTCTCTTATGGGACCACTTATGCAAACTTCAGTTCACACATCTAACGTCCTTGAAATCCCAGATCTGCAAACTGGGACTTGCTGTGTTTTTCTTCTTATTGTTATTATAAAGCCTTTGCTCTGTTTTTAGTTTTCCTGTCTGTACATATTTGTGTATATATGTACAGAGATCCCTCACTTTCCACAGTTAACGGCGACAGAGACACCTACCCTCTGCGACCGCCGATTTCCGCAAAGTAGGATCAACCTCCCCCTGACTGACGTATATGTGTATATAATATCAATAAATACATATTCAACGCTATAAATGCTTATAATAACAATTCAACATTCAAAAATAATGCATAAGATGAAAATAAAATGTAAATACACACACATACAGACACACGCACGGCGTGCACACACTCAGATGTGCACCTCACATAAAAATGTAAGTAGTTTTGTTGGGGAGTTTTGGGTTGTTTTTTGTTTGTTTGGGATTTGTTTTGTTTTTTTTTTTTGTTTTTTTTTTTTTTTTTTTTTTGCATAATTGGCCTTGTTTTGCGATATTTTCCTTAACTTTTTTCACTATTTTTCCTTAATTTCTTTTTTTTTTTTTTGATTTGCCTTTTTTGAAAAACCCACAATGTACTGAAGCCACAGAAACTGAAGCTCGATGTAGTGAGGGATCACTGTGTACATTTCTGTATACACTCTTTGACAATTTTTTTCAATTACGTCATTTGATTTTGTGAAACTTCTGAGAATATGTATTATTCAAAGACTTTTCAATTTTGCCAAGCTAAAAAAAATGGAGGCAAAACCAAGCCTGAGAACTATATAAAATATAAAATGGGGTTTGTGTATTACTTGTTGGACACTAAATAATTACCTCTGACAGAAGTGGTGGTTGGGCACAGCTATAGCCTGGCGAGCTGTCCAGGGTGTACTCTGCCCTCACCTGCAGTCAGCTGAGATGGGCGCCAGCCTTCCTGTAACCCTAGTTAGGATTATGTGGTTCAGAAAATGAATTAATGAGAAGTATGGGTTGGTTTGTTTGTCTGTGTGTTTGTTTGTTTGTGCACAAGATAATTCACAAAATTATGCAGGAATATGGATGGAATTTTTTTTTTCTAGAGTCGTGTCTGGTACAAGTAATCCAGGCATAGGATTACGTTGGGGGCGGGGGGTGGAATCCTTGTCAGTTCATGACTGTGTGATTGCATGCCGAATATGACTGTTTGGGCTTTGGGGCTTGACCGGGAGAAGGCAGTTACTATGGAGAATCAGTTCATGAACAGATTAAAGGGCTTTGAGAAGCTTTGCTTTATGTTGACCAGTCAAATATTTATTTAAGGTCATCTAAAGCGGGTCAATGGATTTTTTTGTGAGTCGTATGATGAATGCTTGTGAGCTTATACAGATTGTTTGCTTGTGTTTACTGTTGCAGTTTTGATGTGGAAAATGGACCGTCTGCAGGATGCAGTCCTTTGGATCCACAAGCATCCCCTGGTTCGGGGCTCATCCTTCACCCCAACTTCTCCCAAACCGGTCACAACCAGAGGCGGGAGTCCTTCCTGTACCGCTCAGACAGCGACTACGACCTCTCACCCAAATCCATGTCCCGCAACTCTTCTGTCGCATCGGAGCTGTGAGTTATATTGACCTCAATAATAATAATAATAATAACATTAATGATGATGATGATGATGATGATGACACCTGATATAGCACAAGCATCACCATAAAGTAATTTAGGGAGCCCAAAACAAGTGTAATGCATAACAATTAGCGGCGGAATTCTAATCAACAGGCAAATACTTTACATAATATTCTGTATTAGTTTAATACAAGCCTTTTTCTTTCTTTCTTTCTTTTTTTTGCTGACGAATACGATACATAAATTTGGCCTTTGAAAATAATGACAGAAGCTGCAATGGGATTAAACAGCAAGGCATTGACTGTTTAATGTAATGGGTGTGCTGAATATCTCAGTGCTTTAGAAATCATCGAATAAATAAAGTGAAACACAAAAATTTGTGGACACTTGCAGAATTTTTTTCTGTGTTGTTTCTTGAGGGGTTGGTTACTGCACGTCATATCGTTTGCTCGTACGAAAAACCGCTACATCATAGCGCGACAATGAGAGCGCCACTGCAAACTAGTGGAGTGGAGGTGCAATTACACTTAACTCTCGTACACTATTCCAGTGTGTTTCTTGGTCACTTGTGTGAAGGCTCGCCACTAGATTTTGAAGTGCGGCTGCTGGGATTTGTAATCATTCATCCACAAGAGCTTTATTAAGGTCAGGCACTAACATGAGATGAGGGAAACCTGGGCAGTTGGTGGGCTAGTTGATCCCGACCGAGTTCAGTGGGGTTCAGGTCAGAGCTCTGCGCAAGCATCTTACATGCTCATGGCTTCATCGAGCTCACTCTGTGCGCACTGGGACTGACATGCTAAAAGGGTTTGCGTGTCTTAGTTATCGTGAAGGGAAATTTTAACCTGGTAGAAGACGAAGATATTCCGCAACAATGGTGCACTTTCAACTTTGTCGTGCAAACTTTTGGAAGGAGCTACATATCGATCCAATGGTCAAGTGTCCATATATTTTTGTCCATATCGTGTATGTTGAATATACAAAAATGTATTAAAGGTTAATATGTGCCCTGCAAGGGCCTGGCGAGCCGTCCAGAGTGTACTTTGCCCTCGCCAAGAGTCGGCTGAGATGGGCGCCAGTCTCGCTGTGACCTTTATTACGACTGAGCAGTTCAGGAAATAAATGCATGAATGAATTATTGCGGGATTATTAAATTTAAACATAAGATTAATTAGCTTATATTAAGATCGACTTTGTGTCACACTCTATATTTTTGTATTCTGTTTGCAGATTATTTTTACTGCTTTTAAAATTCCATAAACAAAGTTTAAATAATTATGTTTTACAAAGGTTTATTATATATTTATTGCATTTCTTTGACTATTCTCAAGATGTTAGCAATTTATTTACACGCTAAGAGAAATTTATGATAAAATTCATTCATTGTAAAATTATTAATTATTTTCATATTTTATTTAAATGACGTGCTGTCAGCCAATCATGAGCCACTTCCATACAGTTACAGTTGTTCGGGTGATTTGTTTTGTTGTTGGCGATTTACACTTATGCATAAAGCACAAATACAGACAATTGGCTGCAAACAAAACAAAAAAAAAACATTAATTCATTTTCTGGAACCGCTTAATCCTAATTAGGGTCGCGGGGAGGCTGGCGCCATCTATAGGCTATGTAGCCTACTCTTGTCAAAAGTCAGCAATGGTTCTTTTACATCTCACATCATAGACAGCGAGAGACATGGCCGGCCTCTGATAACCCAGTTAGCTGCACTGGGGGAGACAGTGACAGCCTGTTGAGAGTGGGGCTTGAACCCTCAACCTTAGGATCAGTGATCCAGCGCCTTTACCACCAGGACACCATTGTCCCGACAAACAAACAAAAAAAAGAAATAAAATCATGATGTATTACTTACACAATACTTCCAGTATTTTAAAAAATATATTTAAAAAAACAGTATTCGAGGGCAGTAGTGGCCTGGTGGTAAAGGTGCTGGATCGCTGATCCTAGGGTTGGGGGTTCAAGCCCCATTCTCAGCAGGTTGTCACTGTCCCCCCAGTGCAGCTAACTGGGTTATCAAAGGCCGGCCATGTCTCTCACTGTCTATGGTGTGAGGTTCATGTCAAAAAACCATTGTTGACTTTCAACAAAAGTAGCTGCAAAGCGGTCAGCGTGTTTCCGCCCCTCGATGGCCTGGCAAGCTGTCCAGGGTGTACTCTGCCCTTGCCTGTAGTCAGCTGGGATGGGCGCCAGCCTCCCCGCGACCCTAATTAGGATTAAGCGGTTACAAAAAATGAATGAATGATTTTTTTTTTTGATGATGATGATGATGATGATGAAAAGAGTTAAATGTGTGTGTTAGCCATTAGAGAATTTTACGGAAAGTTGGAAATGGCATTTTGACCTGAATGCGGATGTTTGTCTCTCTGTCTGTCTGTGTGGCTTGTTGTTCTTTTGAAGATTTTCTGAAATAATTCAGCATAATGGGATGTGATTGAAACAGCACAGCTTTTCAGCAATGTGTTTAATGTTTGTGAAAGAAGCGAACATACCGATGCATGAATTTCGGTGAAATTATGGGAAGGAATTGAAGGCAGGCTGTAGCATGTCTCATACGGCGCCTGATTTCCTCCGAAGGCCTCATCTGGCACCAACTTTCTGTTACGTAAAACATTTCCCACTGACGTAGTATCAACATAATTGCTTTTTGGAGCCAGGGAATGTGGCAGATTGTGTACAGTTTCTTGTTTATTTATGTAACTCGTAATCGTCAACATCTTGGGTCATTAAAACTGCTGTAATCCCGCCCCCCCCCCCTTCGTTATGATGCCATTTACAGTATTGCTTAATGCAGCTTTGTTTCAGTGAAATTTGACTGTAAGAGTAAGCGATTATATCCTGTTTTGCTTGCAGGCACGGGGATGACCTAATCGTCACGCCTTTCGCTCAGGTATGTTACTTTGCCGTCATTAACATAATTGCTCAGACGTATACTGATGCTTTTTTCAGGTTAATGTTTATTTTTGTTATTTAATGTATTTATAAGTACTCACTCTCTCCAGGTCCTGGCCAGCCTTCGGAGTGTCAGAAACAATTTCACCGTGCTGACCAATGTACAATGTACATCAAACAAGTAAGATATATATATATATATATATATTTTATTTAAATGTAATTTTATTATGTGGAATTTACAAAATGATGGAAAATTCTTACAAATTTCTACGCAGAAGCTAAAACAAACTTTAGGGAAAAAAATTTGTTTCCCATGGATTATTATTCATACTTTTTAAACCCATCACCATTTTTCATCTGCAAATGATCAGTCGGAAAGCCAACTGTTATTTCTTGTTTGTATACAATACACAGGAATGGCGAAATCTGATTGGTTCGCTATCTTGGGCCAATGTTGAATTTCCAGGATTTCAAAATGAGTGATAATGACAACCTGTGAATGTCTGTCGGACATTTTGAAGCATTCAAACCAAAGTCCTGTTCTAAAGCATACAAATACTGTACAGGTATACTTCGGCTTACGTCGTTAATTGGTTCCAGGTGAGACAACGTAAGTTGAAAATGGCTTAAATCGAATTATCTTGTCTCTAGTCGAGCCGAGGCTAGGCCATATTTACTTGTATATGGTAATATGGTTAATGGGGACCGAGACCTCCGCGCGACTGCAGAATTTCCACAAAGTAAGATCGACATGTCATATAAATGCTACAAATGCTTATAATAATAATTAAACATTCAAAAATAATGCATAAGATGTAAATAAAATATAAATACACACACAAATGCGCACCTCACATAAAATGTAAGTACAGTAAAACCTCCGCTGACGAACGCTTAAGCTCACGAACTTTTCGCCTCAAGAACATTACATTTGCGAGCATATAGTCTCTGCTGACGAACTAGTTTTCGGCGGACGAATCAAACCACGCGGTCGAACAGCGCCACGGTGGCGGCCACGAGAAGCTGACGCACGCTCACGGCGTCACAGTTAAATCACCCCTTTCTTTGAGTGCGGAAGTGGTTTGTGTTTGATAGACATTTTGGACCATATTGAGTGTACTTTTGCTATTATGGGACCGAAAAAGACCCCACCACAGGCGGAGATCATTGAAAAACACGAACGAGGTGTGCGTTTGTGTGACTCAGCGTCCCAGTACCAATACGCTAAGTCTACCATTGCTCCCATCCTTAAGAACAAAGGAAGCTATTAAGGGTGCGTGTGGCTAAGGGTGTTTCCAAACAGTAGGCGTTTCCAAACACTCCTTCCAAACAGTAAGTCCCTCCCTCCCTCCTCCTCCCACTCCATTCCATCAAGCCATCAACTACCATCACAAAGGTAAATAAAACCACTTTATTATACAGTACAGTTTATTTCTTTAATTACAATACAATAGCACATTTATTATACATAAAATAAGGTATATTTTTGTGTAGTTTTAAGGCTTATTTAGTAGAAAATTATGTTTTATGGGGACCTGGGAACGGATTATTCTCATTTTAATGTTTTCTTATGGGAAATAAATGTTCAGAAGACGAACTTTTCGCCTCACACACACTTTCTGGGAACCAATTATGTTCGTGAGCTGAGGTATCACTGTAGTTTCGTTGGGGGGTTTTGGTCACGGGTTTTTCAAAAATATTCATCAAAAAACAAAAAAAAGAAAGAAAATTTTTGAAAAACCCGTGATGCACTGAAGTGCGAAGTAGTGAGGGATCACTGTATATATATACCTATATAAAACTACACATAACTCTCTCTCTCTCTCTCTATATATATATATATATATATATATATATATATATATATATATATATATGTACATGTATATATATGTACATGTATATATATATGTATATATATATGTATGTATATATATATATATATATATATATATATATATATATATATATATATATGTATATATAATATAAAATATTTAATATACTAAATATATATCATATAATATATATAACATGATTATAATGACATAAACTTTATTTATTTTTTTAATTTTTCCATGTATTTTTTTGAAAACCGAAGTATAGTCGAGAACGACAACTTGAAATCAAAGTTTTGATTTAAGTTGAAGTGCACCTGTAGTCCGAAGATGCTGTCATGAAGCGTGCATGAGCATTATGATGGCGCCACCAGTGTGATCACTGCCAAAGTTAAAAAAAAAAAAATAGAAAAGTAAACAATACAAATCTGTTTGATTTTCTAATGTTTCCTTGTCGTATACTAAAATGGTAATGACTTTAAAAAAAAAAAAGAATGTATTATGGAAAACATGCAACCATGATCACATTTATACAAAAATAAACCATAAAAATAATTTTCTTTTTCTTTTCTCATGTTTTCATGTAATATATACTTAATTTTTGAATAAGCCTCAAAATCGGCCGTAATAGGCCATGCTTCATCATTGTGATGGAGCCCACATGGCCTCTGTCAGCCTTTAAAGAATAAAGCATTCTTGTTTTAGTTTGCTTTCCTTATGCTTCTGTGTAGTTTATACATAAACATGGATTAACCTTCGGCTCAGGAGATTGTTGATTTAGATGATCTTAGGGGCTTCTCACTCACATCCACCTCGTCTTCACGTGGGATTGGAGCCGGTGGTGTAGTGGTTAGGCTGCTGACCTCATGATCGAGAGGGGCCCCGTGCTAAGACCCCTGGGTTCCCTTCCCAGCAGCATTAATGGGTACCAGTAAAAATAAAGGGAAGGGAACTGTCGCACTGTGCTACAACCGCAACAGGCTCTGGCGGTGATGAGCCACTAAAAATACTTGCTATGAGATGGATATAACTGTTATTTATCAATCAGGCAATTATTCCATAGTCAGTGAACCAAATTATTCAAGGTAAAATATTAAAGGTACAGTTTAAGACCGATTTAACATTAAAGATGCTTTGGTGTCTGATTTTTAAATCTGATCTTTCATATTCAACATATTCTCATTCTCTAATATATACCATTTATCATCTTGGCTGTAATAAAACATCACCGATTATTATAATTACTTAATATGTAAACATGATAATTGTTTAGCATCCTTTACACTTTTTTTTTTTTTATTTCTGAGTGATTTTTAAAAGCAGCTCTATTTGTAACATGTTGTATAAATCCTGTTTCAGAAGTGAGGGAGTACCAAACATTTTAAATAAAACTCCAGACAGTTCCACCAGACAGGGTGGAGTTATCCCTCAAGAGGCTCTGGCAGCTATTGAGCATCTACCAGGCTGCAGTATATTTTCGCAAACACAAGAGGGCAGTATGAGCACAGTGTGAGGCTGCAGTCAGCCATAAAGTGCACTGACCTGATCTAACATTTTCCCCGTCCCGCTTTCCACTTAGCACTTGACCACTTTAAAGACATCAGTCGCCTGTTTAGGTCTTTTCCACGTGTCCATCACTCCCTCTCCATAACACGCTTTTCCACCAGGAATTGCCTTTTTTTTTCCCCCTGCGTTCTCTGATTGTAGGTGGAAAAATGTTTCCTCTTCATGGCTCGCTTTTCCACCTGGAATCTGAAAGTGCAGGGAGAAAAGGCAATTCCTTCTTTTTATTGAGCAGAGGGATTATTTTTCCCCTTGACTTACCACGAGCTACGTCAGACCAATTAAGTCGCACTTTTAGAGGCGTTTGCTGAGGTCTGATCAAGTCTGTCACATCCCGCGCCAGACAGATGGAGATCAAATCAATCTCACAGACTGGCTGTTGTTTCTGGAAATATTCACATCAGTCCTCCCTGAGAATGTTGGAGGGACATCTATACAGTATTAAAGTTTGAAATAAATTATTTATAGCATTACACGCTGGATTTCATTACAATTTTCCTTTCGATAATATTCATGTATACGGCCTGTTATCCATGATGACATCAACACAGAAGTACACAGATCAATATCAATTAGTTTTGGGGGGAAAAGAATGCAAATTGATAATAAAAGATTTCTATCCTGCTGTACATATTAAAATCTAATCAAGCCTATTCGCACTTTTTTCCTTTTAGGAGATCACCGGCTACCACGCAGCCGCCCCTCACCAGAGTCTGCCTGTCCGGTAAGCCATCGCACTTAATGAAGAACCAATTTAAATGACATTTCCTGTGCTGAGCAATTTAAAAAAAACCTGACTGCCTGTTTCACAATTCCTTGTATTCTTTTTCTTTTTCTTTTTTAATTAATATTTATATACGCAAGCATTGGAATGGGCTTTGTTCTGCTTCTGTGTGTGTGTGTGTGTGTGTGTGTGTGTGTGTGAGAGAGTGAGAGAGAATGAGAAAGAGTAAGCGAGAGTGTGTGAGAGTGAGACAGAGAGAGAATGAGAGAGGCAGAGAGAGAGAGAATGAGCGAGAGAGAAAGACAGAGTGAGAGAATGAGAGAATGAGAGAGAGAGAGACAGTGTGTGAGAGAGAGTGTGAGAGTGAGACAGAGAGGATGAGAGAGAGGCAGAGAGAGAGAGAGTCAGTGAGAGAATGAGAGAGAGAGAGAAAGACAGTGAGAGAATGAGAGAGAGAGAGAAAGACAGTGAGAGAATGAGCGAGAGAGAGGAAGAGACAGTGTGTGTGTGACTGAGAGAGAGAGAGAGAGAGAGCGAGAGAGACAGCATGACAGAATAAGAGACAGTGAGAGAATAAGAGAGACAAAGTGAGAGAATAAGAGATAGACAGAGTGAGAGAGAGAGAGAATGAGAGAGAGAGAGACAGAGTTTGCATGTGTGTGTGTGTGTGTGTGTGTGTGTGTGTGTGAGAAAGAGAGAGAGAGAGAGAGAGACCTTTAACTCTTTTAACATCACTTTGTTGTAATCGTGGTCCAAATGTCATCATCATACAAATAAAACCATGACAGATTAGAATGAATTAGATTTGAGTCGGTTCGTCCAAGTTCAACAAAATGTAATTTATCATTAATCATCAATAATATTAAAGTGCAGATGATTGAGTAGTTAATTAATTCATTGCCATGCATGTTATATTAGTATATATTACACTGGAATGGTGCAGTCTGATTGGTCAGCAATCAGGATTCAAAAACATCACTGTTTGCGAAGGTCACTTGGAGCAAAAGGTGTCAATATTCTTACATAGCATAATGGAAAAAAAATAATAATAATAATCTTGCTTTAATTTACACGGTCTTGTGTTTCCGTGTAGTATTAAAACACCATAATGTAGCATGGCTTACGTGTCTTTGTGTGGTAGATTGTACTGAACTCTGAAAGTGTAAAATGAAATATGCAAAAATTAACTATAAACTCTCTTTAGCCCATGGCGGGGGGGGGGGCACGGTATGACGCTGGGGGAGGGGGGTGATGTCGAGGGGAGCGCATATGACTCTGGGGACATGCTTTTCTGGAATAGTGTATGAGAATTAAGTGTAATTGCACCTCCACTCCAGTAGTTGGCGGTGGCGCTCTCATTAGTAAACAACACAGAAAATTTTCGAACAGGAACGAAGAGAAAGGTGGAGAGAGACGGAGATATTAAGACATAAATAAGTTAAATGAGTTTAAATAAGGATGTATTTTTTTATTTCAGGCACATTGGTGCACTTTAAATCTTTTCTGTTACAGATTAAAAAAAACAATGTTTTTCTTTATTGTAAATATTTTTGTTTTTAATGTTAATAAAAATACAATGTTATGCAGAGGTGTACTAATAACAATTTTATAGACAAATAATACTATTTATAGTCGCTTGGGGGGGGGGGGGGTGTTGAAATATTTTTGTTTTGTTTTTTCTTCCTGGAGGGGGCGCCACAGAAAATAATTGAGAAGCATTGCTTTAGCCCCAAGTGCAGCTAACTGCGGGAAGAAACTAGAGTACCCAAAAGAAACACACTCATGCATGGAGAGAACAAGAGCCGTGGACTTTCTCGCGGTGACGTGCATTTACAAACCACTCCGCCGCCGTGCCGTCCTTGCACAGCCACGTGCAGTAGAACTGATTTCAGAATAGGCTTCATCCAGCCTAAGCTGTTTTTCTGCCTCAGTGTTTTGAAGATGACATCCCCACAGCTGTAGCTAGTTTATGCAGCCATTACTATGTGTAGGGAGGAACAAAAACAAACATTAAAAACATCCGAGAGAATAAAAATAACAGGTCAGAAAATAGAAACAGCTTTTTTTTAAATGTCCCGGTGGAATTGTCCAGTAGTTGTGCCTGTTCTGTTACACTTGACTACGTGACTCCCGACACTGTTCCCAGCATCTTCTCATTTACCGTCACTCAGCTCCAGCCTGGACTCTGATGATTGACCCAGCAAAGCACACACACAGTCACTTACTCGGTCTCACGTATTCCACCAACGCAGAACATTTACCGATTGTTGAGTCTATTATATGAAGCCAACAGGAAGTCGCAAGCACATATTGTCGTTATAGCCATGGCCATGTACATACACACACTGAACTAGAGTGTGTTGCCCATATTTGACGTTGTTGAGTCGAGTTTCTGTTTATAGACCCTGAGAGACTGGAGTATAGTCACTGCACTGATGATGGCATATGTGTGCACGGAATCTCCTTAACCGGGTTTGCGTCAACTGTCAGCATTATTCTAGTAATTTGTGGCGTAGTGGTTAGGGTGCTGTGCTCATGACCGGGAGGTTGTGTGTTCAAGTCCCAGTTAGACCCCCACTGTGCTAAGACCCCTGGGCAAGGTCTCAACCAAAAGTGTGCCTCTGTTCACCCAGCAGTATAAATGGGTACCAGTCAAAATATACTGGGAAGGTAACCTGCGATGGATTAGCGCCCCCTTCCAGGAGGAGTTGTACTACCGGTCGCTTCACGCTACGGAAACTGGGGATAAGCACCGATCCGATGAGCCACGATAAAAATGGGGTGTAAAAAGTCTAACGGACTTTACTTTTGTGTTATACAGCAGCTTTCACAAGACACTGACAGTAAGCAGGTCCTGTGTTCGAGTCTCAGGCTCTCAATATTCTTCCGATGCTTTCGTGGGTTTCTGCAGAGTACTTCAGTTTCCTCCAACTGCCCAAAGCACATTCACATTGGGCTAATTGGCTGCTCTAAATTGCCCCTTGTTGGGAGTGTGTGTGAATGGTTGTGCGTGGCTGAGATAGACTCCAGCCTTGACATGACCCTAATATGATTAAGCCATTCAGGAAGTAAATGAATGAGTGAGGGTGAGTAGCTTTCACACCCTTATAAACACTGCACTGTGTATACACACACACACACACACACACACACACACACACACACACACACACACAGCGCAAAACGGGCTGTTTTGTCTGACTAAGAGGTCAGCATTTTGAGATAATAGCTGGGAAAATTTCATCAAATTCCCCTGCTTTGGCCTTGAGGGACACATGGAGCGTCACATCAGAAAATCACTGGGCAAGCTAAAGCGTGCGCTGCAGAGAAACACGGGCGTTTCTTTGAAACGGGGAGAATGTTGTAGTTGTTGAGAAATCCTTGACTTCGTTTGCTTTCGGTGAGGTAATCCTGGAACGGGTGAAGCGCCATTTGAGAAATATAAAGGTTTCACGTTACACAGCAGGTCCCACGAGTTGATGTTTTTTTTTTTTTTTTTTTTTTTTTTGTGTGTGTGGATAAATCAAAGCTGTAATTTATTTCTGTTTTGTTTATTAGAATTTGAGTTTGCTTTTATTTAAAAGGAAAGCAGGACCATACGAGATCAGTGCACGAACTTCCTCTTACTATAACCGAGTAGATTCATTAGTTCCTCAAATGTCTTGTCATTTCAAGGAGAACAAAAGAGCCAATCTCGAGAGAGACAGCGAGGTGTTCAGTTAGTAGGAGGTGTTCCTGTCAGGTGCAATGGCGTATGATTGACGTCAGACTGCAGCATGTGGCTTTTGTTGACTTCCTCTTCGCCCAGGTGGACTGGTATTCACTTCCTGAAGCCAGTCAGGCCCGAACAATTTTACCAGCACACATTGCCACAGTGACTCAATGTCTCAGCACACAACGTTTCTATTGATTTATTTGTTTATTTTTATGCTGTGATTGATTAGCATTAGCATAGACAATTAACATAGTAACGATGGTAGTGTGTACAGAACTGCATTGTGCAAGAACGTGTGGAAACCGGGGATGAACTGAAGCTGGGCGAGCGAGTAGCCTCTCGGACATAAACCCAGCACACTTGGGGGACACAGGAACGTAAACAAAATAGCACAGCATGAGATTTTTTTAAATGGTTCATTCATTTTCTGACCGCTTAATCCTAATCAGGGTCGCGGGGAGGCTGGCTCCCATCTCGGACGACTTTGGGCGAGAGCAGGGTACACCATGGACAGTTCGCCAGGCCATCACAGGGCTGACACTCACACAACCATTCACACTCACGCTCACGGCTAGCAGTGACTTGGAACAGCCAGTTAACCTACTGTGCTTGTTTTTCAACTGTCGGAGGAAACCAGAGTACCCGGAGGAAGCCCACGCAAGCACGGGCAACATGCAAACTCCACACATAGACGCCCGAGGTGGGAATCGAACCCAGGACCATCTTGCTGTGAGGCGAATATTCTAACCACTTCTTCTTCTTCTTCTTCTTCTTTTGCTTTTGGCTGTTCCCTTCAGGGGTCGCCACCGCGAATCATCTGCCTCCATCTCACCCTGTCCTCTGCATCTTCTACTCTTACTCCAACTACCTTCATGTCCTCCTTCACCACATCCATAAATCTTCTCTTTTCCAACGTTCTAACCACTACGCCATTTTGTATTTGTTGATATTATATACAGCTATATACACGTATACGACGTACGTATACGTCAGTCAGGGAGGTCGATCCTCCTTTGGCGAAATCGGCAGTCACAGGGGGTCTCGGTCCCCATTAACCGCGAAAAGTGAAGGATCGCTGTATTTTAAAAACAAAAATAACCATTAAAAAAAGCGAAGATTCTAACAACTACGCCTTTTTTATGGTTATTTTTATTTTTAAAATACAGCGATCCCTCACTTTTCGTGGATAATGGGGACCGAGACGCCCCCTGCAACCGCCGATTTCCATGAAGTACGATCGACCTCCCTGATTGACGTATACGTACATGTATATGTGTATATAATGTCAATAAATACATATTCAATGCTATAAATACTTATAATAACAATTAAACATTAAAAAATAATGCACAAGTTGTAAATAAAGTATAAATACACACACATACAGACGTGTGCTCACATAAAAATGTAAGAAGCTTTGTTGGGGGGGGTTTGAGTTGTTGTTTTTTTTTTTGTTTGTTTGTTTGTTTGTGGGGTTTTTTTTTGCATAATTGGCCTTGTTTTGTGGCATTTTCCTGAACTTTTTTCCACAATTTTTCCTTAATTTCCTTATTTTTAAATTTTTCGATGAATATATTTGACAAACCTGCGATGCACTGAAGCCGCAGGAACAAGCATGAAGTAGCGATGGATCACTGTAATGAGCGATGCAGACGCAAGCAGGTGATAACAGCTGTGTAATGGTGTCTCTTCAGACACCATTCAGTTTAAATATATACAGTACGACACAGAACCCTAAACTTAGGAAAGCAAACTGAAATGGGATGTTTATAGTTTCATTTTACATTTTCAACTATGACAGAGGCAGGTCAACTGAGATCTGCATCACAGCAGCACTGTATGGCGAGCGGTATCTGTCTAACCTGCTCATTACTCGTGTACAGAGAAAACAGAAGCGAAATTACTTCTATAAACATGTATGAATTACACTCATTCAAATCCTTTCTCTAACACTATGTGGAAGTACAAACTAAAAAAATGTTTTATAGATTATTTTTCTGTTTTAAAATGAGAAAAAAAAAGAAAATCCATCATTTTGACTCAAGCACGATCCAATCAGGAAAATAGGTTTAAATCCCAGATAGTGGGCCAATCAGATCACACCGTTCCCATATACTGAGTACTTTGTGAATGTGAGTTCATTTATTTATTTATTTTTTTAACTGCTTAATCCTAATTAGCTGCACGGGAAGGCTGGTGCCCATCCCAGCCGACTCCGGGAGAGGGCAGAGTACACCCTGGATGGCTCGCCAGGCCATCGCAGGGAAGAAACACGCTGGCTGCTATGCAGCTAAGCTTGTCGAAAGTCAGCAATGATTCTTTTACATGAACTTCGCACCACAGACAGTGAGAGACATGGCCGGCCTTTGATAACCCAGTTAGCTGCACTAGGGAGACAGTGACAATCTTGTGTAGAGTGGGACTCGAAACCCCAACCTTAGGATGAGTGATCCAGCACCTTTACCACCTTTGCACTTCATGTGAGTTATACCACAGTGAATTGCCATGATGTGTTGATTCTTTTTCTATGAACACAGTTCTAACACTGTTGTCGTCAGGTTTATATGAATGTAGTATAATTATGATTTTAGTGAACAGTATGTCAGTAAATGTAGGGCGGAGAATCGCCGTGATCGACGAAAAATCGACAAAAGTGTATGTTGCTGATATGATCGCGTTTTCAGTTAAGGATATGTATTTAACATTAAAGGCTCAAGTGTTACCAGTTTGCAATAGTCAAGGTTGTTGGTTTTTTTTTTCTTCTCTCACACTCTTGACGACAGAGGACTTTGTTGATTCCAGTTTCACGTTAACAGTACGAGTTGCATTTTTTTCTCTTTCTTTCACTTCATGAGAATGAAACAGAGATTGTTGGGGAAATGACTGTCTGTATCTGATATTCATAAAAGCAAACATTCCATGGACTCTCCGTAACATTCAACCTAACTTTAAATGAAGGGAATGTGTCAAATGTAAATAGAATTAAAATGTCTTGCAGTGGACTTTTATTATATATATATATAAAAAAATATTATATGTAATGCTGTTAATTATTCTCAGCTGAAACACACTGAACATTTTGCCAGTCTGTTGTCGGACAAAACACACACACACACATACACACACACACACACATACACACCCACACACAAACAAACACACACACATACACACACACACACACACACACACACACACACACACATGCTCACACACACACACACACACACACACACACACACACATACACACACACATACACACACACACATACACACACACACACACACACACAGACACATACACACACACAGACACATATATACACATACACACACACACACATACACACACACACACACACACACACACATATACACACATACACACACACACACACACACACACACACACACACACACACACACATATACACACATGCACACATACACACACCCATTCAAACTCACACCTAGGAGGCAATTTGGAACAGTTGGTTGGCCTAATGTGCATGTTTTTAGTGTCGGAGGAAACCGAAGTCCTCTGAGGAAACCCACAGGGTGAACATGCAAACTATACACAGAAGCGCCTGAGCCGGGGTATTGAACCCATTAACTTCTTGCTGTCAGGCGGACGTACTGACCACTGCATCATCATGCAACCTCATCTAAAAAAAAAAAAAAAATGCTCAATTCTACTTGAGGTGACGGAGCACCACAATTTAACCTTCATACCTATAACGGTACTGACATTTCCACCAGTACGACACGCGTATATAACGACATCACATTCGAGATGTTCTTTTATCGAGGTGTAAAGACAAGGAAGTTGTCAGGCTGGTAATTCCTGTTTTCTTTCATTTCTGCCTTGTTTACACCTGTGTCCGCCCCCTTTTTAAAGAATCCTATTTGGCCAATACAAAAACATCCTTTTCGTCCTCCTCAGACACAATGACACGCACAGGCGTTATGAGTCTGCGTGTCTGCTGAATGTTAGTGATGTAATCCTCAGCTATGGAGACAATGAGAATGAGGGAACCACTGACCTCCTGTCTGCCCCTAAACTGCTTCCTGCATGTCACGCAAAACAGGGTCATAGGGCAGGAAGGAGAGCGCAGATTTTTCCTGTTTTTCCCCTCACTGTTGGAATCCACCGGAACCCTGGAGGTGTTTTTCAGTGTGTTTGTGCGTGTGAGCTTCTCTCACACGCCGGGCAATGACTCTACCTGTGGGTTAATGAGTGGGAAAATGTTGAAGATTTTTATGGGGATGAATTTGCTGCTAGCATAGACATTTTACATACATACACACACACACACACACACAGACCACACATGCAGGCAAAGAGTCACGATCACATTCACTTGCAGACTTACGTCTAGGTCAGTTCGTATCTTTTATCAGGACGAGCTGTTCTGTGAAGCGCCACTAAATCCTCTCTTATCAATGAACACTCTGTGGTCGACCTCCTCAGGGCCATGTCAGAGCAGAAGCCCTTTTCTTTTTCTTTTTTTTTTAAGGAGAGGGAAAAAAGTCAGGATTGAAAAGATGAGCAATTTTTAAGGAAGCGATTTAGTCAGCAAATGGGTGAATACACTTATGAAGACACATGTTCATATAAGGGAGACATGGTGGCATAGTGGGGCCGGTGGCGTAGTGGTTAGGGTGCTGCGCTCATGATCAGGAGGTTGTGAGTTCGAATCCCACTGAGACCCTCACTGTGCTAAGTCCCCTGGGAAAGGTCTCGACCACAAGTGTGCCTCTGTTCACCAGCAGTATAAATGTGTACCAGTCAAAATATACTGGGAAGATAACCTGCGATGGACTAGCGTCCCATCCAGGGGGAGTTGAACTCCTGGTCGCTTCACGCTATGGAAACCGGGGATAAGCACCGGCCTGATGAGCCATGAGGCTCGGGTGTAAAAACTCAAAAGACTTTACTTACCTACCATGGTGGCATAGTATGAACAGATCTCCATTCATTCATTTTCTGAACCGCTTAATCCTAATTAGGGTGGGGCCGGTGGCGTGGTGGTTAGGATGCTGCGCTCATGATTGGGAGGTTGTGTGTTCAAATCCCAATTAGACCCCCACTGTGCTAAGACCCCTGGGCAAGGTGTCAACCACAAGTGTGCCTCTGTTCACCCAGCAGTATAACTGGGTACCAGTAAAAATATACTGGGAAGGTAACCTGCGATAGACTAGCGTCCCATCCAGGAGGAGTTGAACTCCGAGGCCCGTCACGCTATGGAACCCGGGGATAAGCACCGGCCTGATGAGCCACTAGGCTCAGGTGTAAAAAGCCCAAAGGACTTTCCCTTTACTTTAATCCTCTCTACATCTACATCCAATCACGAGGAGTGGACGCCAATCCCTGAAACCTGAATGATGCTCATACAGGGATTGTCATGGCTGTGATCACAGTGATCTCCCGGTTCGTATTGCGTACGGGCAATTTGAAACAGCCAGTTAACCTACTGTGCATGTTTTTGGACTGTGGGAGGAAACCCACACAAGCACGGGGAGAACATACAAACACAGAAATGCTCAGGCCCTGGAATCGAACCCAGGCCTTCTTACTGTGAGGCAGACGTGCTAACCACTACGCCACCGTGCCGCCACTACTTTAATCTTAATTAGGGTCACGGTAAGGCTGGCGCCCATCCCAACCGACTCTGGGCGAGGGCAGAGTACACCTTGGACGACCCGCTCGGCCATCACAGGGCAGAAACATGTTGATGTCTATGCAGCCTTCTCTTGATAAAATTCAACAACGGGTCTTTTACATGCCTCACACTACAGCCAGTGAGAGACATGGCCGGCCTTTGACGACCCGGTTAGCTGCACTGGAAGAGACAGCAGTGACAACACGTTTAGTGGGGCTTGAACCCCCAACCTTGCGATAGCAGTAATCCAGCACCTTACCACCGGGCCTTTGAAATATTCAGGGAATTATTTGATTGAACAATACAGACTCTGATGTTGAAGGAAATGAACAGAAACAAAACAACAGGATGGTATAATCATTTCGGGATGTTTTATTTTTTTTATACCACAGCAATGTTCCAGCTTTCATACCTTATTCCCTTATAATTACACTGAGCTCTGTGGAATGTCCATGACTCAAGTTTTTGTTCCTGTAATTTCTTGCATCATTTCGGTTGTAAACAGTCCTCTTCTCAATACTCTTTGTCCTTCTCTGTTTTGAACTTACGATAAAGAACACAACTTCTCTTGTGACAGAGGAACTGGGAACTGCAACGTCCTCGATCCTACATATTCTCCTGGTGGGGAAACAGTTACAAAACTGATTCTAAAAGCACATTCGCACCTTTAGCGTTTCTGAGGCGTTGTTTGAGTCATCTGTTTGACGTCTGTCTCCTTCTCTCTTTTTTTTTTTTTGAGAATACAAAACCATTGGGATCGGTGCAACCCTGTGGCCTGTTAGCATGTTAAGCGCATATTACATCTGTAAAAATAAGCTTAGCATGTTACTTTGAGTGGCTTCGTGGTTGGCATGTCCCTCTAATAACATGAAGTTTTTGGGTTTGATCCTGGGCCTGGGTTTTTCTGTGTAATATTGCATGTTCTTCCCGTGCTTGGGTGGGTTTCCTCCGGGTACTTTGGTTTCTTCACACAGTTCGAAAACATGCACATTAGGCTAATTGGATACTTCAGATTTCCCTGTGTGTGGTTTTGTGTTGCCAGGCATATGAGGGGATGCTGCAACTTGATCAAGTATGGGTTGAGATAGACTCCAGCCTCCCAGCAACCCTAATAGTAGGATGAAGCAATTCTACAAATAAGTAAATGATGAGTACGTGGGGTTTTTTTTTTTCTACTTCACTTTTATTTTTCAGAATTTAAATCAGAAAAGTATACACTACGGCCCCCTATCACAGGATTAAATAATATATTCTGAGTGGATAACACTAGAATTAGAAACGATGGACACTCAAAATTTGCCACAATTATTTGGAGCTGGAGACGTCATCATTCTCACACTTTATGATGGAATAAATAAATCAGGAAAAAAAAAATAGTTTTTCTTTTTTGTTTCCATGTAGAATATACTGTACTAAAACTCCTTTACCGTGCATGTTTACTTGTTTCCATGCAGTATATAATTCCATTGATTCCATGCACCAATTCCATAGTTTCCAATCACCATAGTTTCGGACTATTGGGCGCACTTGAATATAAGCCGCACCAATGAAATGTAAAAAGAAAAGAAGAATCTGAACTCATATAGGCCACATCTCTTTATAAGCCGCACACGTCTGTCTCACTCTTGAGCTTCCTGCAAGAGCACCCCCTGGAGGCCGTTAGCCCGCAAAAAATCTATAGATTAGCTGCATCGTTGTTTAAGCCACAGGTTTTAAAGTGTCTGAAAAAAGTCGCGGCTTATAGTCCAGAAATTATGGTATTAAACTCGGAATGTGTAGGGTAAACGAACTCCGTTAGATTTAGCTCAGCTTGAAGCCTGAATTCTATATGATGGTTAAAATATATTAATCTCAACAATAAAAATTTGTTTCATGTTCCTGTGGTATATCCTGTGTAATCGTTATGTGTCCCAATCTCTACATTGACATTACATGGAATTGATTGATTCATTCATTTAATTTTCAGCATTTGGCAGACACCATTATCCAGAGCAACTTACATTTATCACCTTGACAGAATTGAGCTGAGTATTAGGGGCTTGCTCAAGGGCTCAACAGTGGCAGCTTTGTGGTAATGGGGCTTGAACCCCTGACCTTCGGAACACTAACCCACCACATGCACCACAGTGTTAAACCACCAGTGTCGCCATTCAGTGCCATCCACCTCACCCTCAGCACAAAATTGATCATTATTGTCAACACCGTGAGAACAGTTCATGTTGGTGTCCCTAAAAAGTTATTGATCACCATAAGACATGCTAAGCTACTTTACTTCTTACTCGTTAGCAGCAACGCAAAGATAAACAGAACTACTTTTAATCAAAATTTTAATTAGAATTAATGTGAAAGCTGTATTATATATTTTTTAAAAACCCCAGTAACAATTTTCTGACATGAATTATGAGTTTAGTTCTTCTATAGAGTAGGTCCCCATTTTATGTGATGGTTCGGTTTCAGCCCTTCCCGCCGATCAAGAAAATCCGCGAGTTATTGACATGGTTTTAAAACCCTATGTATGATATTACATGCGCTAAAATATTCTTCTTAAACACATTCTATAGCCAGTCTTACTCATTAATACAGTAATAATGCAGTAAAATGTAGGAATGATGAAGTAAAAACTTTTTAATTTTGTACTGTGATAATATTTATTCATAAATAAAGCGCTTAGGCTCCTTCCCAGAAGCTTGAGATGATGCAGGGCGTTTGAGTGACATCACAGGGCTTAAATAATCATTAAAAACATGCTAAAAAAAAACGTGAATTGCCAATTCAAGTAATCACGTTGATAACATGTGCATGAAGGAGGAAAAAAAGAGGTGTACATATCATCTGCAACCAATCAGCAGGAGGGAGAAACAAAAGCTCTCAGCCATTGGCTAAATTTGAATCACGTGCCAGTTACTTCCGGGTTTGTCGCCAATCCGCGAGTATATGGGGGCGTGAGTGCTGAACCGCGAATGGTCAACAGCCTACTGTACCTGCTGATTTGTGGCTAAACTTGTCACTTTAGTCAGTAGCGAAGGTTTTGTGGATCACAAGAAATTGGTGAACACAAACAGTCAGTTATGTTCTACTTACAGCTACTTGTCTCACTTCCTGTTAAAATTCCTTTTTCGACCCTGAAGACTTTTCCTAATAATGTTACATGGCATCGTAATCAACTGATGATCAACAATGCTCACGTCTCAGTTTAACTTCACAAACTAAATACAAATATAATATTACTTTACGACTCTCCTTAAAGCTTTGTGTTCGATATAAAAGTGTTAATGTGAAGCATTGCGTCAATTATACAGAACATTATTAGTGCCATATATTCATGACTCTGAACTATAAAAGATTAATTTAAGTTTTGTTTACATATCCTTCATTTCTTTAGAGACAAATATTTGTCTTCTGCTGTGTGCTTCTGTCACTTATAAACATTTGTTTATATTAACGACCTCACGTGAAGATAATTGCACGGTTCTGGATCCTCAGGCGCTCTCGCGGTGTGTGGTACTGAGATGATGTCAAGACTGTTTCATGGAGGAGAGAAAAGAAAACAGACATCGCAGACCGCAAACAAATTACAAATCTTTCATTCTATGTGCCGTGGGTTTGGTATACGGTGATCAGCCGTAATATTATAACCATTTCAGGTGACGTGAATAAAATTCCTGTCACAACCCTTTAGCAAGGGACAGAAACACGCTGACGGCTTTGCCTCTACTCTTTACGGAAGTCAGCAATGGTTCTTTTACATGCCTCTCACCATAGACAGTGAGAGACATGGCCCGCCTTTGATAACCCAGTTAGCTGCACTGGGGGGGACAGGACAACCTTTGTTACTCGAACTCGAACCCCCAACCTTAGGATCAGCGATCTTGCGCCCTATCCACTAGACCACCACTGCCCCATATATATATATATATATATATATATATATATATATATATATATATAGTCCTTCTCAAAAAATTAGCATATTGTGATAAAGTTCATTATTTTCTGTAATGTACTGATAAACATTAGACTTTCTTATATTTTAGATTCATTACACACAAAATTGAAGTAGTTTTGAAGCCTTTTATTGTTTTAATGTTGATAATTTTGGCAAAAAAGTAAAGAAAAACCAAAAATCCCTATCTCAAAAAATTAGCATATTTCATCCGACCAATAAAAAAAGTTTTTTTAATACAAAAAAAGTCAACCTCAACCTTCAAATAATTATGTTCAGTTCTGCACTCAATACTTGGTCGGGAATCCTTTTGCAGAAATGACTGCTTCAGTACGGCGTGGCATGGAGGCGATCAGCCTGTGGCACTGCTGAGGTGTTACGGAGGCCCAGGATGCTTCGATAGCGGCCTTAAGCTCATCCACAGTGTTGGTTCTGGTGTCTCTCAACTTCCTCTTCACAATATCTCAGTAACACAGTAACACCATGGTCAGTAAACCATTTCCCAGTGGTCACTTTATTATAAAATATTCAATGCATTATACAAACTACTGTAATATATTTTAGTCAGTTCTATTTAATGCATTTATGGAACAGTACAGCAATATTCTAATGTATCAATACATCGGAAATTTTTTTATCAATATATCAGTACCAATAATAGTTTTTCAATGACACCGCTAGTTCCTGTGCCATAGGTAAAGGTGCTGTCCTTTCACATAGGCACCACAGAGGTGCTCGCTCTGTCACGTAGATGCTCTGCAGTTGTTATTTCAGAGGCCATGCACTTAGATTGCTAGCCTGTCGGCTGTATGATGCTTTCAACAGGTGCTGTGTGTGAATCTATTGTTATCACAATGTTTGTGTGTGGCCTGTACGTCTGCACGTCCTATCATGAACCTAAACGGACACGTTCAGCCGTTTGCTTTATCAGGTGCCCTCTTTACAAAGTGTTCCAACAGGAAAGCATTGTGGAGATGTTAAGCTTGCTCTTTTTTTTTTTTTGCCCAAATACCGTACGGAAGCCATCAGTCCCCAGGACCAAAGGCTTCCTGACACTTGATAATAATCAGAGGGTTTGTTATGATAAGCCGGTTTTGATTTGATTGATGCCTTTTCTGTGGTATCTGATAGATAATGTGGGAAAGACGGCAAAGAAATTCTCAGTGCACTTCCTTGTTAGGAGACTAGTAAGCATACACTCCTGTTATTTAGACAAAGTATTAATCTGCTCTTAGTTTCACTTGAGCTGTTGAACATTATGTAGTTGGCATTAAATAATATGATTTAGATAAAATACAATAGAACATGCATCGTAACCTGGAATTCCGCGTACGTCGGATTTTTACCCCCAAATACCCCCTAATTCTCTTAATAACTATCCAAATACATGTACTGTATTATACTTCATATTCATGGGAAAACAGTACAGACAATTAAAATAGACATTTCAATTAAAATAAAATAAACATATAATGTAATAAAATACAGCCTTTCTCCGACCTTTTAATAATATCCAGGGTTTTTTTTTCCATCGTAATGGGTTTCCTCTTGGCTGGACCAGCGTTGCCAGAAGATCCTGCTTTCTTTTTTGTGGCCATGATGCGATAAACAAGCACAAACACAGACAATCTACACTATGACATGCCTCGAGACAAAATGGACAATGCTGATGACCGCGTAGCACTGCGTAGCTGTATATTCATACGCACTTCGCGTCAAAAACTAGTACCTGTCATACAAGCTTCCAAACAGAGCAGCATAACTCGAATACTTCTCTATTTTCTTACGTACATGTTTAGAGGCGTTGTAAAGTCGAAACGTCATAAGTCGAGAACCACGTAAGTTGAGGACTGGCTGTATTTTCTTCTTTGACTGTCTTTAACCATATTTTTGCACTTTTTTGTTGTTGTTCTTGTTAGCACAATTTAGCACGGAACATGAACTGATTAACTGGATAATTTAACTAACAAAACGGCTGATACAAATATACACAGAGATCAGCTCGTAAAAGGTGATGAAAAAGAAAACTCGGGGTTAATCGTTCCTGCTTTCATTTCAGACTAGTCTCAAAACCAGGAAGGACGTATTTATTTATTGTCTTCAAGGCTACAGTTGACTCAGCTTTTAAAGTAGGTTCGACTCTCGGAGCACCTTCCTCAGACACCTATCAATAGAGATATGTATCGCGATCACTGCTTTTATGCAGTGCCTAAATTTGAATCCTTTTAATAAGATGAGAAAAAGGGTTACCGTCTTTTAATTTATATCTCTGCGTATAAATTTCCTAGTACTAGCTTGCGTATGTTTACACGGCGTCCTCTTCGACTGCATCGGAAAACAGCTCCATTTGAGCACACATTGCCCCCACTCATTCCTGCACCATTGATCATAAGCTGACAACATTGGAGCGTTTGAGTGCCAAGATACTATTTATTCTGTCATTTGGGAACTCAAGTCTTTCTCAACAGTTAGTCGCGATCTAAAGCAATGCCCGTAAGGCCACTAAATGCGTCCTTGGCACAACAGCCATATCGCTGCTATGCTGTCTTAATACGGAATGATTACTAGATTAAAATGAAAAACAATCCCCAAGGGCAGGCATGGTAAGTTTCCATGGTACCACCGTAGCTGTGCTTATTTATGAAGGTGTCCGATGTAGGTGCACTTCCAGTTATAGGACCGGACATGGCGGATTATTTGAGCAGATTACCGTATAATTTTCTAATTATAATCCCTGCTCTGTATTTTGTCTTGCATCCCGTAATGGGACATCTCCTATTCCCTGAAGGCGAAGCCCATTTTTCTATTAATATATTTTTCCACTTGTCTCACTTTCAGGAAGAACAGTCAGCGTCTATAATTAGCTAAAATTCCTTTTTGCCATATCATCGTTTTAGTTTTGAAAATGTAAAAAAATACAGCAGTCTGTAAGAATAAACGGAGAAAGTCACAATAAGCGTTAGTCTGCCTTGTTTTGCTCATTTATGTCTGCAGATTCAGCATCACTTCCTCGTCTCACTCATTGGCGCTTGGCACAGAGTTGTCTTTTCATAATCCCGGAACTAACACGGGAAGAGGGATGACAGAGACAAAAGACCGACAGGAAAAACAGACTTTTATGGGTTTAATAACAATAACAAAATGTCAGGAAATTACAATTTTTCATGTTTTTGAGCTGATGAATGAATCTAGACAATTTTCTGAGGTAAGCTTGACATGATGGAAGTTTAATACTTGAATTCTGATACGGTGGAGCTGTTTCATGTTGACTGGTGCCAGAGAAAAGAACTCTCGGTGATAGAACGACATTTAAATGAATGGGCTTATTGTGTTAAAATGAATGTAGTAAGCAGTACAAGAATTATTACCGATGAAAACATACCCAAAGTACTCAGAGTGCAGACCTACACTGAGGCTTTAACATTCTATTGCCTGTGAAATCATTTAGTCAATGACTTCACCTGTTGTATATTTGAATTCCTTGTCCTTGTAAAAACATTTTAGAGGGCTGTTGCCGTGTTAAAGTGAAACAGATCCAGATCACGTCCAGATGAAACCTCGTCTGATATCAGAGCTTCTGGTCCTAGTTATTCCCAGCAAATTTCATTTAGGCCCGGCTTTAAAAATCTTTTTGTTTGCAATAACATGACAAAAAAAAGATTCACCCGGGAGGGAGGACCGCTTAATCCGAATTAGGGTCGCGGGGAGGCTGGCGCCCATCCCAGCCAACATAGGGTGAGGGCAGAGTACACCCTGGACAGCTCGACAGGCCATCGCAGGGCGGAAACACGCCGACGGCTTTGCAGCCTACTCTTGTCGAAAGTCAGCAATGGTTCTTTTACATGCCTCACACCATAGACAGTGAGAGACATGGCCGGCCTTTGATAACCCAGTTAGCTCCACTGGGGAGGACAGTGACAACCTTGTGGAGAGTGGGAATCGAACCCCCAACCTTTGGATCAGCGATCCAGCGCCCTATACCTCTAGACCACCACTGCCCCCGTCTCTTCAACATATCAACTTTTAATATTGCCGTCAACATAGTTTCAAAGTCAGATACCTTCATCACACTCCGCACTGTTGCTGGTGGTTTATAATTAACTTGTATTTGTTCAAAAATGTCACCAAACATGTTTCTCAATTTGAAACGCATTAATTTATTTATTATTTTCACATTGGGACATTTAATGGTGACCGAGAACAGGGTTTTTTTTTTTTGTCTCATCATTGTCCCCTTCCATCATGCTTTCCACTTTTGTTGTTAAGACAGTACTGGCCAGTGAGAATCGCTGTTTCATCGAACTGGTGAAATTGACCAATCACAAGGCATGGTTGATACTGATTTCGCTTTGGTCACTTTTTAGTACGGTGTATGATAGGGGATACACGTGCTTTTTCAACACAACCGGCTGATATATTTTTATTTTTTGAATTAGGCCGGGGTTTGTACAATTTCGGCCCAACTGGCCATATTATCACCAACAAAGATAATACGGCTGGCCTTATTTAGTTTTTTCCACTTAGGGTTTTTTATGGTGTCATCAGTACATGGAGTAGGGCAGTGGTGGCCTGGTGGTAAAAGCCAACCTGCTGGATCACTGATCCTAGGGTTGTGGGTTCAGTCCCACTCTCCACAAGGTTGCCAAGTGCAGCTAACTGAGTTATCAAAGGCCGGCCATGTCTCTCACTGTCTATGGTGAGATGTTCATGTAAAAGAACTATTGCTGACTTTCGTAAAGAGTAGCCTGCAAAGCCGTCAGCGTGTTTCTGTCCCTTGCTAAAGAGTTGTGTCAGGAAGGGCATCAGATGTAAAAACCTAAGACAAATAAAAAATGCGAGTCATTAATATGACTCATGAAGATGGAGGCAGATGATTCGCTGTGGCAACCCCTGAAGGGAACAGCTAAAAGGAGAAGAAGAAGGAGAAGAAGAATCATTATCAGTACATGGAGTCTTACCAAAATTTATTAAGAACATCCTTGGGTGATCACCTCCCAATAATTTTGGACTGATCTGCAAAACACTGGGCTGGAAGTTGCTAAAAAGCAGACAAGCAAATAAACAAACATATAAACCACCACTTACAAGAACATGAACTCCATGCTAGATGTAGCAAAGTATTTTGGATTGTTGCTCTTTATCCTGTGATATAAGATTTCTTCCTCATCCTGGATTAACAGGACTTGGCATTTTGTATCCCAAGCATGGTTATGTTGGGTCCTGTGACCTTAATGAGATTAAAACAATTTGGAGGGAAATTTTATAAAGGAATGAAATAAGCCATGTACTGTTGGTCAGCTGTCCCTTTGTTTGATTGACGGGGACGAACGCACGACAAATGAACACTTCGCACTTTCCAAAGTCCAGTTTGAAGGATAAACTGGGTATTAATATCCTGTGAGTACTACGGAGGATTAAGAAAGTGTGTCTTGGACTCCTCTTGCAAAGAGTCGACCCATACCGAGAGCTCTGAACCACAAATGCTTATGTCAGTGCAGAGCTTCCTTGACGTGGAATCACTTAGAACTATACTGGAAAGGATTAGCATGTATGTTTTGAACATTGACGGCTAATCGCAGCTTGAGGCCACATTGCATAGTTCAGTCTTATTGATTTAGGCTTAGTGGCATAAAGCAAAATTGACCACAGCAGTGAAATGTGATCTTAAAGCAGCACAACATGGCCAGATGTTTGTCTTTTTTTCACCGAGTGGTAAAATTGTAAGATCTAGCTGCATTAGCCCCAATAAAGCTCCCCAGGCTAAGTAATCCCTCAAAACCTTTTTGTATTTTGCTTGCAAAGAGAAGCACGACGGCAGGCTTTATGGTGGTCCAGTCCGGAGAATGTGAACCTACGTCATCATCATCATCATCATCATCATCATCACCAAGGAACTCAACTGGGGGTCCAGCCTCATTCCAGAATGGAGCGTGTGGCCTCCAGCAGAAATATTAGGAAGTAATCCTGGAGCACTGTAATTTTGACCACTGAGGCTTGGGTAATTCCATCCTTGGCAGCAAACACAAGCTGAGCATTTGTTTCCACAGCCGGCTGAAATTAATGTCAAAGGCTACATGTGGTTACTTTACTGGTTCCTGTAATAATGACTGTAATGACACATGCTCCTCAATAATGTACTTTCTTGTCGGATTCATATATTATATATATATGGATATATATGGATGGGATTTCACCTTAAATCAGTGCATCTCAATTATTTTCTGACACCCCCCCCCCCAATATAAATAGTGTTATTTGTCTAAAAATTGTTATAAGTAATCCTCTGCATACACTGTATCCTTAGTAACATAAATTCTTATTATCATTGTGGAATACAAAAAAAAAAAAAAGAAATATAGGTCAACTTCCAAGAAAGAATAACTTTATTAACAATTTTTTTAATCTTTAAACAAAAAGATTTAAAGTGCATCAATTTGCCTGGAAGAAAAAATTACACTTATTTAAACTGTCAACATTTTTTGACCAACAATTTGAACCATTTTATCCTGAAAAATAAAATAAAATTAAATCAATAAACAATAATAAATTCAAATTGATCAGCAATATTAATTCAGGAGCACAATATATAAAACACTTTAACCTACAAAACAAACATGAATAAAACAATTTGTATTATTATTATTATTATTATTATATAAGATTAATGGCTATCATGAGCACGTTTGGCAGTGCACAGCTTTTCGAAGCCGGGTTTAAAGCATGATACTGAACTCTCAGCTCCTGCTCAATGCCGAACTGGGACCTGGACTTATTTTCATGTTTCTGTTTAGTACTGTATATACTGTACATATATAAAATACCTTTACGGAGTGTGTGTATGTACTAAAGTAAACAAATAGGTTAACGAAATGCCGTTAGTTGGGTGACACTTGGCTCAGCTCGAAGTGCAGACCTCACCTGACCTGCCTCTGTCATGGTTAAAATAGGTAAATATAGACTCGAAAAAAAAAAAAAAAAATCTTGTTTTACTTTCTGTTCACTTATGCTTTCATGAAGCGTATAATAAAACTTTTATATGTGAGTTGAAGATGTGCTGTTACACAGCTTTGCACCTTCTCGCGCATGTGCTCGGGACTTCCCTGCATCCATCATGGTTTTTAAAATGTAAGAAATAAACTATAGGAAGTCTCGTTTTACTGTTTTTTTTTTTTTTTTTTTTCTTTTTTTTTTTTTTTTGTTTTGCTAAAGCCCCGATGCAGTATATTGTTAAACAGGTGAGCATCTCTAATTTGGTGAATGCTAATGAATTGACTTCTCAGCTCCTCCAGTAGCATTAACAGTCAGGTTAACGACGTTATTGATAACTTATCAACTTTAAGGTTGTGGTGTGTTTTATTGAGGCACAACATGGCACATACTCTACAGTGTGTGTGTGTGTGTGTGTGTGTGTGTGTGTGTGTGTGTGTGTGTGTGTGTGTGTGTGTGTGTGTGAGAGAGAGACCTTGTTTGCTTGCTCTTTTTTTGCCTGTTCCCAGGCCAGGTTGTGTCAGTCGAAGTTGGTCGACATTATTATTATCCAGGCAGTTTTCCAAGACGGAGCCTCGGCTGACCTCACACACCGCCATGCGCCATTAAACAGGCTAAGCAGGGCTGCTAATGGATTGTTTGTCTTCAGTCAGTAAAAAAAAAGGAACAGGAAACATTCTATTAATGCTTCTCTTTCAAGCTCTGTAGAACTGCTGGTTCGAAGGCCAGCTTAAAATCTACTTATATTGTCATTTCTTATCTGTGATCTTTTTCTCCTCTATAGCTTGTATTACATGTGTCTGGCTTTGCTCCAGTCATTATTCTGAAACAATCATGAGCTTTCATTGGTAGTGTCTGTTTAAACAGGATCCCTATTCTGTGTGAACTGAGCATCAATGATTACCGTCCACTTTGCCGTGTCCCTTTTCTTCTGTTTTCTGGAATGTTGAAAAAGGCAACACTTAAAAGGAAAAGGCTTCATTTATAAAGTACCGACACTAATTACAGGCAGTGTGTCGGGACAGGACAGCATCGTCAGCCTAATCCTTTCCCATCACCCCTTGTTGGGCATGGTCGCCATAGCAACAATAGCAGCAACACGCCACCCAAACATGCAGGATTTTCCCGTCTGTCGGGAAAACATCAGCCGAAAGGAAGCCGGTGTGATAACCATGACGGTTCAAGTAGATTTTTGTTCATCACATCTCTACTGAGTCAAGTATCCGGGCTGTGTGTGTGCATGTGTATGCGGGTGTGTGTGTGTGTGTGTGTGTGTGTGTGTGTGTGTGTGTGTGTGTGTGTGTGTGTGTGTGCAGTGTGCCTACGTGATGGTGTTTGACCACGAGATGACTTTGACTGATGTGAGAAACTTGGTGTGTGATGTTTACATGTCGTAGCAGGCCGCCTGCTCGACTGATGTGTGGCGCGTGTTGACTTTATGTGCGGAGGTGAGGAATACCACACCGTTGTCCCAAAGCCCTCAGTACAGTCCTATGTGCCAAAATGGCCTTAGATCTGAGCCATGTGCCATGTTTGTGTTCCAAACCCCTAGAGATAGGATGACATCATTACAAACATTTTCAAACAACCCTGGTCTCTAATATGAGAGGTGTGTGTTTGGGAATGGAGTAAGTGTAGAATCCTGCACACTATAGGTTCGAATGTTTAAAATGTCTCGAAGGGTGTAAAACTTCGATCAGGTATTAATGTTCACTATAAATATAACACTTCCAGTAGCTTTTGAGATATGTTGAACCTTTTGTTTATGGAATATGTAGATTTCTGAAGTATGTCCCACACCAACAAAGTGCTACGTACAACAGATATTACAAACATTTTTGGTTACAATTCAATGCAGTGTAGGAGAGCAGCATGGTGTCTACCTCATAACACAAAGTTCGAATACCAGGCTCAAGCATTTCTGTGTGGAGTTTGTATCCCCTCCTTATGCTTGCGTGGGCTTCCTCTGAGTACGCTGACTTCCTTTTACAGTTTGAAGACAAGTACATTCGGTTAATTGGCTCCTAGGTGTGGATGTGTATGGCTGTGTGTGTGTTGGCCCTGGTGTGGTCTGGTGAATCTGGTGAGTGTACCCTGCATTTGCCCAGTGTTGGCTGAAATAGGCTCCAGAATACTCACAACCTGAATAGGACTAAGTGGTTCCCTGACTTACGTTTTTAATTGGTTCCGGACGGCCGAATGTAAGTTGAAAGTGAACTGACGTATGACGTGTGACGTATGACGTTCATACTGTACTATACATCCATAAATACCATTACCGTATCTCATAAAACACCCCTAAATCAATTATTATAAACATAACATTGTAAATATATATATATATATCTCAGTTATATAGCGTGTTGTTACCCTTGTGTTAAGACGTGTATATATAAATATATAACTGAACTGGGAAGAAGGAGGGGCACGTTCAGTCTGTCGTTTGTAAACAATGGACGCAGCGTCATTATGTCAGCGTACTACGTAGGTACGTCTAAACTCAAAATTTGACTTTTTTTTTTTGAAAAAAAAAACCAATGTAAAATCGAAAAAACGTAAAACGGATGAACTATAAATGCTTTTAATAGCAATTAAACATTTGAAAACAATTCATAAGATGTAAATAAAATATGAATACACACACATACAGACGTGTGCGCACACTCAGTAGTTTTGTTGGGGGGTTTTGGGGTTTTTTGGGGGTTTTTTTTGCATTTCTGGCCTTGTTTTGTGGCATTTTCCTGAACATTTCCCCTATTTTTTTTCCTTAATTTCCTTATTTTTTCATTTTTTGATGAATATTTTTGAAAAACCAGCGATGCACTGAAGCTGCAGAACCTGAAGCACGAAGTAGCGAGGGATCACTGTATTCTATTTCTCTTATAATACAGCATTCTGGTGGGCTATTGTGCTTTTGTTAATCAGGATAGTTATTTATATGAATCAAAATTGCATGTTGTGTCCATTTATGGTCAAATTCCATGTTCTGGAGCATCCACATAATAAGTTAGTCCCTATTATCACTTATGTTATCACAGCAGCAGTTGTTTCCTTACTGGCTTCCTTCCAAACTATTTTGCTCCCTTACTGACAAAACAAAACTGACCAAATACTTCCGTGCTTCATAAAATTTAAAGAAGCTCCACCATATCTCTGTATCTTGAACAAAAAAGGTAAATAAAGTTCTTGCTTTTAGTGTTTATTTGTTTTTTCAGTGATGCTCAGTAACTATGGAGTATTTTGGAGTTTGCACTAGAAACCAAAAGCTCAGATCAGTAATATAGTGATACTTTTTGCTGTTAATGGGGAGCAAGACCTTCCGCTAAGTAGGATCGCCCCCCCCCCCCCCCCCCCGACTGACTTATACAGAATTATGTATGTGTATATAATATCAATAAATACATATTCAACACTATAAATGCTTATAACAATTACACATTCAAAAATAATGCATAAGATGTGAATGAAATATAAATACACACATACAGACACATGCGTGCACACACACTCAGATGCGCACCTCACATAAAAATGTAAGTAGTTTTGTTGGGGGGGTTGGGTTGTTTTTTTGTTTTTGTTTGTTTGGATTTTTCTTTCATAATTGGCTTTGTTTTGTTGAATTTTCCTTAACTTTTTCCCTATTTTTCCTTAATTTACTTATTTTTCGATGAATACTTTTGAAAACCCGCAATGCACTGAAGCTGCAGGAACTGAAGCGCGAAGTAGCAAAGGTTCACACACTCCTATATCTGTTAAACTAGGTCTCAGTTTACAGTGTGTAATACAGCCTTCTCATTTATACATGAACCTGTACTATTGCAGAATATAGAAACAAAGATGGGAGGCACAATGGCGTAGTGGGTGGAACCACAGCAAGAAGGTGATGAGTTCAAGTCCAGGGTCTGGGCATTTTCATGTGGATTTTAGCACATGTTTCTCATGCTTACATGGGTTTCCTCCTTGTTTCCTCCGACAGTCCAAAAACATGCATGTCTATTTTAGTGTTATCCCAAGGTGAGAGAGTGAGTGTGAATCATTGTGTGTGTTTGTGTTGCCCTGGGGATGATCTGGTGAGCCTGTCCAGGGTGCACCTCATCTTCTTCCACTGTCAGCAGAGATAGGCTTTTGTGTCTGCGTGACCTTAAAATGTCATGCTGTTTGGGAACTTGGTGAAAGTGAATGAGATGAGGAACAAAGATGAATAAAAAAACAAGTATTTCACACCTTCACAAGATATATATACAGGGATCCCTCGCTACTTCGCGCATCAATTAATGCGGCTTCAGTGCATCGCATAAATTAAAAATATTCATCGAATTAAAAAATAAGGAAATTAAAGAAGAATACGTGGAAAAGTTTAGGAAAACATCACAAAAAAGGCCAATTATGCAAAAACAACACAAAACAAAAAACAACCCCAAATCTCCCATCAAAACTGGATACATTGTTGCATCTGTGTGTGCGCATCTGTGCAGCCACACCCCCCTCTGCCGGAGCCTAGTATTAAGTGTACCTCAGGATAATGTTTAATTATATTTCATATTTATATTTATGATCTAGCTTTCTGTAGATTTTATTCCATTTCTATTTCTACTTTTTCTTCAATTCCATTTCACTTTCACTTTCGACCTTGGACAGCTTTGTTGGTATCTCCGGATGTTTGAGAAGTTGGAGAGCGTCTGAATTTATATTTTATTTACATCTTATGTTATTTTTTTTCAATGTTTAATTGTGATTATAAGCATTTATCACATTTCATGTGTATTTGTTGATATTATATACAGATGCTCCCCGACTTACATTCATTCGTTTTACTTTTTTTTTTTCGATTTTACGGGGTTTTTTTTTTGGTTTTTTTTTGTCAAATTTTGAGTTTAGCGTGCTCTCTGTACTACGAGACGTACCTACATAGTACGCTAACATAATGACGTAATGACACAGCGTCCATTGTTTACAAACGACAGACTGAACGTGCCCCTGCTTCTTCCCAGTTCACTGCATATTACCCTGGTGTTAAGACGTCATCTCTGTGATCTTTGTGTTTACACTGTTTTGCAGACTTTTGTAACCCTATGCAAACATGGTTGGTCAGAAGCGTAAGCCTACTAGCATGGGTGCAAGTTTTCTGGCATATGCGGAATTTCCGGTTTTCACAAGATGGAATTAACTATCTGCTCGGATCGTGCAATCTCGATCGGCAATGGATACTCAGTTAAGCAAAGAGAGTTGTAAAATGAATGAAAACCTGAATCCAGAAAAGAAAGAGAACTCTCCACTCTGCTGTAGTTTACTTGCTTGTGCTTCACATCAGTGCAGGCTGAGTATTCAACGGCACCCTTGCTCACTTGAAAAACCAGAAGTCCGGATAACCCGCACTTTGTCTAAAGCACAAGCAAGTGAACTACTTTCAGTGGCGTGCCTCACATATTGTAAGCGTTGATTGGCTATTTTCAGCTTCATGTAATGTGACACGGTCAGCTTCATGTAAAGTGACCATCAGTCGACCCTCGGTACCATTTACAAGCAGAAAGATGGCATCACAGAGATTGTTACAGATTAAGTTTGATCCTGTATTTGATGAGTGAATTTGATTAAAATGTATCTATTTGAAATTATTTTGCTTGAATTTAGTTTATTTGAAATTAATGTTGATATTATTTGATATATTTGATATTATTTTACAATGTTATGTTTATAATAATTGATTTAGGGGTGTTTTATGAGATACGATAATGGTATTTATGGATGTATAGTACAGTATGAACGTCATACGTCACTGGAACATACAGTAACAACTTACTTTTTTTTTGTTTTGTTTTTTTCAACTTGCGTTCGGCCGTCCGGAACCAAACTAAAACGTAAGTTGGGGAGCGTCTGTACACATATACATGTACAATGGTACCTCACCTTATGAAATTAATCCACTCCACAGCCTTTTTCGTAACCTGGATTTTTCGTAAGTAGTACAGCATTTTACTTGTAAAACGCGGGATTCGTTCCAAGGCCCCCAATACTACCCTTTAAAAATTATAAAAGCATACCTTTTAAGGTACTTACTTCGTGTTGACCATGTCTTCTTAGCAGAGTTATAATCTTACAAATGTTTATACAAGGTTAAAAGCCTGGGCCAAAAAATAAAGTTGCAATGAGCACACTCAAAAAACTCATAAAACAAGCTGCTGCTCAAGGGAGCTGCATCGTCCCTCCTAACCAATGGGAAGCCAGCGGGGCGGAGTATTGGGAGATAGCCAATGGGGGGGAGCTGCGTCATCTCTTCTAGCCACTGGGAGTCAAGTGGGGCTCGATGTTGGAAGACAGCCAATGGGAGAGCAACTCGTGCATTGTTTGAATGTTTGAATGGCACGTTTGGCGGGTTTCGACAGGAGAACTTGTTTTGTACACAGAGAGAAAAAATTTAGGAAAATGTTTTTAATGAACTGGATTTTTCGTTTTCCGGGACAATCGTAAGGAGAGGTACCACTGTATGTATACGTCAGTCGGGGGTGGGGGGGTGATCCTACTTCGCGGATTTCGATGGTCGCGTGGGGATCTCGGTCCCGATTAACCACGGAAAGTGAGGGATCCCCGTATAGCTATTATAATCTGAAAAGTAAATAGAGCTTTTGAAATGTTTCCAGTTGTATTATGCTTGCAGTACCAGTTGTCTGAGAACACTGTAAGCAATAATATTCCGAGGCAGGGCTACACACTGAGACCTTGTCACATGTGAACCAGAGTATGAAATGTCCTCTCTTGAGAATAAGGTCATGCATTTGCATGTGGTACGTTAAGGTACTTTCAGATTGTTCGAATAGTCAACAGGAACACGATGGATCTATAAAGACATTTGGCTCTTTTATAACAATGCCATATTACACATTCGCAATCCCATAATTCTACTTTAGTGCGGCACTCGAGTAAAGATTCTGCCATGATTTGTACTGTTTTTCTTCTACCTTACTCTGTGATGAGATTTATGGACTGTGTCCCGATGCAGGTTTCAAGCCATGGAGCTTTCGTACACTCCTCAGATTTAAATCACGAGAGTTTATATAAGCCACTGTAATTTATTGTTCTTTGATAGATATATTCTGTTTAGTAAAAGATAAATATCTGGTTCTGCACTATGTCTTTCTGAGTTTGATTTGAGAGCCTTTTTCCTCCCTTTAATGTTTTATTCTGATTAAAGGCTACATCACTTACCTTTATTTTGGCTCCAGGTTAGAAACCATATTTATTTTGACAGCTATTGCACAGTGCATTGCACAGGTCTTTCTTTATAAAGGTTTTTATTTTATTTCTTTTATTTTAAGGCTTTGGCAGCTTTCTGTCAGTTGATAAGGAACAGGTTTTCTCAATCTCTTTTTATTGAAGTATTTGTACAGGGCATAAAGAACTCGACGTAATGATTTGAGAAGTTAAAATAAATACAATAATGCAGAGCTCTTGATCATTTCTGAATGTAATTCAACTTAATGCACGTAACCTAAATGTTGTCATTTACCTTTAATGGAGGATGCCAATAAGCATTTCTGAGAATTATTAGGGCAGTGGAACTTTTGGAAACATGAAAAGCTATATATTTCCCTTCGAATTGACATCAAATAAATATCAAATTTGTGGTGAAAAAGCAACGGCTTTATATAACTACATAAATATAAATCAAATGTGATTTCATACACAAACTATTCAGATGTTGGGCCTGATTCACTCAGTTATCTCGCCACACACTCACACCTCGGGACAAGTTAGAACTGCCAGTTTTATTTATGTGCATGTTTTTGGACTATGTGAGGAAACTGTTTAAAATGATATGGTAACCATAGAAATGCTGTTTTACAGGGATCCCTTACTTTGCGCGGTTAATTGGGACCAAGATTCCCACGCGACCATCGAAATCCACGAAGTAAGATCACCCTCCCAACCCCCCGTCCCCCACAGACTGACGTATACGTACCATGTATATGTGTATATAATATCAATAAATACATATCCAATGCTATAAATGCTTATAATAACAATTAAACATTCAAAAATAATGCAAAAGATGTAAATAAAATATAAATACACACACGCGCACATACACAGATGCGCACCTCACATAAAATGTAAGTAGTTCTGTTGGGGGGTTTTGGGTTGTTTTTTTTTTTTTTTGTGTTGGTTTAGGAGTTTTGGTTTTTTTTGCGTAATTGGCCTTGTTTTTGTGGCATTTTTTTCTTAACTATTTCCCCTATTCTTCCTTAATTTCCTTATTTTTAATACGATGAATATTTATTTGTTTTTTAAAAAAGCACGATGCACTGAAGCCGCATGAATGGAAGCGCAAAGTAGCGAGGGATTCCTGTAGTTTTTCCCGAGTTAAAAAGTTCAAGACAGTGATGAACACTTCTTATACACGTGCTTGCGCATGTGCTCAGAGCTCACCTGTGTCTGTCATCATTGATTGATTGATTGATTCATTGATTATCATTTCAGGGTGCTTTTAGATTCCTGTGATTATATAAAAAAATACTAATTTGCTCCAGGCTTGGTGAATGTTGCTGACTTGAGGTCGTTCCATTCTGGGGACTATTCATGGGCATCCACTTTGTCTTTGGCAAATAATTGTGAAATATTTATCTCCATGGTGGTAACAGAACCATTGCTTCACACATCAGACTATTTCACACCATCCCATCATTGATTATTTTACTGTTACCTGCCTCGTCATTCTGCTGCAAGACGGTGATAGTGATTCAGGCATCATAGTGAGATGTTAACGTCAACTGTGAGATGTTTTGAATGTCCATGTAATACAGCTCAAACGCATAATAATCTGAGTGCAAGAAACATGAAAGAGTAATCATTCAAGAAAATGAAATGTCAGACAAATAAGGGGGAAGGTGATAAAATTCAAGCCCCTCCTCAGCTGACTGCTGACTTGAATAGTTTGGGTGGTAATGGGAGAGCTTGACGTTTGCAAATGTCCTGCCTGACAACTCGGTGTCTCACGTCAACTGGGGCATCAGGTCTACACCACACACACACAACATTGCTATCTTTAGGGGCAAACAGAAAGGGCAGATACCTTTCTGGGCATAGGACACACTTGCTCGAAAGATCTGCAGCTTGTTTATGAAGTTCATCTGTTGATGATTAGAGATAAATACCTGCTGCCTCGACACTCTGGGCTCAGGTTTGCCTTTTCGGCCTTGGTGGAATTTGTATAGTTTTCTGCTTGTGATTTGAATCTAAACCGTTTCCTAAAACAATGAAGAAGAAATCTCACGAGAAATGCAAGTGCCACGTGGGCTGCTGTGAATACACAGGCAAGAATCAGTCCAGATACATACCATTTCCTGTTGTTTATAACAGAATTTAAAAATTGTCCTTTTTCATCCCTGTGTATGCTTTTCTACACTTTTATATCGTCAGAAACTCAAAGCACAGTCAGACACTCTGGCAGAGTCAGACAAGCAGGTCTAAGTGTGGAAATGTGTCTGTATTAGACCAGCAGATGTTTGCCTGGCTCAGAGAAGGAAGTCTGTGCCGGGTTTTGGCAATGGCTTGGTGGAGAGCAGTGCACCCTGCTAACTATGTGAATTATGCCATTGACGTCAGCACAGCCATAAAGCAGACACACTACCCTTCCCCTGTGAGCTCTTCTGCCAAAGGGCCTGTGAGTTTTCAAACAAACCTGACCGGGAGAGGATGGGGGAGCGCTGGGGGGGGGGGGGTTGGATTTGCAAAGCTCTTTTGTTTTGACACTCAAATAGGATCTAGTCCCTAAAAGCTGCCTGGCAAAATATTTGTCCAATATGACATGGATTGGGTGCTCTGAGTGTCAAGGATTTATTTCCTTTGTATACTGTACAAATAATTTTTAGAAAAAGGTGTGTTTCTATTCCGCAAAGCCGTTATTTCTGTGCCATATGGGTACTGATTTAAAAACACTAACTACAATTGATTCGAATTTCATAAGAAAAACCACTGAGTTTCTTTACACAGAAGTCGGTTCATCTGATTGAAATGGTGTAGCCAAAACCAAAATGAGAAACGAGAAGCATGCACAAGTTGACAGCTGTACTGCTTGCCATGTTTTTTTTAACTGGAGAAATGCACCATCCGGTCAAAAACAAGTCACACACTATCATATTTTCATGGAGTGCATTTAGCTTTGATCGCAGCATGTCATGTCCGTGGCATTGTTGGTGAGGTCGAGGCTCAGAGTCATTACTATATGTCAATAAAATTAAGTTTTGGGACCTGAGCATTAGGGACATTTTGGGCACAATATTACCAAATGTTCCGTTTCTTTTAGCTCCACAAGCAGAAATAGATCCCAGGAACGCCACGCTTACTGTCTAGCATATCGATCAGCTGGATAACGAGCTCGCACTGATTTCTACATTCCTGTTAAAGGTTCTTCTGAACACTTAAATTCCTGGAAAGTATCATTTGCCATGTCAACCGATGATGTCGCGAAAGAACATGTCCATGGTAACCGAGATATAGAGTTACGCCCAGTAAACCGATCCAGTAGTGTTATATAAAATATCAGCACTCTTGAAAAGTTGCTCAGCCAATCAAATTAACACACTATAGCTAACTGATGTGTAATAATATACCCGTCTGTCCTGTATGTCGCATTCTTCGTTGTACAAGAAGTTTAATATGAAGGTTTCAATGATAATTGACTTTCATTTAATGAGATTTTATTGAGTGTACTTTAATGTACATTTCTCAATGTTTTGCGATTTACAGGGATCCCTCGCTAATTCACGCTTCAATTCATGCGACTTTAGTCCATCACGTTTTTTTTTTTTGTTTTTTTTTTTTATATCTATCGAATTAAAAAATGTATAAATTAAGGCAGAATAGGGGAAAAAGTTCAGGAAAATGCCGCAAAAACAAGGCCAATTATGCAAAAAAAAAAAAAACTAAACAAACACAGAACAAAAAACAACCCAAAACCTCCCATCAAAACTACTTACATTTTTGTGAGGTGCGCATCTGAGTGCATGCATGCGCACATCTGTATGTGTGTGTATTTATATTTTATTTACATCTTATGCATTATTTTTGAATGTTTAATTATTAATATAAGCATTTATAGCATTGAATATGTATTTATTGATATTATATATATATATATATATATATATATATATATATATATATATATATATATGTACGTATACGTCAGTCAGGTGGGGGGGCGGGGTCCTACTTCGTGGAATTTGGCGGTCGCGGGGGATCTCTGTCCCAATTAACCATGGAAAGTGAGGGATCCCTATATTTTATTTTCTTTATTTTCTTTTGCTTTATTTTCTTCTGTTCCAAATATATTAATAGCATTAACTCACATAAAAACACAAATCACGTAAAGCATGAACAGAACAATTCAGTAATGCATGCAATTACAGAGGGGCCGGTGGCGTAGTGGTTAGGGTGCTAGGCTCATGATCAGGAGGTTACGTGTTCGAATCCCAGTTAGATCCCCACTGTGCTAATATCCCTGGGCTAGGTCTTAAACACAAGTGTGCCTTTATAAATGAGCACCAGTTAAAAAAAAAAAAAAAAAAAACATACTGGGAAGGTAACCTGTGATGGACTAGCATCCCATCCAGGAGGATTTGAACTCCTCGTAGAGTCACGCTACAGAAACCGAGAATAAGCACCGGCCTGATGAGCCAGTAGGCTTGGGTATAAAAAGCCCAGCAAAATACCTTAGCTTACCGTATGCAATTACAGAAGTTATGTTGCTGCAAGATTTGAAAAACATCCATTAACGCGAAGAAATTTATTCCATTCGACAAAAACTATAAGAACATCAGTGGCGGGCTGTGCATTTGGTACCTCGGTTTTCAGTTGGATTTAATCCACCTCTTAATACCAGCGCTATTACATCACAATTATGCATTCATTCATTCATTTTCTGTAACGCTTCCTCCTAATTAAGGTCACAGGGAGGCTGGCGTCCATCTCAGCTCACTCCAGGTGAGGGCGGGGCACACCCTGGACAGCTCATCAGGCCATCACAAGGCATCACAATTATACAGACCATCAATAATATACAAAAACACAATGCAGAGTCTAGCTTTTTTCTTTTTTTAAGAATGGCGACACCAAGTTCATTTCTCCTCCTCCATAAGTCATTGTGTGATTCGCACTTAAATATTGTGTACAGATCACGCCAGACTATTCAGCTAGTTTTGCTTTAAACCAATCAGGGGACAGAAAAATGCCGACGTTATTATAAGCTCTCTAGCTGGCCCTGTGAGGCAAATCTGAAATCTGATTGGTTAAAGAAGCAGCCCCATTGCTAATGTAGTTTGAGTCACATCAGCCAGCACTATTGGTTCTGGAAATCAGTGTGTATCAGGCCTACCGAGATTGCGGGTTCAAATCCCAGTGGATGCACACAGTTTCTCACAGTAAGCCTAGCTAATGGCTATCTATGAGCTCATGCCTATGAAGTTCCACGGTGGCCAGATGACAGGCTCATGATTTCCTCCGAGTGTTCCGCCACTCCTGACCTTGTATGAGCAGCAGTTCAAAGGTGGTGGAACAAAGGTGGTGCTGGAAGCACGTGGTGACCTTCGGCCACCCTGGTTGATAGCTTTCATGAGACAAGGGAAGCAGGGCTGTCTAATAGGTGGGAATTGGCTGTGACTAATTTAGGGAACCCCCAAAATCAAAGTCAGCACAGAGTAAAACAGTGGAAAGTAATTAAGCTGATGTGGATTTCCATGCCCTCACTCTGGTCACTTCATCAAACCCCAGACGCATCCTTTCCATACTGTTTCCATGGCATTTAGGAAAATGGAGCTGAGCTGAGAGGAGCGGAATAAAGTAATAGACCTGGCAATCTAAGAGCGTGACTTTTGATTTAGATGGAAGACACACTCGCTCTGCTTCCTTCTTCTGCGAAGAAAGGATTTTCTTTTTTTTTTTTTTAAACAGAAGCTATGTTGTAAAGTAGAGTTTAGAAAATTACAGCGATCCTACGCTACTTTGTGCTTCAGCTTCATGGGTTTTTCAAAAATATTCACTGAAAAATTAAAAAATAAGGAAATTAAGGAAAAATACGGAAAACGTTAAGGAAAATGTCACAAAACGAAGCCAATTATACAAAAAACCACCAAACAAACAAAAACAAAAAAACAACAAACCAAAACTCCCTAACAAAACTACAGACTTACATTTTTATGTGAGGTGTGCATCTCTGTGTGTGTGTGTGTGTGTGTGTGTGTGTGTGTATTTATATTTTATTTACATCTTATGCATTATTTTTGAATGTTTAATTGTTATTATAAGCATTTACAGTGTTGAATATGTATTTATTGATGTTATATACACATATACATGTATGTATACATCAGCCGGGGGGGGGCTTTGTGGAAATCGGCGGTCGCAGGGTAGGGTCTCGCTCCCCATTAACCACAGAAAGTGAGGGATCCCTGTACATAGCTTGCAGCTGTTGTACGTCAATGTGACATGCTGCTGCGTCCATCTCACCTATATTCATATGTGCCAGCATGCTTTAAAAATTAAACTTATTAAATGTTATTCTAATTAATTGGAATATGTCCGGTTTTTAATGTGTAGATGGGTTAGACACGGAGGGTTGGCACACCAGTAGTTCTGTTTTAAGGGTTCAGGTCAGGTAAAAGGACAAAGCATTGACTTGGTGTGTGTGTGTGTGTGTGTGTGTGTGTGTGTGTGTGTGTGTGTGATCCATCATTCTAGCCTCAAAAGCCCTCCTTAGACCAGACATGTGTGCACGGGTCCAGGGTTCTCTATTCACGTCTCGGAACACGTGCTCCCTGGTTTGGCTTATTTCATCCAGTTGCTCTAGTTTCCTACCACCTACCAAAAGCATGCGGATAGATGGACAGGCTACATTAAATTGCCCCTGGGTGTGACTGAGTGTGTGAGTGTGTATGCTGAATGGACTGACATTACATCTGGGAGATATCGTCACCTTGAATCCTTGAATTCCTGATCGACAATGATTCTGAGCAGAAAAAGTTTGGATGAATAATTGAGTTGTATCTCATTTAATCTAATTCATCCCAGTCTCACTACTAAACAGTTGCCACTCATCAAATCATAGGCAAATCATTTTATAGGCTAATTAAATTATAAACCATATATATTTTTAACTTCATTACATTGGTATGTTTCTACAAATACGGTTTTGTGAGTTTGAACAATTAGTTCTGATTTCTGAAGAGTAGCTTAATATTAGCTGTAGCTTAGCTTAATGCTTGTAATTCGCTTGTAATTAGCTTAATCAGTTCATCATCATCATTTCATTTTCTGTAACTGCTTAATTCTAATTAGGGTCACGGGGAGGCTGGCAATTATCCCAGCCGACTCCGGGCGATGGCAGAGTACAGCCTGGACAGCTCGCCAGGCCATCGCAGGGCGGAAACACACTGACGGCTTTGCAGCTACTCTTGTCGAAAGTGAGCGATGGTTCTTTTACATGAACCTCCCACCATAGACAGTGAGAGACATGGCCGGCCTTTGATAACCCAGTTAACTGCACTGGGGGGACAATGATAACCTTGTGGAGAGTGGGACTCGAAACCCCCTAACCTTTGTATCAGTGATCCAGCGCCCTATACCACGAGTCCACCACTGCCCCAAATTAGCTTAATATTAGCTTAATTAGCTTAATATTAGCGGTAATAGTAGAGCTTGTGTTTTATTTTCTGGCTATTTAAATATCAAAAATGTCCATTATAATCAACCTTGAAGAGGAAGTTCCCATTATTTTTTAATCTTTGATCTATAACGGTTATTTCTCAGGCTTGTGGGGAAAGCTGGGGCCAATCCCAGTTAACTTTGTTTCACAGCGTTAACACAAATACGGACCACCATATTCCCACTCGTACGCAAATCGCTTGATCATCAGACCTGGGGAGAACATGAAAACTTCAACCAGAAAGGCCTTATTCAGCCACCAGGTTCGAAATCAGAATGTTTTTGATGTCGCTCATCCAGAATCACATCATCTATTTGAAAACATTTATAGATTCCACCGAGGAGTTGGTGTCGTATCCTCAGTCTATTTGTGTGTCACTATGATTGTGCAACAAATTCATTCATTTTCTGAACCGTTTAATCCTAATTAAGGTAATGGGGAGGCTGGCGCCCATCTCGGCTGACTCTGGGAAGAGGGAAGAGGACACCCTGGACAGCTCGCCAGGCCATGGTGGGGCAGAAACACGTTGACAGCGATCCACTGGCCTACTCTTAAAGAACAACAGCAATGGTTCTTTACATGTCTGTCACCACAGACATTCAATATCAATGGTTGACCTTTGATAACCCAGTTAAGCTGCACTAGGGGAAGCAGTGACAACTTAATGAAAGTGGCGCTTGAACCTCTGACCTTCGGATCTGTAAGCCAGTGCCGTAACCATTGAGCCATTCTGCTCAACAAATGACCAGAGGCAGCTTTGGGAAAGGACGTCTCCAATGGTCTTTGGAGGTGATTCAGTTCAGATTCTGGATCCAATCATTTTTTAAAAGGAGTCTTCAATGATGTAAGATAATTTTTAATATTTTAGTTCATATGTTGGGCTTGGCAAAGGTTTGCATTCTTCGAATGCTCTCGTTTGAGAGCATAATTTGACAGTTAAAATTATTGTGAAGTGAGACACATTTCGGGCATGAAGGTAGATAGCTAAGACATTATATTTTAATTGACATGTTTAAATATTAATTCAGGAAAACAAACAGCTGGACGAGAACAGTTTAAAAGCATGTTGAATGTGTCTATGCGACTCACGCCACAACAAACGTAACTTCTAAATGAGAGACGCTACCCCTCTAGTTTCCACAGTTGTCTCTACCAGCCAATCACGCTTCTTCTTTTCCTTTCGGCTTTTTCCCTTTTTCAGGGGTCACCACAGCGTATCATCTGAATCGCATGTTTGATTTGGCATAGATTTTTATGTCAGATGCCCTTCCTGACACAACCCTTTAGCAAGAGGCAGAAACACACTGACGGCTTTGCAGCCTCTTTACGAAAGTCAGCAATGGTTCTTTTACCATGAACCTCTCACCATAGACAGTGAGAGACATGGCCGGCCTTTGATAACCCAGTTAGCTGCACCCGAGGAGGGGACAGTGACAACCTTGTGTAGAGTGGGACTCGCACCCCCAACCTCAGGATCAGCGATCCAGCGCTCTATACCACCAGGCCAACACTGCCCCGTATCCTTGGCTACCAGCCAGTCACGCTAAAGGTGGGAATTTAAATTCTTCACTTTTGGATGGCGGGGTTTTTTTTGTTTTGTTTTATTTTTTTATTATTATTTTTTTTAATCTCGTTTGACGTCCATGTTGAATGAGGTCTGTGGAATCACCCTCCAGATCTTCTTGCCTTTTCATTAAAAGTCTTTACGTAATTGACTCAAACTCCGTGAGCAGGCCCTGGAAAGTATGTACAATTTTGACCTTCAAAAGAAAAGTGGGTTCGGATGATGAAACAGCGAGGGGTGATGGAAGACAGCATGGCCAAGCCACTATGGCATGATTCAGCTCCTGTCTTGTATGTCACGCCATAACCATAAACACCCCCCTGGCCTGTTTTCTTCCTGTTTTGGTGTTTGATTTTGCAGCGTGGCCTCATAAATCTGTGTGGAATATTTTTTGGAATGCCACTTGTGGTGAGAGACAGGGGGCTCACTGTCAGGGTCTGAAACTTGAAGAGGGAGGAGTGAGCGGCTTGACAGAGATCACGCCATTGGCTATGGAATATTTACCCTCCCTCTTTCTCAGGTTTTCTCAATCTTTCTTTCTCATAAACACACATCCACACAAGTATCTAGTGTTAAACTGTAGTAGAGAATCTGAAGTCTGTGAAGAGACACTAACCTCATAAATAGATGATGGAATCCTGAAAAAAATGTTCATTACCTCCTGGCCTTCGAAATGTCCACAGTAAAACCAATTACATTAATTAAATGCTTTCCACATGCTGCTATTTATGTGGGGGGGGGGGGGACTGCCTCACTGAATAGCTTTTGGAACGATGGGAGGGTCTCTTTCTCTGTGTTTCCTGTTCCCTGAAAGAAAAATAAGTATGTGAAAATACAAGCTCATTTTGTGTGGTCTAATGAGTTGACAATTCCTGGGCCGTGTGAGGTCTACTGAGGTTTCGTCCTTCATGTGGTTGGGTTAGCGCGCTCCGCTCCGCCCTGCCTGTTCGCTCAATGCCTCACTTGTTTAAGCATTTATACGTGCTGAGCAGGAGATCCGGCTTCCTAAAAGAAAACATTTCAGTATATCCAGTCCTGTCCTGCTCAGAAATGAACCTGAAGCTGAAATGAAAAGACTACACGTACAATGGAATGAAATACCTACTCTGAGACAATACAGGATTCGCAATCCATAGTAAAGCTGGGTAGTTTTACAAATGTACCTTTTTCTATTGAGGCAGGTATATGAATATACACATTGTTGCACGGATGTAGGACATCGGAAGGTTTAAAACAATCTTAAATGGTAGTTTGTCTCGGGGTTTGGTAAACACCACGGACAATCCTGCTCAAAGTGGCCTTTGTATTTGGTACCTCAGGCCAGAGCATGATAGTCATGCAGCCGCGCTTACATACACACTGCTTCTTTTGGATGAATGCTTCACCCCACGTGAACCTGTTTTTATAAATGTGTATTCATCTGAAGATTTCTCAAGACTTCAAAATGGCCTCCAAAGTCAAATACAATGATACCTCACTTTACGAAAGTCTCACCAAACGAAAAATGCAGGTTACGAAACGCATTTTCCTAAAATTTTTGTCTCTGGATACGAAACAAGTTCACGTTATGATTGCACTGTCTTAAAAATTCAAACGCACCATTCAAACATTAAAACCCGCCATTCAAACATTCAAACAATGCACGAGATGCTCTCCCATCAATGGCATTCAAACCCCCCCGTGGCCTCTCATTGGCTAGGAGGGATGTCGCAGATCTCTCTTATTGCCAATCTCCCAACATCCCGCCCCACTGGCCTCCTTTATTTCTTGACTCAGGCTTTTAATCTTCCATAAACATTTCTAAGATTATAACTCTGCTAAGAAGACATGGTCAACACACGTGTGCGCGCGTATGTGATTTCCGGTGCGAGTGAGAAGAAGAAACGGGCTCGAGTGATATCACAAAGGAATATGGCCAAACCCATCTGCCATCGGTACGACATTGAAGCAGAAGGAGGTATTAAAAGGTATGCTTTTATAATTTTTAAAGGGTTTAAGGGGTAGTATTGGGGGCCTTGGAACGAATCACGTTTTACATGTAAAATACAGTTCAACTCACGAAAAATCCAGGTTAAGAAAAAGGCTCTGGAATGGCTCACTTTCCGCACCTCACAAAAATGTAACTAGTTTTGATGGGAGGTTTCGGGTTGTTTTTTGTTTTGTGTTTGATTTGGGTATTTTTTCACAATTGGCCATGTTTTGTTGCATTTTCTTTAATGTTTTCCCCTTTTCTTCCTTAATTTCCTCATTTTTTTAATTCAATGAATATAAAAAAAAAAAAAAACACGATGCATTGAAGCCGCATGAATCGAAGCGCAAAGAAGCGCGGGTTCCCTGTATATGCTTTCAGGCCCCTTTGTTAAAAAAAAAAAAAAATCTAGATAAAATAGGAGGTACAATATGTTGATACAATACTGGAGGGCTACCATTTAGAATTTGGTAGAAGTGACTTGCAACTGAGATACTTGCAACCAGATACATTCTAGTTACACAACCGGGTAGCTAATGATTAAAATGGGTTGCTTAAGTGTCGAACAGTTGCAATAGTGGAACCTGAATTCGTAACGTTCTACTCACATGCACACATTACATGTTAACTTCCTTCAACATTTTCCCCAACATTTCACAGGAACTCATGTCTTTGGAAAGGAATACATTATGCTAAACTATCTTGATGGGATTTCATTTCCTGTGATTGGAACACTGGAATATGTCTCTTCACCGAACAAAATTATTGGAACCCGCGTTCAAGAAATGATTGGTTTGAAATGCTTGAATGATTAAATAACATAAACTATAAATGCACACAGAATGGGCAGATCTCCACCAAGGTAGCGCAATCTGTTATTACATGGTTTTAGTGACAGATGAATTACGGTGTCCCGTCTCAGTGCATTGGGTTATTTCTGCCTGCTTGCCATATCAAGCTTCTTCTTTTTTTTCTTTTTTCGGCTGTTCCCTTCAGGGGTCGCCACAGCGAATCATCTGCCTCCATCTCACCTTATCCTCTGCATCGTCTTCTCCTACACCAACTACCTTCATATCCTCCTTCATCACATCCATAAATCTCCTCTTTGGTCTCCTCTGTACATGTCCAAACCATCTCAATCAAGCCTCTCTGACTTTGTCTCCAAAACATCTTACCCTTTAGCTTGTCCCTCTGATGTACTCATTCCTGATCCTATCCATCCTCGTCACTTTCAAAGAGAACCTCAACATTTTCATCTCTGCTACCTCCAGCTCTGCCTGCTGTCTTTTCCTCAGTGCCACTGTTTCTAAACCATACAGCATCGCTGGCCTCAACACCGTCTTGTACACTTTTCCTTTCATTCTTGCCGATACCCTCCTATCACACATCACACCAGACACTTTTCTCCATCCATTCCAACCAGCCTGCACACGCTTCTTCACCTCTTTCCCACACTCTCCATTGCTCTGGACTCTTGAATCTAAGTACATCCTCCACCTTCTTTATCTCTGCTCCCTGTAACCTGACCGTTCCTCCTGGGTCCTTGTCATTCACACACATGCATTCTGTCCTTGCCCTATGAAGCAATGTATTAAAAAAACAATCCTTCGAAACCACCCTGGATCCGGATCACAGCTAAAATATACTCATGTTTTTTGTTTGTTTTTTTGCTACAAGACCCACATTTGGATAAAATTTTGTTGAAATACGTTGTTAGTTTTAAAGTCATTGTGGTCACAATCAGACACATACAGAGAGAGACACATGACCAATCTCATAACCTTCTCCCTTAGAGAAGTTAGACAATACACAGTGATTTGAAATAATTCTTGAACTTTGTTTAAAATACAGGTCCATCTAAAAAAATTAGCATATTGTGATAAAGTTCATTATTTTCTGCAATGTACTGATAAAAAGTTAACTTTCATATATTTTAGATTCATTGCACACCAACTGAAATATTTCAGGTCTTTTATTCTTTTAATACTAATGATTTTGGCAAACAGCTCATGATAACCAAAAATTCCTCATGGGTAAGACTGCCGACCTGACTGCTGTCCAGAAGGCCATCAGTGACACCCTCAAGCAAGAGGGTAAGACATAGAAAGAAATCTCTGAGCGAATAGGCTGTTCCCAGAGTGCTGTATCAAGCCACCTCAGTGGGACGTCTGTGGGAAGGAAAAAGTGAAAGAAAGGCCGATTCCAGACCTTGGGGGACCTGTGGAAGCAGTGGACTGAGTCTGGAGTAGAAACATCCAGAGCCACCGTGCACAGGCGTGTGCAGGAAATGGGCTACAGGTGCCGCATTCCCCAGGTCAAGCCACTTTTGAACCAGAAACAGCAGCAGAAGAAAGTGCTTTTTTCGGATGGAAGCAAATTTTGCATGTCATTCGGAAATCAAGGTGCCAGAGTCTGGAGGAAGACTGGGGAGAAGGAAATGCCAAAATGCCTGAAGTCCAGTGTCAAGTACCCACAGTCAGTGATGGTCTGGGGTGCCATGTCAGCGGCTGGTGTTGGTCCACTGTCTTTTATCAAGGGCAGGGTCAATGCAGCTCGCTATCAGGAGATTTTGGAGCACTTCATGCTTCCATCTGCTGAAAAGCTTTATGGAGATGAAGATTTCATTTTTCAGCACGACCTGACACCTGCTCACAGTGCCAAAACCACTGCTAAATGGTTTACTGACCATGGTATTACTGGGCTCAATTGGCCTGCCAACTCTCCTGACCTGAACCCCATAGAGAATCTGTGGGATATTGTGAAGAGAAAGTTGAGAGACACCAGACCCAACACTGTGGATGAGCTTAAGGCCGCTATCGAAGCATCCTGGGCCTCCATAACACCTCAGCAGTGCCACAGGCTGATCGCCTCCATGCCACGCCGCATTGAAGCAGTCATTTCTGCAAAAGGATTCCCGACCAAGTATTGAGTGCATAACTGAACATAATTATTTGAAGGTCGACTTTTTTTTGTATTGAAAACACTTTTTTTATTGGTCGGATGAAATATGTTAATTTTTTGAGATAGGAATTTTTGGTTTTTCTTTACGTTTTTGCCAAAATTATCAATATTAAAACAATAAAAGGCTTGAACTACTTCAGTTGTGTGTAATGAATCTAAAATATATGGAAGTATAATGTTTATCTGTCCATTCCAGAAAATAATGAACTTTATCACAATATGCTAATTTTTTGAGAAGGACCTGTAATGTCTGGAACGTTTAATACTAAATACAATCACTGTCCTAATTGTCAGCCCAAACATTTTATTTAAAAGGGCTCATTCTCTTCTCAGGGATATCAAATAAACTTGAAATACAGTGTTCTCTCTTAGAAATAAATATGGACTCAACCGACAAGTCTTTCTGAAACTATTTCCTTACTCCTGTGTGTATGGTTTAAAGACTCATGCGCAGGATACAATGATACAGGGATCCATGCATTGCATTTTTTTTTTTTAATAAATAAATAAATATTCATTGAATTCAAAAAATAAGGAAATTCAGGAAGAATTGGGGGGGAAAGTTAAGGAAAATGCCACAAAAACAAGGGCAATTGTGCAAAAAAACAAACAAACAAAAAACCCCTAAACCAACATAAAACAAAAAACAACCCAAAACATCCTATCAAAACTACTTACATTGTTGCATCTGTGTGTGCATGCACATCTGTGGGCGTGCACGTGCATATGTATGTGTGTCATCTTCTCATGTAATACCATCTATGTGTGTGTGTATTTATATTTTATTTGCATTTTATGTTTTTTTTTAATGTTTAATTGTTATTATTAGCATTTATAGCATTGAATATGTATTTATTGATATTATATACACATATAAATGTACGTAAATGTCAATTGGGGGGTGATCCTACTTCGCGGATTTCGATGGTCGTGTGGGGATCTTGGTCCCAATTTACCGCGGAACGTGAGGGATCCCTGTATTAGTAAACATTGCCTTTTTTATTCCTCTTGAAATCATATGCCTCCTTTTCATTCCTATCACTTGATCTCTGACATTTGTACTTGCTACTGTTTTTCTACATCTTGTATGCGCAAGATTTTTTCCACCAGTCACACAGTCTTATTGTAAACAGACACAAAACCAAAACAAGATGTAAAACAGGTGAATATGATATACCAAGCCTATGAGCTTGGAGGGATTTGACCAGAAAACTATTGCACTCAACCAAAATTGACAGATAATGGAAGGTAAAGTACTTCAGCTATTTACGAACGAATGAGCAGCTTTAAAGCCTATTGAGAATCAATGACTGTTAAAAAATGAAAAAAAAAATGGCTGTCCTGGCTTTGTGTCCTCTAGAAATAAAGGCAAAATCAGCTGTATTGTCCAATTTGGAGCCTCTGTTTGTGCTGCAGAGGGTTGAAGTCAGGGATGCTAATCATTATATAGGGCTATGCACTTCTCTAACAGGGTTTAATGCATCACAGAGGCTGTCAGTTATTTCATTCCCAGATTTATCCACAATTTCTTCAGAGTATTAAAAAAGTGTAGATCTGAAGATGGATTAAACCAGATAATTCAATAAAAAATTGTAGATACATTCATTCATTTTCTGAGCCGCTTAATCCTAATTAGGGTCACGGGAAGGCTGGCGCTCATCCCAGTCGACTTCAGGCGAGGGCAGACTACATCTAGGACAGCTCGCCAGGCCATCGTACGGCATAAACGTGCTGACGGCTATGCAGCTACTCTTGATGAAAGTCAGAAATGGTTCTTTTACATGAACCTCTCAGCATAGACAGTGAGAGACATGGCCGGCCTTTGATAACCCAGTTAGCTGCACTGGTGGGGGTGGGGTAGTGACAACCCATTGAGAGTGGGGCTTGAACCCCCACCCTTAGGATCAGTGATCCAGCACTTTTTGCCACCACCGCCCTGTAGACACATGGAAAGTTTAAAAAGAAATGACATGTATGGACTATTTTGTTTTTGAACCTCATGGGGATGAACGATGCTGTGTGGTTTTTTTTTTTGTTTTGTTTTTTTTTAAAGTCACTATTTGAATTAAAGAGAACATGTCAGTCCATGTGCAAAGTTGAATTGTTTTGCATGCAGAAGTGTTTAAGATGTCAGTGCTGTAATTCTCACCAGGGCAGGTTTCACCAAGTATTATTGCACAGTGGGCTGCATATTACAAAAAGGATTCCAAAAAAGTTGGGACTCTCTGCAAACTGTGAATAAAAGCTGAATGTGGTGATGTGGAAGTGCCAGATTTCAATATTTTATTCTGAATAGAACATAGATGACGGGGTCAAAAGTTTAAACTGAGAAAATATTTCATTTTAAGGGGAAAATTATGTTGATTTTAGATTTCATGGTGTTAACAAATCTCAAAAAAGTTGAGACAAGGCCATTTTCACCACTATGAGGCATCCCATCTTCTTCCTACAACAGTCTCCAAATTCTGGGGATCGGGGAGACAAGTTTCTCAAGTTTAGAAATAGGAATGCTGTCCTATTCTTGTCTAATACAAACCTCGAAATGTTCAACTGTCTTGGGCCTTCTTTGTTGCAACTTCTGCTTTATGATGCACCAAATGTTCTCTATAGGTGAAAGATCTGGACTGCAGGCCGGCCATTTCACTACCCGGATCCTTTTCCTACGCAGCCATGATGTTGTAATTAATGCTGCACGTGCTCTGGCATTGTGATGTTGAACAATATAAGGTCTTCTCTGAAAGAGACGACGTCTGGATGGGAGCGGATGTTGTTCTAGAATCTGAATATACCCTTCTGCATTGACGGTGCCATTGATGTGCCATGCCACATGCACTCATGCAAGCGCATACCATCACAGATGCAGGCTTCTGAACTGAGCGCTGATAACAACTTGGGTTGTCCTTGTCCTCTTTAGTCCGGGTGACATGGCGTCCCAGTTTTCCATAAAGAACTTAAAATAGTGATTCGTCTTACCACAGAATAGTTTTCCACTTCGTCACTCTCCATTTTAAATGTCCCCTGGCCCAGAGAAAACGCCTGTGCTTCTGGGTCCTGTTTAGAAATGGCTTCTTCCTTGTATTGTACAGTTTCAGCTGGCAACGGCGGATGGCACGGTGGATTGTGCTCACCGACAATGGGTTCTGGAAGTATTGCTGAGCCCATTCTGTGATTTCCCTTACAGTAGCATTCCTGTTTGTGGTGCAGTGTCGTTTAAGGACCCAAAGATCACGGGCATCCAGTATGGTTTTTCGGCCTTGACCCTTACGCACAGAGATTGTTACAGATTCTCTGAATCTTTGGATGATGTTATGCACTGTAGATGATGATAACTTGAAACTCGGTAATTTTTCGCTGGGAAACAACCTTTCTAAATATGCTGCACTATGTTTCTGGGCAACATTGGGGGAATTGGTGATATTCTATCCATCATCGCTTCTGAGAGACACTGCCACTCTGAGAAGCTCTTTTTATACAAAGTCATGTTGGCAATGGACCTCATTGGTCTTCCAGCTGCCCGTTATAAGTGCAATTGATTTTTCTTGCCTCTTATTGCTACCTGTCCCAACTTTTTTGCAATTTGTTGGACACCATGAAATTTAAAATCAACAATTTTTTTTATGAAAATGATACATTTTCTCATTTTAAACATTTCACCCTGTCATCTATGTTCTATTCAGAATAAAATACAGTGGTAGCTCACCTTACAAAATTGATCCGTTCAAGAGCCTTTTTCTGAATCTGGATTTTTCGTAAATTGAACCGCATTTTACATGTAAAACGTGTAATTCGTTCCAAGGCTGCAATACTACCCCCTAAACCCTTTAAAAATTATAAAAGCATACCTTTTAAAACCTCCTTCTGCTTCAATATTGTACCGATGGTAAACGGGATTGGCCATATTCCTTTGCGATATTACTCAACCGCATACCATGAGCCCGTTTCTTCTCAGTCTCAACGGAAATCACACGCACGTGTGTGTGTGCGCGCACGCGTGTATGTGCACATGTGTTGATCATGTCTTCTTAGCAGAGTTATAATCTTACAAATGTTAAAAGCCAGAGTCAACCAATCAAGCATGAAACAACAGTAACTCTGTGCTTTACACGAAAAGCATGCTGGGAGATGCCGCTCCATAATAGCCAATGGGATGGAGCTGCGTCATCCCTCCTAGCCAATGGGAGGCCAGTGGGGTGGGATGTTGGGAGATAGCCAATGGGAGGTAGCTGCGTCATCCCTCCTAGCCAATGGGAGGCCAGCGGGGCGGAATGTTTGAACATCATTGATGGAAGAGCAGCTCGTGCGTTCTTTGAATGTTCGAATGGTATGTTTTAATGTTTGAATGGCGCGTTTCATGAGGAGAACTTGTTTCATATACAGAGGCAAAAAATATTGGAAAATGTTTTTCGTAACCTGGATTTTTCATTTGCTGGGACTATCGTAAGGTGAGGTACCACTGTATTGAAATTTGGCACTTCCACATCATTGCATTCAGTATTTATTCACAATTTGTATAGTGTCCCAACTTTTTTGGAATCTGGTTTGTAAAATATTTGCTTTGGTCAGGGTGAATAAGGGATAATATGTGGAGCTACTGCATATAAATATATGCCACAATTGTCGGTGTTTGTTTTGTTAAAACAGAAGAAATGAATCATTTTCCTTCAACGTTACAATTATGTGCCAGTTTGTTTCGGTTGATCAAACAAAGTCCCAATAAAATACGTTTACATCTATGGTTGTAACATGACAAAATGTGGAAAAGTTCAAGGGTTATGAATACTTTTGCAAGTCACTGTAATTCTGGAGTTGTACTGTCTGAGTTGTTGAAGTTGTGGTCATTTGAAATAGCTGGTGATCATCATGTTTATTATTATCGAACTCAACAACTTCACTAAATAGATTTGCACATACACGCCATGCAATGAAAATAATAACTGTGGCCACAAACACCCCACATCCTCTCCATTCTGTCACACGTTACACCTATACTCAGAAAGTGTGTGTGAATTTCTGTAAAGCGACTTGCCCACTGTCAGTCAGACTACAGGAAGTAGTATTCAACAGCACTGGTGTCGTCAAACTGAAGTGCATCACAGTAACCTGACTTAAAATCATCCGAAACGCTTTTAATGTGAGCACGTCTATGCACTCTTACAACTTTTACATGTAGACGTTTCGAAGCCACAAGCTCCCGACCGTTTGTAGCATTGGTACAAACACACGTTTTGGTAACAGCTCGCCTACGTGTGCCCTTATTTCACCCAAAAACTTTATGCAAGCGCACATACTCATAGAGTACACACCCACATGTAAAGAAAAGAAATGATATCTCAAGCATTATTACTGGAAATGTCAGAGTGACATTTTAAGGATGTAATTCAGGATCTCCTACACAGCTGTGTGGTTATCAAACAGAAAAATGACCGGATACAGTTTATTACAGAAGTATGTTTTATGTTATTCATGGAAGAACCTTTTTTGTTAAGGTCCACTCCCTGTAAGATCAGAAAATGTATACAGATGATCTCATGCTTTGTGGGTAGCTGAAAGATGGGCATAAGTCGGATTTTTTTTTTTTTTTTTTCCTGGACTCTTGCCTCTAGCTCAAATTTGTGTGTGTGTGTGTGTGTGTGTGTGTGTGTGGTGGCGAGAACCCCTCTTACGCATATGTGGTCAGCCACTTCTCAAATGCTTTCATGCAAATGTTGTGTGATTTTTCATTTTACTGCACAGACCAAAGACATATACCTTTTTCTATAATTTTTGTAGCGTGTGTGTGTGTGTGTGTGTGTGTGTGTGTGTGTGTGTGTGTGTGTGTGTGTGGCGAGAGAGAGAGAGCACACAGGTTGGATGACAGTTGAAACACTGCTTGGGTCTTTTTCATAATCTTTAATTTCTGATAATAATAATAATAATAGTGCATCCGCCCCATCTACGCACTCCACTTTATAAAAGTAACATGATACGAGAAAAACAAAAATACTTGTCCACGCGTCATAAACTCAGGATTCCCGCTTATCTTCAGTTTATGGTTTGTTATGACATGATAACATGCCTGTTATCAGTAGTAGTACACTCAGCCTCAAATCAGATGCAGGTTCCGCCCCGTCCCCTCCTCGTCCCCCTCCCATCCCCCATAGCAGGTGAAAGGAAACTGTCTTTTCATAGAAAAGGGAAGAGAAACACAGCTGAGTAGCAGTGTCGCGAAACTGGGTGTATCTGAGAAGACGCTTGAAATCAGACTGTAGATGCTGGAGCAGTCATGGCTCAGTGGCTCGGGCTCTGGGGCAGGAGCTCGGGCCCCAGTTCTACACATCCACCCCTGGTGGACCCTTCAGCAAGTCCCTGAACACTCAACTGGTCAGTTGTATAAACGTAATAAAAACCCAAGTTGACCTGGATAAGTGCATCTGCCATTATATACCATGAAGTGTGAGAATAATGTGGGTATTTGTTGCACTTTCCCCTCCAGAATGTTTCATCCCTTTATTATCTCAGATGGGCAGATCCTTCTTCTTCATAATTATCGGTACGCTTCATGAAAATGAGCCCGAATGTAGAAATAAAACCAATGGAATGAATATGTACTAGTATATGTATGTAAACATGTATTAGTTCATTAAAAAAAAATCATTACGTTTTTCTTATATAGCATTTCAAAAATATTGCCGTCCTGACTCAATGCGATCCCTGAGCGTTTTTGCTGTAATATTCGATACCGCGGCTTAGCAGCGCTGAAACGATCTTTATGCTTAATACTGTTAAAACGTGTTTTTAAATCAATTACCTGTAAGTCACCCGCCATCTGTTCCTTTGGTACTGAAAGTGTTTTCGTTCTTCCCATGGTGATGCACGACAAAGCCGTTCGACACGTGTGCAATCTTCTCATCAATCAAAAGCAATAATTGATTTTCTGGTATAACACAATACAAAGAGCCAATAAAAAATTAATTGCATGCCTGGGGACAAGGGAACGAAATTGCCTGTGCTGTGCTGCCTGGCTGGGAAAGATGGTGTATTCTCTCTCTCTCTCTCTCTCTCTCTCTCTCGCTTGCTGTCTGTCTGTCTGTGTTTCTCTCTCTCTATTTCTTTCTCTCTTGCCCTCTCTCTGTCTCTCACTCTCTCATGCTCTCACTCTCCCCCCTCTCTTTCTGTCTCTCTCCTTCTCTTTGTCTCTCCCTCTCTCTTTCTCCCTCTAGCTCTCCCGTTCTCTCACGATCTCTCTCTCTCTCTCTCTCTCTCTCTCTCTCTCTCTCTCTCTCTCTCTCTCTCCCCGTTTCTCTTTCTCTCTCCCTTCTCTCCCCCCCACTTTACTTCCTTACCGATCACAATTTACAGGAGTAAGTAATTATGGATATCTCTAAGTGTGTGTATGCAGTAGAGGGTGGATAGCGCGTGCTTCAGGGCAGGAGTTTGAAAGGAAGCTTCATGTGTTTTTCTGAAAGTCTTCACCATTCCTGTGTTTGGTAGTTTGGTGTGATGGGGAGACGGTGATGCAGTCTTGCCCTCCATTTTTTTTGGGCTGTCAAGACTTTTGCTACTCCTTTCTCTGTATAAAAAATGTATCTATCTGTTTGTTGAACCAAATTTTACTCTGTTAGAGACAATGTCCACCTAGAACACCCTGCCAGTCCACCGCTGGGCCAAAACACACACAACCAGTATCACTTGCACTCATCTCTGGGTGCAATTTAAAACAGTAATTTTTACAGTAATTGGATCATTTTTGTCTCTGTATACGAAGCACGTTCACGTTACGAAAGCGCCATCTTAAAAATTCAAACGCGCCATTCAAACATTCAAACAATGCACGAGCTGCTCTCCCATCAATTACGTTCAAACATCCCATCCCGCTGGCCTCCCATTGGCTAACAGCTGAGCTGTCGTTCATGTCACCTTCACTCAGGCACCATCTTGGACAAGTCCACCTGACACCATCTTGGACAGGGATCCCATTGGCTAGGAGGGATGACGCAGCTACCTCCCATTGCCTATTATAGGGCTGTGAATCCACCATGATGCTTTTGGTGTAAAGGACAGAGTTACTGTTGTTTTATGCTTTATTTCTTGACTCAGGCTTTTAACCTTCTATTAACATTTGTAAGATTATAACTTTGCTAAGAAGACATGGTCAACACACACACACACGTGTGTGATTTCTAATGCGAGTGAGAAGAAGAAACGGGCTCGAGTGATATCACAAAGGAATATGGCCAAACCTGTCTACCATCGGTACGATATTGAAGCAGAAGGAGGTCTTAAAAATGTATATTTTTATAATTTTTAAAGGGTTTAGGGGGTAGTATTGGGGGCCTTGGAACGAATCAGGCCTTTTACATGTGAAATGCGGCTCAACTTATAAAAAATGCAGGTTACGAAAAACGCTCTGGAACGGATTAATTCCGTAAAGTCAGGTACCGCTGTACTAAGAAGAAACAATCACAAGCACAGAGGGTAAAAAAGACAAGCTCCATGCAGAAGCGCCCACCTTCTTGTTGTGAGGTGGATGTGCTCGACTCTATGCCACCGTGCCACCACGGGTAAAGAGTGCTTCTGAAAATCAAATTCAAATACAAATATTTTTGCTGCAGGAAGAAATGGCTCCCACAGTTGCTTAAGTGAAGAATTTGTTCGTATAACTGGTTTTGAAATACACCAATCATTCTAGAGTTGACAGTAAGGCAGCTTTAGTATCTTGGACTCTCAATGGTGACGCAGGACCGTCTGATGTGACGTGCCAAAGTCTTTCTCAAGATATTTCCTGAAAATGTGTGGGCGTGTAAAAGAAGGAGAAACACTGAAAGATCTCGCACCTAACCATGAAGACTTTCAGCTACGGCTTTGGGTTTGTATTTACATTCATCAGTGAGAACCTGATGACCACTCTGCATTCGGGTCGCTCCATCAGTATCGTACCTTCCTCCAGCTTAACACCTGTAAAAGGGAAACTATTCGAAGTTCAGATCTGCAAATTCCCTCGAAACCCACACAGATGTGTATTATTATAGATGTGCAGTTTCAACCTCCATGATTACAGTCTGCAGCTGAACTTCTTCACTGGCTTTGGAATGAAATGTTTTGGGAAGAACAGAGCTTTTGAGTTTGTACGTGAGGCCTTCCACAAAAAATGTGATTTTTCGCTCCGTACATCTCCTTAAGTCTGCTCTTCGCTACGAATCCTCTGGCTTTACAACTTTTTCTTTTTTTTTTTTTTTTTTTTTTTTTTTTTTGCTCTTTCCGCTGTTTTCATGTTTGTTCGGATGCAAGTCACTCTGAATCAGAGCTGGCCGGTGACCGAATGACCAAATGTACATAAATGCAATTCCCCGCTGCTGTGTTGTTATGCAGCTGTGAGTTCCAAAAGCTGCATAACACGTACACAGATGAGGCACACAAGGACTCATCTGTGTCCAGCAGAGCCTTCGTGAGTCCGTTCCCTGTTTAACAGAGCTCAGGCTTCACTCTGGTCTGCATTCAGCAGATTACAGGCTGGAGTCAGAACGACTTCATGGACTGTTGGCATGTGCGTGCACTGTATCTGCAGCGAAGCTGCGGTTTAATGCTTTAATGTGTGTGTGTGTGTGTGTGTGTGTGTGTGTGTGTGTGTGTGTGTGTGTGTGAGAGTGTGTGTGTGTGTGTGTGTGTGTTTGTTTCCTGGCTTGAGGTTTAGTTTTTTGTAAATGAGGAAGTGGGTGACTGTGTGTGTGTGTGTGTGTGTGTGTGTGTGTAGCTATGCAAACCTACCCCTGATAGCCTCCCCCCATCTTCCTTTCTATTGACATCACAGCTGACAAGGGTGGGCTAGGCAGCGCTTTGTGGGGTCAGAGCCAGGAGGCCGTATCACTCGGTCACAGCCAACAGTTGCGAGACAGTTAGAAAGAGAGTGAGGGAGAGGAAAGGGCTTATAGCCAGGAGGCAGTATCATCCAGCTTCAAGCACTTCATCCAGCTGCAGATTTCACTCCCGTACTCTTCTCATATGCAGTGCAGACGTGTGTGTGTATGTGTGCGTGGGGGAGCGAATGAGTCCAAGCTCTTTAGTGCGTGCGTGTGAGCCCAGGATGAAGGATCGACTGAGTGCCCGAGTAGCCATGCAGGAACGTTTTGAGCGAGCAACTGTTTCTGTGTGCCTTTACACAGACGAGTCGTACCAGAAGCTGGCCGTGGAGACCATGGAAGAGCTGGACTGGTGCCTGGATCAGCTCGAGACCATCCAGACCTACAGGTCTGTCAGCGACATGGCCTCCAACAAGGTGAGTTGAGCCTGCACACCTTTACAGAACGCATACACTGAAACGGCACCA
>CM045741.1:13850015-13890015 GCA_024760905.1 Plotosus lineatus | reverse complement strand
TAGAGATATTTAGAGCCGTTTGATCTCTGCATGCATTTTAGAACAGATCAGAGATTTTCTAGTACTGTATTACATGACGGTCATCGGTATTATTGCCATGAACAGTTCAAGGTGGTTTATACATATATATTCTGCAAAAAAAAAAAAAAAACCAACATGATGAGGGAAATTTAAAATGTGTTTGTGTTGTTTAAGATTGTTTATTTAAGTTAACAATGTAACTCAGTCGGGTTTTCCCAGTGATTGGACTCTGTCCTGAAAGCTACAAGGGCAGCCCATTGATTTTGGCTGGCTGCCCATTACCAGTAAAGAGAGAAAGAGAGCCCAGGGGAGGGGGGGGGGGTCTGCACTGGCAGCTTGTGGCATATGTTGCTGAGTTGCAGTGATGTCCCGATGTGCACTGACAGGGGTAAGAGGGAGACACAGGGAGGGAGAAAGATGCCTTGCTGAAAGATGGAACAAAAAAAAAAAAATAAGATACTTCTGCAGTAGTCACAGTCACATGATGCTGTTGCCATGGCGTTGGGGTGTAGTTGGTGGCAGTATTTAGAGAGAAAGCTGATGTCACACACACACACACACAAAAAAAAGCACAGATGAGCAAAGTCAATTATCGTGGTTTCTCCTCTCTTCAGGTTCTTTTCTTCACTCTCACCTTCTTTCTGCTTCCAGTCATTTCAGTGTCTGATGAATAAAAATCGAGAGAGAGAGAGAGAGAGAGAGAGAGAGCATGAAATAAAAATCATTTCATCATTTCTATTGTTCTCCAAGTTCCCTGAGTTGTAATAATTGTATCTTATCCCAAAACATCCATAACGTATTGATTCCCAAATGTAATGCTCATGGAAAAGATGGATGCAGGAAAGTGGGGGCATCCTTCTTCCTCCATCTCTGTGTTCCTCCTTTTCTTCCCCTGCATAACAAAGCGGGGGTCTCCCCCTCCTCTATTGTCTTTCTGTCAAATCATATCTGTGCTGGTGTGCATGTTGCTGGGGTTGACAGACTACAGAGAGGGGGAGCACGAAACAAAAAGGGAGGGTGGCATGCTAACTTGGAGAGAGAGAGAGAGAGAGAGAGCAGCAGTGGAGCAGCACTAATCCAAAAGAGGAAGCCCCCCTCCAGCTAGATGAGCATCCCTGTGTTCTTCCTCATTCCTCCATCTCTCCCTCCCTCCCTCCCTGTGCATCCTCGCTTCATCTCCTCTATAATTCAGTGGCGCTAGCAGATCCTCTTATTCAGCTCCCACTCAGGTTGTCGTGGACCCCCTTGCCGGACCTTTCTGCCCAGGATATGGAGACCACGCAACGGAACATGTCGGCCAAAAGCCGGGACATCGGCTTCAACCTGTTTTTTGCTCGCTGATCCAGACCAAGCAAAGAAGAAGAAGAAGAGGAGAAGAGGAGAGAAAAAGGGATTTTTTTTTTTTGCACTCCCTATCGTCTGCCTCTCTCTCTCTTTCTCTTTCTCTCTTTCTCTCTCTTTGGCTCTGTCCTTCATTCAGGATAAAGAGCGTGCCTTTGTGGATTTTTGTCTTTTATTTTTTTGGATACAAACCAGGATCCAAAATGCCCGAAGCGAACTACCTTCTCTCTGTGTCCTGGGGTTACATTAAGGTGTGTATAGAGAGGGACAGGAAATGGACGCTGGGTGGTTTGGTTATTGGTTCGGTTGCTCTCGCTGCGTGTGTGTTCTGCAGTGTTGGTGGTCTGAGGGACTCTGAGAAATGACTGCCACTGCTGTGTCTGGGCTGCCTCTGCTGGAATGTTCAGCTTTGGGTTTCCTCTTGGTTTCTTGGTTTAAACCGAACTAATTTCACACAGATGTGATTAAAAACCAGAAACCCTGTGTGCTGGATTTGTAATTAGTGGGGGAACACTTATATTTAGCAGCTTGTGCAGTTTAGTGATTGTGACGCAGGATATGGCTGCCATATTGAATTATTTAATTATATCAGCATTTGTTTATTTATTTCTGGTGTTTGTCGAACCACATTTTCAGACTCAAATTTCAAATTTACCATCTAGTTGTTCCAGCTTTATATTATATATGCTCACTATCATGTATCTAGGATTCATTTAGCCGTCCCCTGTGCACCGTATATCACACAATCACAAGCATTTTCAGATCAAGGGCTGAAATAAATTACATTCATGCTCCACAAATATATCCACGATTACAATATTATTACAGCTTCAGTGTTTTTATGATCTTCTGCAGGTCTATAAACATATGCATGAAAAACGCATTAATGATCAGAACTGTTTCTTTCTTTTTTTCTGTGTGTCCAGTTTAAGAGAATGCTGAACAGGGAGCTGACGCACCTTTCCGAGATGAGTAGATCTGGCAACCAGGTGTCAGAGTTCATCTCCAATACCTTTTTAGGTAACCACCAAAATCACACACAAACATAAACACAAATTTACAGCTGGGATGAAAAAAATAAAAAAAAATAAAAATAAAACATCAGAAAAAAAAATCTATGCTTGATATACAGGATGGTATTGTTGATGCTTTGACAGAGGCATCTGTACGAGAGAGAGAAAGAGAGAAGGTCAGACATAGACTTCTAATCTGAAAGGCTTGATATTAGATCTCAAGCATTATACCATAGGCTTGGTGTTTCAGAGAGAGAGTGAGAGAGCGAGAGAGATCCCCACTGCAGCAGTCAGCAGAAGAAAAAGAAAGGGGAGGGTGTAGAGAAGGATGGAGAAAAGAAGATGCAGGTGGGATGGGGGAACTGGTTGGGCGGGGGGAAGGGGAGGTTGGAGGGGGTTACCCTGCTGTACACAGATACTCATGGTGGAACCCCTGTTATGGAAGAGCCAGGCACTAGGTCTATGACTCATGTTGTTCTGTATATCAGACCGAGAAATCATCATCGACGCACAAATCCACACACATCCGCTCTATAGTCCGCGCAGTTTCTTGGGTATTTTGAGCAAATATGCATCATCTGAAAATGTCGTATGAATAAACCAGTCATGACACTTTTTTTTTTTTTTTTTTTTTTTGAGAAGTTATTCTCCTGCGTGCCATATGTATTTTCATTTTTTGAATTAATACGGATCAGGATTGCGAGACCATTAGGATTATTGAGGCTATTAGCGGTGAGGCGTCGCTCACGTGTGACTCCTCATGCCTTTCTGCTCTGTTCCACTTCATCAGTCAACACGGAAAAGAGCAAGTGTGGCACGGCTAATGAGATTAAAACATGACCAATCACCAAAGCCTACCTTCTCTCTCTCGCGCACACACACACACACACACATACACACACACACACACACACACATCTGGAAGTCAGAGGAACTGTATGCAGCTCTTCAAATTTGAATAACCGGTAAAAGAAGCGACGAGAGCCAGGGTACGATGTGAGAAAGGGTGCATGACTACAGGAAATTATTTGATAATAAGATATCAAAAGCACTCATTCATCTTCACTTAATCCTTAATCTAAAACCTCGGATTTACACTTAAGATGCATCACAGATAGCAGTGAAATGGTCCGTCTCAGAAAGGCTCCTTCTCTGATGCTCATGAATTAATAACGCCGAGTAGCCTATCTTCATCTTTCTGCTGAAACAAGTCGAATTTATAATTTTTTATTTTTTAAGATGAAACATGGCGAGCAGTCTGAGTGCAGACTAAGTAAAGCATTCATAAGCAGCATGAGACTGTCTTTGGTTATGTCTGGTCTGGTCTGGTACCTTCCGAGTCGTAGGACGACTCTTGGCGACCTGCCATGAAGGATAACGCCTTTATCATCGTCTTCATAGAGGTTTTCTTGGCAAGGATAGTGCAGTGGTTTGCCATTGCCTTCTGCACGATGCGAACCTATGGGCGATTTCGAACAGCCAATTATAGCCTACTGTGCATGTTTTTGGACCGTGGGAGGAAACTGGAGTACCCAGAGGAAACCCACACGAACACGGGGAGAACATGCAAACTCCGCACAGAAGTGCCCAGGCCGGGGATCGAACCCAGGCCTTCTTGCTGTGAGGCGGACGTGCTAACCACTACACCACTGTGCCGGACGCTAGCCACGGTGACAGCGTTTGACTGAAGCTCTTCTCAGCAAATTACTCCCCGACTGCGTTGTCTCTTTAGCTCGCTGTCAAAAAGAAAGTCTCCTAAGGACTGACCTTTTTAGACACGATATTAATGCAAGTGACTCCCGCGGTGACTCAATGATATAGCTGTATGTTTCTGAGACAGAAAGAAAGACACTGTTTCTTCTGGATGATGGAAAAAAAGCTCAGTGAGAGACTACTGGTCTTTATTGTATTGTGTCAGACAGACACACACACACACACACACACACACACACACACACAGATATACTGAAGAGCAGGTGTGAGCATTCAGCTGTCAAGTACACCTGGATTGCTCTCAAGCTAAAGGCAGCTGCTGACGTCATTCAGAAAGGAGAAAATAAAAGAACTCATTCCATTTCCATTGGTTTTCAAACAATAGCTATATTATCCGTAGAAGTATTCCACAGATGAGATGAAGACGTATTCTCTCCATTCCCCCAAACCACCTCATCTACATGTTTTCTCATTATTTAAAGAACGATAAAGACACAGGCGCTATATCTGCTATTAAAACTGAAAAAGCCATGAAATTCGTATGAAATCTGAGTATGTCCTGATGTTGCTCTGATTCCTGCCTACAGACAAACAGAATGAGGTGGAGATACCTCCACCTACACCGAAGGCCCGGGAGAAGAAGAAGAAACAGCAGCTGATGACTCAGATCAGCGGCGTAAAAAAGGTGTCTCACGGGCCCAGCCTCAACAGCGGCATCACCCGCTTCGGTGTCAAAACCGACAAGGAAGAACTGCTGTCGAAGGTAACGCCATCAAACGAGCTGTCAGAAGAGTGCTCGGAATTACCGGGGCTTGAGAATGCTTACCGGAGTCTGTCAACATTTTCTGTCCGCAGGAATTAGAAGATCTGAACAAGTGGGGTCTGAATATCTTTACCGTCTCCGAATATTCTAACAATCGTCCCCTGACCTGCATCATGTACGCTATCTTCCAGGTTTGTCCAGGTTCCTTCACTGTTTTTGTGAAGAATCCTTTACACGTGAACGATAGGATGTTCATCTTCTAACTCCCAATCTGTCCTCACCAGGAACGAGACTTGCTCAAGACGTTTAAAATCCCGACCGACACGTTCGTGACGTATATGATGACGTTGGAAGATCACTACCACTCGGATGTAGCCTACCACAACAGTCTTCACGCTGCTGACGTGGCCCAGTCCACACACATTCTCCTCTCTACCCCTGCACTAGATGTAAGGACTGAATTTATATCTATTTCCTTACAGTTTGAAGCTCACGTTGAACGTGTTGGACCGGGGATGATTCCTTCGTGTGAGATTCAAATGGCTGTTTGTTCATTTTCTTGACTCATTTTTGTGTCCCCAGGCTGTCTTTACTGATCTGGAGATCCTGGCTGCCATCTTTGCAGCAGCTATCCATGATGTGGATCATCCGGGTGTTTCCAACCAGTTCCTCATCAACACAAGTAAGTGGACATGAGGACACCTTTCCGTCACCTCCATAACCGTCATAGTATTCTGAACAACGTGCCTCAATATATCTTCTTGCCTGTTTGAAACCTCAGACTCTGAGCTGGCCCTCATGTATAATGATGAGTCAGTGCTGGAGAACCACCACCTAGCTGTAGGCTTCAAGCTCCTACAGGAGGACAACTGTGATATTTTCCAGAACTTGACAAAGAAGCAGAGGCAGTCGCTCAGGAAGATGGTCATCGACATGGTGAGCTGCTCTTCGAGTCAGCATACAGTAGCATCCTGTCTTTGTTTGTCCATGTGTCTAAGTATTGTTTCATTTCCGACTTTAGGTACTTGCTACAGATATGTCGAAACATATGAGCTTACTAGCCGATCTGAAGACCATGGTGGAGACAAAGAAAGTCACCAGTTCAGGGGTGCTGCTTCTGGATAACTACACGGACAGGATACAGGTAGGAAGCGTTGTGTGTAGTGTACGAAAATGAGCAGTTCGCCCAAATGCGTTTGGTGTAAAAGTCCATTCGTGCTCATACGGAAGCGAATGACAGGCAATGGGAGTGGTTAATTCTAAATCCGCCTCTTTCAGTGTAACGTCACAGTGAAATTTTATGCACTTCAGCACTATGAATCGTCCATGCTTGGAAGTGTGAGCCAATAGAAAACTAGTATCACTTTGTCCGTATCATTCACAAATAAACAGCTAGCTAGCTGATCGTTGAAGGCGGTTATTCAGTGAAGCAACACTTTCCCTTTAATGATTGGGTCACAATGAAAAATTTTTGTTGAATTTCTTGAAAGGTTCTTCGAAACATGGTGCACTGCGCCGATCTGAGCAACCCCACCAAGTCTCTCGAACTGTACCGCCAATGGACGGACCGCATCATGGAGGAGTTCTTCCACCAGGGGGACCGTGAGAGAGAACGTGGCATGGAGATTAGCCCGATGTGTGATAAACACACAGCCTCTGTGGAAAAATCCCAGGTTGGTATCACCAATGAGCAATACGAGGCGATAAATCCGAGTCCGGTTGGACTATATCAAATTTGAATGCTCATGGTATCCTAACTCATTGTGTCGATTTTCCATCTAGGTTGGTTTTATTGACTATATCGTCCACCCACTGTGGGAGACCTGGGCTGACCTGGTTCACCCTGATGCGCAGGACATCCTGGACACATTGGAGGACAATCGGAACTGGTACCAGAGCATGATTCCTCAGAGTCCCTCCCCACCCTTTTATCAAGCTGAAAAAGAAGGGCACGGTGGAGGACCGGGAGCCGACAAGTTCCAATTCGAGCTCACTCTAGAAGAGGAGGACTCAGAAGGCACAGAAAAAGATGAACAGAGTCAGGGAGATGAGGAGGAAGAGGCAGAGGAGGAAGATCAAGAGGAGGAGATGGAGCCAGCAACCACACACATCCAGATCGTAACTGAGGATGCCTCGCCGGTGGACACATAGGACCTCACAGCTTATTTTAATGGCGAGTAACCCATTCTTTTCCCTCGTAATCTGGCAGTTGATGCTTTTTAACAAAACCCAGAGAGAGCGGGGGGGTTTTTGGCCCTCCTGGGAGGAGCATGACTGGCTCTCCTTGCACTTATGTTTGGAGCCAATTGGGAAGGAGCGCTCAGGAAATCAATGCTGCAGACATTTTTTTTTTTTTTTTTTTTTTTTTCTTTGGGAGTTAAATGAATGACGGATGACTCTTGAAATACGAGAAGGATTGGGGCCAATCATAAACTTGTGTTTGTTTAGTAGGCGAACATTTGTGGAGTTGACACTACTGAGAGATTTTTTTGTACCATGTGACTTTTTAAAAAAAAAAGCTATCGGGATAAGTCGGGGTAGCATACGAACTACTGATGGACAAGTATTTGTAAAGAAAGAAACTGTTTACTTTTCTGTACCATTTGTCTAAAGACTTTGTGTGCCTTTTTTACTATTGTCTTTTTATTGGTCTTTTTTATTTATTGAACACACTTTAGTATACCTGTACATGAAAATGTTGGTTTGGTTTTTTTTTTGTTTGTTTGTTTGTTTTTGTTTTTTTTTCTAAAAGCAAACTAGACAGCTTACACGCAGAGTCGTTTTCTATAAACCGAAGAGAAAACTTAGTGTCTTCCTTTATATTTGGCAATAGAGAGAAATAATCCAAATGTCTGAAATGTATATTCCAGTCAACGATGCACTTTGTCAATTTTTTTGTATACTCGTCCAGTTCTTTTGGTCTTGTTCAGTTGGGAATTTGCTATAAGATCATTTTATATGTACACACAGAAAGCTTTTAAGAATACAATTTGAAATTTGGCGAAACTGAACCAATCCCTTGAGAAAACCCACCCCCACTCCTACCCATCCAACACCCACCACAAAAGCTCTTTCTAGAAAACAAGGTTTAAAAAAAATTAAATTCCTTCAGCTTCCATTCATTAATGTCAGTTCTCACAGAAAGTACTTCCTGTGGGTAAGGCTGTCATCTTTTAATTTGAGGATGTCACTCAAACACAAATTTTATAATTTAATAGAAATTTAAGTGCAAGTTCAAACTTTAAACATTTTCAAACAAATATATTCTTAGATGGAAAGATACCTTACACCCGCATTATATCATTCAATTAGACATGTTTCTCACCAGTAAGTATGTTTTTTTTTTTTATGGCCAAAGTAGTGTGTGTGTGTGTGTGTGTGTGTGTGTGTGTGTGTGTGTGTGTGTGTGTGTGGCCGCGCGCATAACTTTTTGTTCTGTCATTCATCCATCTTTTTTTTTTTAGCACACGCTCTCTGTTTGGTTTGTTTATATTAGCTGAAGTCGGTCCTTTGCTGTTTATAACAGTGTATTTATTACCTTTGTAAATATGGAATGATGTTGCTTTGTAAATTTATTTTTAATTTATATGCACTTGCATTACCGAAATTTGGTGGTGTTTTTTGTGTAGTGGGCTCTTGGATTGAGTCTGTTATATTTTGTAATATTGTTATTTTGTTTGTTTTAAATATTGTTGAATTATATATATGTATATATATATATATATATATATATATATGTATATATATATATATATATAATATAATATGAAATACTATATATGCTATATAAATATATCGCACAATATACAACTGCCCAGAAAAGTAGCTTAAAGACACACAACCCATTGGTTACTGGGAAATCCTGTAGATACGACACACCAACATGCTGTAGACATCCATCAGGCATTAGAAGCTTTGTGTATCACTGTTTAGGTGCAATGTCGAAAATTCGATACCACAAGATCGCACACAAAGTTTCACTTGACCCGAAACCTCTGCAGAATTTTGAATGCGGATTGCTACGAACGGTTCAGAAATATTTTTACGATGCTGGACTCTTATTCCACACATATTGGTCACAAATTTCACATCAGTGTGAAAATTAATATTGAATGACAAACAAAAATAACAACAAAAACAATGTGGTTTTCTGTAATTATTTGTGCTAATGTGAACCTTTTTTCTGACCTTGTTAGCAGTTTTGAAATTCAATTTGTCAGTATAACTTTGTTAATCTATGTTTAAGATCTTTTGGTCCCATTTGGGTCCAAAAGGATTAGTCAGAGTTAGTAATATCTGCATGAGGGATGGGTTTTTCGTCTAGTAATCCCACACTGTTGCAGGTGAATATTTAATGTTTCACACAATGTATGGTTATAATATTGTATATTGTGTTCAATAAAATCTAAAACTACTTTTCTATGAAGTGATTAAAAAGCACGCATGAATATATTTTCCTTGGTTCGGTGTCTTTTGTTTTTGAGGAGTGATTTAAGCCCTCTGTATGTTTTCTGCTCAGGATTACATTAACTGAAGGATGGTATACAAAACCTACGCTATGGAAGCGTTAATTTCTTAATCTGATTAATTAAAAGGTGATTAAGTTTCGATAACAACAAAAAACAAATATATTAGCTGTAAGTCAAATCGCAGGCTTATACTGTATGCAGTTACTTATCATTTCCTTTGTAACATAATTTATTGGAACTTGTATTACAAGCACAACAGTCATCACTCCACAATGGAAAATAGTTTTGAAGATACAATTATTTACCTGAAAAAAAATGTAATCATTTATGTGGCTTGGCTTTTTGTAAAGAGATTTAATTTGACATTTATGAAAGGAAACTGGTATCGGTACTGGGACCATATTTAGTTTCATCACTCATGCGGGGATTTTAAAATGAGAACTTCTAAGAAAGTAAAACTCAGAAATCAGTTTCAAAGTCTGATTATGTTTTGATTACATTCCAACTGAAATATTTTAAGTGCATTTCCGTCGATTTTGAGAACATTGACCACAAACTCAAGTGTTACTCAGACTTTTTTCTAAGTAATGATTTCTGATGTTAAATTCAGAAATACGGTGACATATAAAAACTATATCTATAGTATTTATATTCTCGATGTACTAATTATCAATACTGTAGAGAGGAATCCAAAGGTTTTTTTGTAAACTCTGACACTGGCTCAGTCCGCTCTCAGACCATACAATCTCTTTGAAAATCAAACATCTACTTTTCTCCTGGTGTTCGAGGCATATTGATAATATGATAAAATTAATATATTGCAATTTTCAAATATATAATAGTTTGTTCAACAGATAAAACTACTGTATATAATGAAGTGTGTCCATTTACATTTGATATGTCTTTGTATACACCGCTATGAGTTCTTAAAAAAAAAAAACGGGGCATGTCATTTCTGTGGCATTGCTGCTCCTGTTGGTCGGGTCAAGGCTCAGCAACATTAATGTGGCAATAAAAATGTAGCGGTCGATAAACTGACAGAATGTGCAGGTTATCGCATCAATGGACCTTTTCCTTCCCTGATGCCACGGATATAAACATGGAACACAAATAATGAAAGAGTGGTTCAGGGAGCATGAGGAATCCTTTTAACATATGTATGGGCACCCCAGAGTCCTGACCTGAAGGTTATTGGAAGTCTTTGGGATAGTGAAGACATTATCGGTGGTTTGATGCTGTTAGCCCTGCTTACAGCATGTAATCTGCATGTCGTTGTGTCAACAAACTGAAGTAACATAACGTTTAATTCCATTCAGAGTTGAGCTCATTGCTCAGTAATGTCTTGAATTGATGAGGCAAACCTGAACCCTTCATAGAAGTCTTTTCCAGTACATCCCAAAAATCTTCGATAGACAGACATTCAGGTTCGGCTGACTTTTTACCATATTACCATATTAATGTTGCTGAGCCTCAACCTGACCAAATGGAGCAACAATGCCATGGAGATGACATGCTGTGATCAAGGCAAAATTCACAACATGACAATACAAGGATCCCTCACTTTCCACGGTTAATTGGGACCACGATCCCCACGCGGCCACCAAAATCCACGGTTAATTGGGACCGAGATTCCCACGCGACCACCGAAATACGCGAAGTAGTATCACCGCCGAACACCCCAACGCCCACCTGACTGACGTGTACATACATGTATAAATGTATATAATGTCAATAAATATATATTCAATGCTATAAATGCTTATAATAACAATTAAACATTAAAAATAATGTATAAGATGTAAATAAAATATAAATACACACATGCAGGTGCGCGAGCGCACGTTGCAGATGAGCGTGCACGCACTCAGATGCGCACCTCACAACAATGTAAGTTGTTTTGTTGGGAGGTTTTGGGTTGTTTTTTTGTTGTGTTGGTTTACAGTTTTGGGGTTTTTTTTGTTTGTTTGCTTTTTTTTTTGCATGATTGGCCTTGTTTTTGTGGCATTTTCCTTAACCTTTTCCCCTATTTATCCTAAATTTCCTTATTTTTTAATTTGATGAATATTTTGCAAAAAAACCGCAATGCACTGAAGCCACGTGTATTGAAGCGCGAAGTAGCGAGGGATCCCTGTATACATGTTTTTTTGGTTTATATTCATTTGAAATGTATATGTAGTGGTATAAGAGAAATAAAACACTTCAACACAGGGCTGTTATGGTGAAGTAATAAAGTGTACGGTGCTTACAGTGACTGTACTTTCTTTGTGGCCCTGAACTCATTTTCCTATTTACTGTATAGCCCATCCTGTTTTATTCCTTTTACATCAATGATACAAACAAGCCTTCGTCCCGAACCATCCAGGATAGTGAGCATGAGCTGGAGCTTATTTGTGGCAGCTGTAAGAGGCCCTGTGCTTATTGCTGGCATGTCGCAGCTTGTGCAGAGCTGAATCCAGTATGACAGGGTCACATTGTGTAACGTCCTCAGGCTCACACTCGCTGCTCTGTTTCCTCCGGATAAACTCTGCACGCGGTGTCAAGCAACAGATCAACGGCTCAACTTCACATATCTTTCAAATGCACTATGCTACAGTATATCATAAACATATTCATTCCTTTTCTGAACTGCTTAATCCTAATTAGGGTCGCAGGGAGGCTGGTGCCCATATCACTCAACTCTGGACAAGAGCAGAGTACACCCTGGACAGCTCGCCAGGTTCTTTTACATGAACCTCTCACCATAGACAGTGAGAGACACGCCCGGCCTTCAATAACCCAGTTAGTTGCACTGTGGGGGACTTAGGGGATGGGGGGGGGCAAGGGCAGCAGTGACAACCATTGACATTGGGGTTTGAACCCACAACCTGAGGATTGGTAATCCAGCACCTTTCCACTGGGTCATCACTGCTCACCATCGTGTGTGTGTGTGTTTTGCGTGTTTGTGCGAATGTGTGTAAGTGTTTGCGGATGTATGTGAGTATGTGATCTTGTCATACTATCATTCACTTTCTGAATCACTTAATCCTAATTTGAGTTGAAGGGATGCTGGCACCAGTCTCAGCCAACTCTGGGCGAAGGCAGAGTACACCCAGGACGGCTTCCCAGGCCATCGCAGGACAGAAACACGCTGATAGCAGCTACTCTTGTCGAAAGTCAGTAATGGTTCTTTTACAAGAACCTCACAACATGGACAGTGAGAGACATGGCCGGCCTGGGTGGGGGTGGGGGTGGGGGGGAGCACGCAGTGACAACCTGTTGAGGGTGGGGCTTGAACCCTCAACCTTGGGATCAGTGACCCAGCACCTAGAATCCAACACTAGGCCACCACTGCCCCCTCTGGTCATACTATCAGTAATTAATCACCGAATGTAATAGTCTGGTTGTTGTGAGAATTATTGCATTTGACCCATTACAGCTGACAGCAATATTTAAAAGCTACCAGTGGCATGTGGGAAGGTATTAAATCTTCTTATTTTCCTTTCGGCTGTTTGTTTTCAGGGGTCACCACGGCGAATCATCTTCATGGAAGTCATATTAATGATTTGCATGTTTGATTTAGCGTAGGTTTTTACGTCGGATGCCCTTCCTGACATAACCCTTAGCGAGGGGCGGAAGTACGCTGACGGCTATGCAGCGACTCTTTGACTCTTTGAGGACCAGCTGGAATAATGGCATCGCGATTAGTGGTTCTGTCTTCACACTAGAAGGTCCTGGGTTCAAGCCATGTGCCGAGCAAAGTTTGTATGTTCTTCCTGTGCTTGCGCCCCCTAGACACGTATGTACATGTATTCTTTAAACAGCATACAGGATTCCTTTTTTTTTTTTTTTTTTCCACCCACTTCACCGTTGATTTCGCTCTTTTACTGGCCTTTACAGACCAGAAGTGATGCTAAACCAGTCTGATTATCACTTCTCTGAGATGCTCTCATCCTGTTGGGGCCGTAGATTGCTGATATTTTTGGAACCTGAAGAAGTGCCTGAAACGTCACCCTCATTAATCATTACCATTTTTTTTTTTTTTTTTTTATCATACTGCTCAGATATTTGCTTCATCGCTTGTGAAGATCTAGAGCTTGATCCGTGTACACCCCAAATTCCGTTCTCAGTTTAATTAACCTCAGCCAGATTTAAAGCGTGGTATCAAAAATGGCTGAAATAAACTGACAGGAAAGGTCAAGAGGTAAATATCACAGCACCTGCACGTTCCCACTCTCAGTCACTACACCTCCCATCAGTCACTCCACTGCTCACCACCTGACTTCTGACTCATGTAGCACATGACCACCAGCACGCCTGTTCACAATCACAACATGCAAGAACAAAAGGAAGGTGTGCTGCAAGTGCTGTTAGTCTACAGTTCAGTTTTCACTGATTTACTGAGGACTTACATGAAAAAAATGTAAGTGTTGGTTTATTTACAAGTGTTGGAATATGACAACAGAAAGCTGCAATGGTCCAGTATGACAGAAAATTGGTAATGACCACAGGTGCGGATGTTAGGAACGTTACTGAATTGTCCCATGCTGGAACAACAGTGAGTGGTATCGTAGTATAAGGTCCAGGGTTCGAGTCCTGGTCTTGGCAAAGACATTTCTGTGTGGACTTTGCATATGTTCTCTGTACTTACATGGGTTTCCGCTGGGTACTCCAGTCTCCTCCCTCAATAGGTTAACTGGCTGTTATGAATTGCCCCTAGGTGAGTTTATATGGTTGTTTGTGTATGTGTTTGCACTTGTGTTGGTTTGGCAGGCTGTAAAGAGTGTACCCGGCCTTCACCTAGAGTAGGCAGAGATAGGCTCCAGCCTCCATATGATTCCATCTGGATCAAGCAGTTCAGCAAAGGGATAAATGAATATAACAATCGCAATTTAGAGATCAATTAGAAATAATCACATGTTCAGTATCAGATGTTAGTACATCCTCCTCATAGCAAGGAGGTTCTGGGTTTGAGTCCCAGGCTTCCGAGTGAAATTTGCATGCGTTTCCTCCCACAGTCCAGCGACATGCACATTAGGTTCATTGACCATTCCAGATTGCTTCTAGGTGTGAGTGTGATGGTTTTGTGTGTGTGTGTGTGTGTGTGTGTGTGTGTGTGTGTGTGTGTGTTGCCCTGGGATAGTCTATTCTGGCTGTACCACACTCTGATAAAATTAAGTGTCAGGTTTATATTTGGCCATTATTAGGAACTAACAGCATGCAAAGTAAAAATAGGTGAATCCACAATACATTCACACACGTTCACTAATATCTATTAACAACTTAAGGAAAAATTACATTTAACAAAATTTCGGGTGGTTGCCAGGACAATGTTTACACGTTTGTGTAGCTGATAATGTATTGCATGATGTCAAACATCAGCACAACACAAGAACTCCGTTCATATTCAGTCATCACAAATCCCAGCCCGTACCAAGCCATGTTTATCTTGAAGGTATTTCTCATGACACTGCTTTGCATCCATGTCACTGATTACATGTCAAGCCTTTGATATTCTGTTTACATGTGTGTTCTCTGCCTTTCTCCTCTACGCTGCCCTTGGATTGTCTCTACTGTGCTGTTTGTCTGTTTGCATGACCCCTTGCTCTCAAATATTGTTCAACTTCAATTGTGTCTTTGCAATCTGTTTATTAAAACTGTTAATCTGGATATTGCATCTCCGTATTTCCTGGTAAAGTCCTTTTGGGCTTTTTACAATTAAGCCATAGCGGCTCATCGGTCTTATCCCCAGTTTCTATTGCGTGAAGCGACGAGGAGTTCAACTCATCCTGGATGGGACGCTAGTCCATTGCAGGTTACCTTCCCGGTACCGTATATTTTTACTGGTACCCATTTATACTGCTGGGTGAACAGAGGCACACTTGTGATTCAGACCGTGTCCAGGGGTCTTAGCACAGTGGGGGTCTAACTGGGATTCGAACACACCACCTCCTGATCATGAGCCCAGAACCCTAACCACTACACCACCGGCCCCACGTGTTTCCCTGGTACCTACAAGTTATATAATGTGATATAAGGAGCACTGATCAAACCTTGTGAGAATATTAACTTTGTACATAAAATTTGTAAATTAGTCTCGTCCAGGCCAACACAAACGATTTTAACCTCTGGCAGATTAGCAATGTGAGAGGAGCCCAGAGCACTGAAAGCATCTGCAACTGCCACAGCTCATGCAATCTGTTCAGATCTCAATTTCTAAACACACCAGCATGTATGCGCACGCACACACACACACACACACACACACAGTGAAAAGTGCTGTCAGGGACTCGGCATATTAGATCATAAACATACATTCAGTAGACATGGACTGTACAGTCTGCTCCCCTGTCATTATTACACAAGGAGTTATTCAGATGAAAATCAATATAGAGAGGATCAAGTGGTTTTTCAAGATCAGATATGAAGAAGTGGCTTTTCAGGATTGTGAAGGTCAACCGACGCAGTGTTAAATAAAACCGTCTAGTCTACTGACAATTACCTTTTTGAAGCAGCAGTAGACAACTTGCCTCACAAAGCTCCGCTCCTGTCCTCACATAACAGCTTTCACAGATTTAATCTGAGCATGCGATCAATTTTGGCTGGTTGGGATGAGAACAATTCACTTGATGGGATCTTCGCCGTTTCAGAAAAAGACAGCTGCACCATGGGCCATATTTGAAGGAACCTTTAAAATGGGACAGTAGTCGCGCCAATGTGACGCATTTGGGTGTTGAAAGCAACCCTCAACGGAGCTGGCACCAGAATTAATATCCAACACTGCTCACAGGAAGAAAGTCCTTTTTACACACGAGCGTATTGGCTCATCAGGTTATCCCTGGTTTCTATAGCGTGACGCGACCAGGAGTTCAACTCGTCCTGGATGGGACGCTAGTCCATCGCAGGTTACCTTCCCAGTATATTTTACTGGTACCCATTTATACTGCTGGGTGAACAGAGGCACACTTGTGGTTGAGACCTTGCCCAGGGGACTTAACACAGTGAGGGTCTCAGTGGGATTCGAACTCACAACCTCCTGATCATGAGCGCAGCACCCTAACCACTACGCCACCGGCCCCTTGACAGAGGAGGGATAGTGAGTATATTGGTAGTAGGATGCTGAGGTTGGAACTACCAGGCAGAAGGCCTAGAGGAAGACCTTGCCCAGGGGTCTTAGCACAGTGGGGGGGGGGGGGGGGTGTCTAACTGGGATTCGAACTCACAACCTCCTGATCATGAGCGCAGCACCCTAACCACAATGCCACCGGCCCCACTCACAGGAAGAAAGCTTATAAAAATTAACCTGGTAAAGGGAAGTCTGTAGCTGCAAGGTATCCATGCACTGCAACACCCAGCGAGAATTGAACTCACCACCTTCTTGTTGTGAGGCAGAATTATTATTATGGTTATTATGATTATTATGATTATTGGGAGCCGGTGGTGTAGTGGTTATGGTGCTGCGCTCATGATTGGGAGGTTGTGAGTTCAAATCCCACGGAGATCCTCACTGTGCTAAGACCCCCGGGCAAGGTCTCAACCACAAGTGTGCCTCTGTTCACCCAGCAGTATAAATGGGTCCCAGTAAAAATATACTGGGAAGGTAACCTACGATGGACTAGCGTCCCATCCAGGACGAGTTGAACTCCTGGTCGCGTCATGCTATGGAAACCGGGGATAAGCACCGGACCGATGAGCCGCTATGGCTCAGGTATAAAAAGTCCAACGGACTGTACTTTACCATACGCCACCTACAATTTAAACATATACAGTATTATCTTTCTTTCATTTTTTTCTGGACATGTACTGGGTTGTCTTTGCTTGTTTAATCTCGTTGCTTGTCTCCCCGGTTTTGTCCTGTTGATGACCTTTTGCCTAATCAGTGACCGCGAGTACCATTTTTAGTGTCATGAATCATGAATCACATGGTCTACTGGCAGACCCGGCTTTTTTCGGAGCTCTCTGGAGTCCTCGTGGATGCATGTGGGAATGCCGCATACTGTGCTGTACTCAGAATATAAAAACAAGGTCTTATATCTTTCACCAGGAATCTAATTGCAGGAAGCTGAGGAAAATCCCTTGTTTCTGGGAAGGGGACAAAAGGACGATGTAAATCCGCACTTTACAGATTTGGGAAATCAAGTCTGTACATGAAGAATGCTTTAATCTGTTCTCCTCATGCATGATCAAAACATTCCCGTCTTCTCTTTCTGACTTGTTTATCATTTCGAGGATGGTTATTCACCAGGGAGTGGTCAAAAATATATTTCCAAAACTGCTTGTGAAATGGAAATATTTCTAAGTCTGTCGTCTTGCATAAGTTGACGTCCAAGATTTTTTCAAAACAAAAGAGAAACATGTGTCTTCTGAGGGACTTCAAATACTCTATTAGTCAAATACATTTCAACATAATGTCAGGAAGTCATCACACAGTACAGTTTATCAAATTGAGGAAAAAAAAAAAAAAAAACATGGTGGGGGTGGGGGTAGGGGTGAGTGGGTGGGGATAGTACTTCTGTCTCACATCAAGAAGGTCCAGGATTGGGCAGCATCCCCGGTGAAAGCGTTTCTCCGTAGAGTTCGCATGTTCTCCCCATATGTGCGTGCTCTGGTTATTGTGAGTGTGAATATTTTGTCTGTGTTGGCCTGCGACACACTGATGAGCTGTTAAAGTTGTACATCACCTTTCCTCAGAGTTGGCTGAAATAGGCTCCAGCTTTAAAGAAGAAAAAAGTGGTTCAGAAAATAAACTTATTCATTCATTTTCTAAACCACTTCATCTGAATTGGGGTCACGGAGAGGCTGGTCGCCTTCTCAGCCGACTCCGGACAAAGGGGAGGTACACCCTGAACAGCTTGGCAGACCATTGCAGAACAAAAAACAAAAACCCACCACCACCACCACCATTCACATAAACATTTTGGGGAAATTTGATACCACCAATCAGCCAACTGTGAATGTTTTGAGGCCTTTGAAGGAAACCAGAGTTCCTGAAAGAAACCTCCACCAGCATGAGGAGAACATCCTGCCTGTGGGACATAAGCACTAACAACACTGAACATCACACCTTCAATTTCTAACTTGAGACTCATCACTCTGTCTGACGCTCTTTTCACTTCTAGAACATTCCTAGACAAACTCCTCCTTCAAGATGACTCCTCCTCCATTTCTCTTCCCATCCACACCATGATGAAACAGCTTAACCCTGGTCCTAAGCTTCTCGCCTTGCTACCTTTCCACCTGGTCTCTTGAACACACAGTATGTCCACCTTTGTCCTCTGCATCATGTCAGCCAGCTCTCTACGTTTCCTGCCATAGTTCCAACATTCAAAGTCCCTACTGTCAGTCCTAGACTCACGCATTTCCTCTTCTCTCTCCGCCTACGGACACGCCTCGCCTTACCTCTCCTTCTTCGGCGTCTTCGACCAACAGTAGTCCAATTTCCACCAGCACCCTGTTGGTTGACGGCACTGATGGCGGTCGTTGTTAACCCAGGCCTCGACCGATCCGCTATGAAATTAGCGGAAAACTTAAGGAAAATGCCACAAAAACAAGACCAATTATGCAAAAAGAAAAAACCCTAAACAAACACAAAACAAAAAAACAAACTAAAATCTCCCATCAAAACTGGATATTGTTGCAGCATGTATGTGTGTCGTCATCTTCTCATGCAATACCATCTGCGTGTGTATTTATATTTTATTTACATCTTACGTTATTTTTTTGAATATTTAATTGTTATTATAAGCATTTATAGCATTGAATATGTATTTATTGATATTATATACACATATACATGTACGTATACATCAGTGTGAGGGGGTTCGGGGGTGTGTGTCCTATTTTGCGGATTTTGATGGTCGCGTGAGGATCTCGGTCCCAATTAACCGTGGAAAGTGAGTGATTCCTCTATTTTATATCCAATGGCAAGCAAATCTGGAGTTTTAGGAAATTAAACCTCGGAAATGATTTTCTCTGCATTTTACAAATTCCGAGTGAGCGCACACATACTCGGAGCAGTGGATGCCACACGCATTGGTTCACGTGGAGAGCAGTTTGGGTTCGGTACCTTGCTCAAGGTCACTTCAGCCATTTTTGTGGAGGACGAGAAGGTGCTGCCCCGTCTCCTACCACCACACATTCGGGAAATGGACCAGCGAGGTTTCAGTCCCAAAGCCAATGGTTTCTCTAAGCATTAGGCTATGATTGCCCCAATTACGCCCATGATGGCGTCTCTTGAACCATTTCTTGTTGCAGGCTGCACAAACATAATGGAATCATTCCAAATTTCCACCAGCTGAGTGTGGGTATGAATCGTTGTGTGCGTTTTGGCCCTTGGATGGTCTGACGAGCTGTTTAGGGTGTACCCTGCCTTCGCCCATTGCCGCATGAGATAGGGTCCAGCCGCCCCAAGACCTGAGCAAGATTAAGCGGTGACTGGTTATACCAGTGTTATACTCTGATAGACACTAATTAGCCATAACATTATCACTACATATTATAAATAACACATAATTAGGGCAGTAGTGGCCTAGTGGGAAAGGGTGCTGGATCACTGATCCTACGGTTGGGGGTTCGAGTCCCACTCTCCACAAGGTTGTACACCCCCCACCCCCCACCCACCCACCCACCCCTCACCCCCAGTGCAGCTAACTGGGTTATCAAAGGCCGGCCATGTCTCGCACTGTCTATGGTGTGAGGTTCATGTAAAAGAACCATTTGCTGACTTTCGACAAGAGTCGCTGCAAAGCCGTCAGCGTGTTTCTGCCCTGTGATGGCCTGGCGAGCTGTCCGGTGTGCACTCTGCCCTCGCCCGGATTCGGCTGGGATGGGCACCAGCCTCCCCGCGACCCTAATTAGGATTAAGTGGTTACAGAAAATGAACTGTCGAACATATTAACACCCCTTACAAGTGGTGTCTCATTACAATGGCACCTGCCAACAGGTCAGATATATCTATCGGGCAATAAGCGAACAGTCAGTTCTCAGAGTTGATGTGTCCGAAGCAGGAAAACTCGGTGAGTGAATAGATATAAACCGATAATTTGGGACAGCTATATGATTGCATCCAAGCATGGCATGTGTTGCGGGGAGTTCCTGGTATGCAGTGCTAAGTACTGAACAATAGGAGTTACTTCAGTACTACTGAGGTTTCATATTTTTACCCAAATTTAATCATGTCACATTAAATGCTATCGCAGTTCCTGTCTCTGTGTGCACGCTTAAATCTTATTGGCTGCTTTTCTGCCTTCTCCCACGCATCCTATAATCCCCTGAGCCACAGTGTTTGGGGAGGCGCAGTGCAGTGGCAGTCGAGTGAGACGGACAGAGGAGAGGATGGAGGAGGGACGTGACTTGTCCCTTGGGGGATCGTGCTTCTTCTCATATTGGGATCCAAAATGATTTCTGACATTTACTGGACACCGCACGTGCTCTGCTTCTGCTCACACTGAAACCACATCTGCTGCGTGCACTCTGAACACACACACACACACACACACACACACACACACACACACACGGCCTCATATGTAAAATATAAAAGCTTAATCAGAGCTCAGTTGGGGTTCCTGCACATATGGAGAAAATTGTATTTCTGTTTGTTGAATTTTATTTATCATTTGTATTTTTTTTTTTTTAAATTGTAATTTTCACTGCAATGGCCTGGTGAGCTGTCCAGGATGTACCCCGCCCTCGCATGGAGTCGGCTGAAATGAGCCCCAGCTTCCCTGAGACCTTGATTAAGATTAAGAAAATGAATGAGTGAATGAATTTTCAGTTAATATTTTGCTGAGTAATAATAATTCTATTTTTTTTTTTTTTTTCAATCAGAAAAAGGAATTTCATGGCTGGTAATGGTGCTCCTGTGTGTGTGTGTGTGTGTGTGTGTGTGTGTGTGTGTGTTAGTTAGAGTGACAATGAAGTACCACTCCGATCTTTTTCTTTACACAGAACAATAATGATAATGAGAAGCTGGTGTGATGAATTGGGAAATAACGTGAGAATGCAGAACAACAGGTACCCAGAAAGAGAGAGAGAGAGAGAGAGAGAGAGAGAGCGAGCATGAGAACAGAATGTAAGAATTGTGTATGTGAAAACAGAGATGCACATCGACAAGGAAATCACAGCACAGAGAGTGCATCTGAAAATAGAGAGAGAGAGAGAGAGAGAGAGAGAGAGAGAGAGAGAGAGAGCATAATGGAATAAGTGTATATGTTTAAAAAAATGAGAGAAACAGACACCGAGAGCACAGCGGGGGGAGAGTGTATGTGAAAATAGAAACACTGACATGGAGAGGGTGAGAGCAAGAAAAGAGAGAGAGAGAGAGCGAGAGAGAGAGAGAGAGAGAGAGCGAGAGAGTATTGTGTTTTAATCATTATTATCTGTTCTGATGTGCTTGCCGAGCTCCTACCACAGCACTGTTTCTAAAGTTGGGCTGCTGCTGAGCCAAGGTTACCATGGCAACCCTATTAAAAATGGCTTTGGCTGATTCTAGTCGGCTTCATCCGATGCCACCCAAACATTCTCACACTCCAGCATCCCCCCCCTCTCAGGATTAACACCACAGTGCAGGTTGAAATCTCTCCAATTAAGGGAAATCTGTTCGGCTTTTCGCACCCGAGCCCGGCGGGTCATCAGAGCTTCTGTAGTGTGAAGCAACTCGGAGTTCGACTCCTCCTGGGTGGGACACGAGTCCATCACAGGTTGCCTTCCCAGTATGTATTTATTTATTTATTTATTTTTACTGTTCCCCGTTTATACTGCTGAGTGAACAGAGGTTGCGACCCAGGCGTCTTCGCACTCATTTGGATTCAAACCCATGACCTCCTGATCATGAATCCGGAACCCTGCCCACTATGCCACCCTCTCGGGTTAAAACCGAGTACTGTATATTTAGCTCGAGTTTCTGAAGTGTTTCCTCTCGGCGCTCTTTCCATCTATAATGAATCACATGATTTTATGATTGTACCGGCGGGGTTGGCAGGGTTTCCATATTTACTCGTCTCGTGTAGGCTTCACTGCCTCAAAGGCAAATGAGTCACAAAAAGCAAATTTCAGCAAATATAATCAAAAGCAAATGCACTGCTGTGAACCTCGCGGAAGCGTGCGTTTTATAAGCGTATGACGTCGAGAATGCTTCAGAACTGTCTTTCTCCACCACATCTCTTATTTCATAATGTTTCGAGTGATTGCAGGGGTTAAAAATGTGACATTTTAATACAACCAGTGTAGATTTTGCAGCGTTGTGGTGAGCATGTCCACCTCACAGCAAAAGAAGGTCCTGGGATCGAGTTCTGGCCCTGAACGTTTCTGGGTAGATGTTGTCTCTGCTTGCGTGGGTTTCCAAAGACATGTGCTTTCTTCTTCTTCTTTTCCTTTCGGCTGCTCCCTTCAGGGGTCGCCACAGCAAATGATCCGCCTCCATCTCACCCTATCCTCCGCATCTTCTTCTTTTACTCCAACGACCTTCATGTCCACCTTCACCACATCCATAAATCTTCTCTTTGGTCTTCCTCTGGGCCTTCTGCCTGGTAGTTCCAACCTCAGCATCCTACTACCAATATACTCACTATCCCTCCTCTGTACATGTCCAAACCATCTCAATCTAGCCTCTCTGACTTTGTCTCCGAAACGTCTTACATGTGCTGTCCTTCTGATGTACTCATTCCTGATCCTATCCATCCTCGTTACTCCCAGAGAGAACCTCAACATTTTCATCTCTGCTACCTCCAGCTCTGCCTCCTGCCTTTTCCTCAGCGCCACTGTTTCTAATCTATACAACATCGCTGGCCTCAACACCGTCTTGTACACTTTTCCCTTCATTCTTGCTGACACTCTCCTATCGCACATCACACCGGACACTTTTCTCCATCCATTCCAGCCTGCCTGCACACGCTTCTTCACCTCTTTTCCACACTCTCCATTGCTCTGGATTGTTGAGCCTAAGTACTTAAAATCCTCCACCTTCTTTATCTCTGTTTCCTGTAACCTCACCGGTCCTGTTGGGTCCTTGTCGTTCACACACACATGTATTCTGTCTTACTAAGACTAACCTTCATTCCTCTCCTTTCCAGGGCATACCTCCACCTCTCTAGATTTTCCTCCACATGCGCATTGAGCTAACTGGCTGTTCAAAACAGGCACTGGGTTCAGGATTCAGGATTTTTAATCGCCGTTTGTGTTTTTTAATACACGTAGGAATTCTTGTGCGGTTGTTCAAGGAGTCAAGTTACAAACAGCTATAAAATAAACACATAAAAATTCGATATCTAAAAGGACCTCACACAGACCCAGCAAACAATACAATAATAATAACAATAGTACTAAAAAGAAAATGATGATAATAATAATAATACAATAAATAAATCACTAGATAACCGCAATAAATGAAAATGCACTACACTATATTATTATATTATATTATATTGCACTATGCCCTTTGTTTTCAGTTCATTTTCTGTAACCGCTGCATCCTAATTAGGGTCGCGTGGAGGCTGGTGCCCATCCCAGCCAACTCGGGGCGAGGGCAGAGTACACCCTGGACAGCTCGCCAGGCCATCGCAGGGTAGAAACACGCCGACGGCTTTGCAGCCTACTCTCAAGTCAGCAATGGTTCTTTTACATGAACATCGCACCATAGACAGTGAGAGACATGGCCGGCCTTTGATAACCCAGTTAGCTGCACTGGTGGGGGGACAGTAACAACCTTGTGGAGAGTGGGACTCGAACCCCCAACCTTTGGATCAGCAATCCGGCGCCTGACACCACTGGACCACCACTGCCCCATGCCCATTGTTTTGTTGGAAAAAAATGAACAGTTCTCTGGTTAAACAAAATGGCCGCAACTTCAGAGTTCGATGTTCTCGATTCTCAGAGCGAGGTTTACAGATAATCTACAGTCAGTCAGGACATCAGGATTATTTAACGAGAATCCGCCGTTCTTCCTCCGCGGTTCTTGTTGCTAGTCGCTGCACTCCAGTCCTCTCTGAAGGCCGTGTAGCCGGCTGGTGTAGTCGCCTCATCGGGGTGTTCTCTCCTCGAGCCATGTCTCACAGAAACACAAAGTCCTGTAGATCCCTCTGCGCCGCAATCCGAACATGAAGCTCGTCCATCTTGTTTCGCAGAGACCGAACATTTTCAAGCAGTATGACCGGGAGTGCTAACCGTCCACTGTTATCCAAGCGCCGGAGTCATCGTTCAGACCCTCCCCGCCTGCCGCATCGCCGCCTGGGTTTATTGTTATTCAGGGTGCGGCTAGCATGGAGCTGCGGTAGCATATTAGCTCCGGATAGGAGTTGAGCGTGCTCAGTTCTAAATGTCCAAAAGGACTGGGCTCTCATAGCTGTAGTAAGGTTACACGGTCCTCGACGAGCATAGTGCAAAAAAAAAAACAAACAAAAACAACATTTAAAACCAACAAAGAAACAATTTGACTCTGAGAACTCCGCAACATCGCCCTCTAGGAAGCGCCATCGTGACCATTCACTGTCAAATGGCCATCGTCCGTGCTGTTGATGTAGATTCGTCCACCGAAAACGTTCCGCCCAAGATCCTGGAAACTTGAACAATCACGCTGCTAAATTTTCAGTTAAAGTTGATCGTGTGCATATTGGCCTCACGATGGTCTGGTGAACTTTTCCGGGTATACCGCACATTTGTTGACTGAGATAGGCACCACTTTTAATAGGATTTAGTGGTCCGGCAAATAAGTGAAACACTTTGCTGCATCGGGCAGTGGTGGCCTAGTGGTAAAGGGTGTTGGAGCACTGATCCTAAGGTTGGGGGTTCGAGTCCCACCCTCCACAAGATCGTCACCCACCCCACCCCACCCCAGTGCAGCTAACTGGGTTGTCAAAGGCCGGCCATGTCTCTTACTGTCGATGGTGTGAGGTTCATGTAAAAGAACCATTGCTGACTTTCGTCAAGAGTAGCTGCAAGGCCATCAGTGAGTTTCTGCCCTGTGATGGCCTGGTGAGCTGTCCAGGGTGTACTCTGTCCTTGCCCGGAGTTGGCTGGGATGGGCGCCAGCCTCCCTGCGACCTTAATTCTGATTACTGTAAGTGGTTCCAGAAAATGAACTGAACTTTGCTGCATCAATAGAACTGATGTACATAGTGCATGCAGTATATTTTATCATTTACTTTCATTTGCAGTGATTTACTCTTTAAATGAACAACAGCACATTCTGTATTTATTTTTAATAGCACTGTTACATCTTAGGTTTCGGCAAATAAAAATGTGGGAAAAAAGAAAAGAAAAAGAGAACAGGGATGCTCATCTTGAAGTGTTTGATCTTGAGTTTCATCTTTCCAAAGCCTTCTGGAAGCCTAAAAATAAACCCAAAGCAGGACAAGCAGCGGCCGTGGCGGGGGCGTGATCATGATAGAAAACACATAAGTGATGAGTGTGTGATTAGATCCTGGACGAGGGGAAGGATTACAGATGTGGTGTGTCCTCTGAGTTTTATGTATCAAGAAATCACCCTCCAGAATAACACATGCGAGATGCGATGTTTTGAGCTCGAATACAGAACCGCATGGCTGAGGCTGTTGTTTTCACCAAACATGCTTCAGGTTCCGCTGGCTTTGGAAATGATTCGGTCACTCATTTCTCATTAAACGCCCACAATTTACTGGGGCACGTTCAAGGTTTCTGTTCAAATGTATTTACTCACCTGAGAGAGTTGCAGGCCCCCTGCAGAACGGTACAAACAACCATTCCCGCCTCAGGGCAATTTGGAACGGCAAATCAACCTCATGTTTCTGGTTACCAGTGTGTTGATCTACTTCTGGGATCACTGGCCCTTGCATGTAGCCACTCTCTCTTAGCGAGGGCAGAACGCCTCCTGGACAGCTCACTGGCCCTCACAGGGCAGAAACATGCTGGCGGCGATGCAACTGCTCTTGACAAAAGTCAGCAATGGTTCGTTTACATGAACCTCTCACCGTAGACAGTGAGGCACATGGTTGGCCTTTGATAACCCAGTTAGCTGCACTGGGGGTGGGGTGGGGGGGTGGGGGGGGTGTACAACCTTGTGGAGAGTGGGACTCGAACCCCCAACCGTAGGATCAGTGATCCAGCACCATTTCCCACTAGGCCACTACTGCCCTAATTATGTGTTATTTATAATATGTAGTGATAATGTTATGGCTAATATTATATGGGGGGGGGGTGCAGTGACAACCTTTTGGAGAGTGGGATTCGAACCCCAAACCCCAGGAACAGCAATCCAGTGCCCTTGCCCCCAGCTATAATGTGGTGAAATAATTCTTGAACATACAGTAACCTTAAACTAAAAATCCGTCTATCTATCTATCTATCTGTCTGTCAATCTATATATCTATATATATAGCTGCTGTTTGTCTATCTACCTGTCTGTCTATCTATTTATCTGTCACTGTCTGTCTATCTATCTGTCTATGTAGCTGTCTGTTTGTCTATCTATCTGTCTGTCTATCTATTTATCTGTCTCTGTCTGTCTATCTATCTGTCTATGTAGCTGTCTGTTTGTCTATCTGTCTGTCTATGTAGCTGTCGGTTTGTCTATCTATCAGTCTGTCTGTCTATGTAGCTGTCTGTTTGTCTGTCTATCTGTTTGTTTGTCTGTCTGTCTATCGATGTAGCTGTCTGTGTGTCTAGCTTTCTGTCTGTCTATCTGTTTATTTGTCTGACTGTCTATCTATCTGTCTGTCGCTGTCTATGTAGCTGTTTGTTTGTCTATCTATCTGTCTGTCTGTCTATCTGTCTGTCTATGTAGCTGTCTGTTTGTCTATCTATCTGTCTGTCTATCTATCTGTCTGTCTATGTAGCTGTCGGTTTGTCTATCTGTCTATATTTTTGTCTGTCTGTCTGTCTATATTTTTGTCTGTCTGTCTGTCTATGTAGCTGTCTGTTTGTCTGTCTATCTGTTTATTTGTCTGTCTGTCTATCTATGTAGCTGTCTGTGTGTCTAGCTTTCTGTCTGTCTATCTGTTTGTTTGTCTGACTGTCTATCTATCTGTCTGTCGCTGTCTATGTAGCTGTCTGTTTGTCTATCTATCTGTGTGTCTGTCTATCTGTCTGTCTATGTAGCTGTCTGTTTGTCGATGTCTGTCTCTGTCTATGTAGCTGTCTGTCTGTCTGTCTGTCTGTTTGTCTGTCTGTGTCTATGTAGCTGTCTGTTTATCTGTCTGTGTATCTGTCTGTCTGTTGATCTATCTGTCGCTGTCTGTTTGTCTGTCTATGTAGCTGTCTGTTTGTCTAGCTTTCTGTCTGTCTATCTGTTTATTTGTCTATCTGTCCATCTATCTGTTTGTCTGTCTGTCTATGTAGCTGTCTGTCTGTCTATCTATCTGTCTGTCTATGTTCGTCTGTCTGTCTGTCCAAAGAATGTTTGAGCATAAAAAATGTTCAGTGGATTTATGGTGATGAAGTTTCAGTCTGTAGTGAGAAGTTGTTATGGAAATGTGAAGGGATTGAGGAAACATCATGCATGTGATTGCACAACTGTATGGTTTTATTGTGCAGGGGAAGAGATGAATGTAACTATAGAAGTGCATCTCGTTTTCGGAAACGCGCTCGTTCTAATTGCACCAGTGTGTGGAGACTGCCGGGCCAGGGGGGAATCCAGGCTGGGTGCAGTTGTGCACTGTTGGTGGCTGCAGGTTGACGCTCGCGCGCCTCGCTTCATTCCAGTCGCGGTTCTCATGGCGTGGACGACAGAACTGCAAAAGTGACAGAAGTCGCAAAATATGTTGCACCGAACCAAAAGGAGACCGAGTGTTGAACGAAGTGAAGGTTCGCTCGAGTGTTTGGTGTTTTGATTGACCAGGGCGTTGTGGCGCTTCCTCGTGTGAGCTGAGAGCGGAGACACCGGGCTGGGCCGCTTTCCTCTCAGGTAACTCCCGAATCAGAACCAACACTGCTGCCTTCACCGGCTTCATGCAGCGAACGATGCCGTTCGTTTCAACACAAAGTTTATATCCTCAATAATACCGTTGTGTTAAATTCATCCATGGCTATGTCTGTTTGCGCATGCGCACGAGTAGGCGCGTGTCGACGGAGCTGAAATCACACCTGTATTGGAACACGGAAGGGAGAGTTGTGGTGCGGGATCAGGTGTGATCTGAACGATTTCGGAAATAAGATTGTCATCGAAACAAATCTTCTGTTTATCGATTTACACCGCACTGCCGTTTGAGATTTTACCGAAAAAAATCCAATAAACTAATACAACCGACACAATACTACTAGTCCTTCTCAAAAAATTAGCATATTGTGATAAAGTTCATTATTTTCTGTAATGTACTGATAAAAATTATTCTTTCATATATTTTAGATTCATTGCACACCAACTGAAATATTTCAGGTCTTTTATTGTTTTAATACTGATGATTTTGGCATACAGCTCACGAAAACCCAAAATTCCTATCTCAAAAAATTAGCATATTTCATCCAACCAATAAAAAAAGTGTTTTTAACACACAAAAAAGTCAACCTTCAAATAATTATGTTCAGTTCTGCACTCAATACTTGGTCGGGAATCCTTTTGCAGAAATGACTGCTTCAATGCGGGGCAGTGGTGGTCTAGTGGTATAGGGCGCTGGATTGCTGATCCAAAGGTTGGAGGTTCGAGTCCCACTCTCCACAAGGTTGTCACTGTCCCCCCCAGTGCAGCTAACTGGGTTATCAAAGGCGGGCCATGTCTCTCACTGTCTATGGTGTGAGGCATGTAAAAGAACCATTGCTGACTTTCGTAAAGAGTAGCTGCAAAGCCGTCAGCGTGTTTCTGTCCCTTGCTAAAAAGGTTGTGACAGGAAGGGCATCCGACGTAAAAAAACCTCTGCCAAATCAAACGTGCAAATCAGATGATTCGCTGTAGCGACTCCCGAGTAAAAGGGGAAAAAGCCGAAAGGAAGACAGACTGTTTCAATACGGCGTGGCATGGAGCCAATCAGCCTGTGGCACTGCTGAGGTGTTACGGAGGCCCAGGATGCTTCGCTAGCGGCCTTAAGCTCATCCACAGTGTTGGGTCTGGTGTCTCAACTTTCTCTTCACAATATCCCACAGATTCTCTATGGGCTTCAGGTCAGGAGAGATGGCAGACCAATTGAGCACAGTAATACCATGGTCAGTAAACCATTTCCCAGTGGTTTTGGCACTGTGAGCAGGTGCCAGGTCGTGCTGAAAAACGAAATCTTCATCTCCATAAAGATTTTCAGCAGATGGAAGCATGAAGTGCTCCAAAATCTCCTGATAGCGAGCTGCATTGACCCTGCCCTTGATAAAACACAATGGACCAACACCAGCAGCTGACATGGCACCCCAGACCATCACTGACTGTGGGTACTTGACACTGGACTTCAGGTATTTTGGCATTTCCTTCTCCCCAGTCTTCCTCCAGACTCTGGCACCTTGATTTCCGAATGACATGCAAAATTTGCTTTCATCCAAAAAAAGTACTTTGGACCACTGAGCAACAGTCCAGTGCTGCTTCTCTGTAGCCCAGGTCAGCCGCTTCTGCCGCTGTTTCTGGTTCAAAAGTGGCTTGACCTGGGGAATGCGGCACCTGTAGCCCAGTCCACTGCTTCCACAGGTCCCCCAAGGTCTGGAATCAGCCCTTCTCCACAATCTTCCTCAGGGTCCGGTCACCTCTTCTGGTTGTGCAGCGTTTTCTGCCAAACTTTTTCCTTCCCACAGACGTCCCACTGAGGTGGCTTGATAGAGCACTCTGGGAACAGCCTATTCGCTCAGAGATTTCTTTCTGTGTCTTACCCTCTTGCTTGAGGGTGTCAATGATGGCCTTCTGGACAGCAGTCAGGTCGTCAGTCTTACCCATGATTGCGGTTTTGAGTAATGAACCAGGCTGGGAGCTTTTAAAAGCCTCAGGAATCTTTTGCAGGTGTTTAGAGTTAATTGGTTGATTCAGATGATTAGGTTAATAGCTCGTTTAGACTACCTGAACATGATATGCTAATTTTTTGAGATAGGAATTTTGGGTTTTCATGAGCTGTATGCCAAAATCATCAGCATTAAAACAATAAAAGACCTGAAATATTTCAGTTGGTGTGCAATGAATCTAAAATATATGAAAGTTTAATTTTTATCAGTACATTACAGAAAATAATGAACTTTATCATAATATGCTAATTTTTTGATAAGGACTAGTATACACTAATATAACCTCTACTCTTCTATACACTAATATAATCTATGCAATGCTGTACACTAATATAATCTATATAATGCTATACACTAATATAACCTGTACAATGCTATACACTAATATAACATATATAATGCTATACACTAATATAGCCTCTATGCACTAATATAACCTATGTAATGCTATATATATATACACTAATATATAACCTATACAATGTTATACGCTAACATAATCTATACAATGCTATACACATACTCATATAATCTATATAAATATACAGTGCTATAGTACACTAATATAACCTATATAATACGACACATAATATAATATATACAGTGCTATACACTAATATAATCTATTAAATGCGATACACTAATATAATCTATACAATATTATACACTAATATAACCTTGTGATACACTAATATAATCTATACAATGTTATACACTAATATAACCAATATAATGCTATTCACTAATATAACCTCTGTAAATTGTAATGCTATACACTAATATACCATATACAGTGCTATTATGCCAATATAACCTCTATAATGCTATAGACTAATATAACCTATATAATGCTAAACACTAACATAACGTATACAATGCAATCCGGTAATGTAACCTCTATAATGCTAAACGCGAATGTAACCTATATAATACCCACGGTATGTCATGATCTTGATTGTTTTAACAATCAAAATGTTGTTGATGGTCTTTTAATAATTTATTTTATTACTATGTTTTATTTGGTTAAATATGATTATTAATCATACTCTGATGGCATCCTCCTCCTCCTCCTCCTCCTCCTCCTCTGTCATCAAGGTGAGATTCAGACTGTATGGTTTAGAACTTGGTGTGTATTTGTTTTCTTTAAAAGTGACATTTATTTGTTATAAGGATCATGTTTATGTTCACATATTGTGCACTTGATCAGGAAGTACAGACTGAATTTATTCCGAGACTATGAGTTGTGTATTTGTTTTCGAGAGTACAGGGTGAATATTTGTAAGGCAATGGGAAGTGCATAGATGTGCGCTTGTTATAGGAACACAGGGTGGCCAGTATGCGCATGTTGTTTGTGCAAGGGCCCAGGGTGGATTTACTTGGTGTAGGAACCAACGGTGGATGTAGACAGGGCTGGTACACCAAGGCTAGATGTGTGCTTGGGGAGTATAAACAGGGTGGATATGTGTGTGTATGGTAGGAACCCAAGGTGGATGTGTTCCTGGTGTAGATGTTTAGGGTGGATGTGTTTTGTGGAGGAACCCTTGGTAGATCTCTTCCTGACCAGAATGCTCAGTGTGATTGGTTGTATGGTAGGAACTCACGGTGGAAGTGTTTTTAGTATGCCAACACAACGTGACTGTGTTCTTGGTGTTGGAGCACAGGGTGAACGTGTGTATGGTAGGAATCCAAGGTGGATGTGTTTGTGTTGGTGCTCAGGGTGTATGTGTATTTGGTAGAAACCTCAGGTGGGGGTGTTCTTGGTGCAGCAGCTCAGGGTGTATGTTTAATAGGTAGAAACCTAAGGTGGATGTGTTCTCAGTGTTCTCAGCTTGGGGTAGATGTGTATATGGTAGGAACTCAAGGTGGGTGTGCTCTTAGTGTAGGAACCCAAGATGGATGTGTTCTTGGTGTATTAGCTCAGGGTGTGTGTTTAATTGGTAGGAACCCAAGGTGGATGTGTTCTCAGTGTATAAGCTTGGGGTGGATGTGTATATGGTAGGTGCTCGAGGTGGGTGTGTTCTTGGTGTAGATGCTCAGGGTGGATGTGTTCTTGGTGTATGAGCTCAGGGTGGATGTGTATATAGTAGGTGCTCAAGGTGGATGTGTTCTTGGTGTATGAGCTCAGGGTGAATGTGTATATGGTAGGAACCCAAGTTAGATGTGCTCTTGGTGTAGAAGCCCAGGATGGATGTACACTTTTCATAGTTAATCCAGGGTGGAATATGCATATGGCCCACAGGTCATTGTTAGTTGTGAACTTGGCCAGTAGGCCCAGGTGATTGATTTGATGGCCTGCTAAAGAATTAAGGCTGATGTTCATAATTAAAAAAGTGCTTTCTTTTCATCAGATATCTTGATTCTTGAGTATGCATGTGCTTCACTGTTTTTTTTGTTCTTTGGCTATTTTGAAAGGGAGAGGAAGGCTTGTGTGCGAAGTGACATTAAAAGAAAATATATAAAAGGCCAGAGTCTTTACTATACTATTACTGCTTTTTAAATTTTTTACATTTAGATGAGAATTTTGCAGCATGTATTTCTTGATTTTATTACATTGCTGTTTCAGTACTGTGTGATGTAATATTTTTCATATGAATAGTAAATATAATAAAGTTATCATTCTAGTTTGAATAGCTTGCTCTTATTTGTGCTGGCTTTTGGCCTGGGGGTGTGAGGTGGGGGTTGTTGAAGTCAGTCCCATGGTGATTTGCTTCTAATGGCACACAGTTGAGAGAATCTAACAGCTTGTTAAAATTTGTTACACATTCATGCAATGGTTCACATCAAGGAACTCCATGAAGTTGACAAGAAGTTGCCAAATGACCAAGGGTGGTAGGGTTAAGGGAAAGACGGTTGTCTGTTGGAGCGACTGTGTGAAAGGGTGAACTCGTCAAACGATCGGTACCTCTGGATGAGGTCTGGCGTCAGAGAGTAACAATACACGGTTAGACGGAATTTTCCTCAGGGTGCTTTCAACAGCTGTTGAGAGAATGTATTACGTAATGACGAGTGTGTTAGTGATATCAAATTAATGTCTCCTGCTGCCGGAATGGAAGAGGTACCGGTTCATTCAACGCAATATGATTCCATGCCGGGGTCATGCCATTGCCATGCAGCGAAAGGGCTGAAATGCAATCCGAGCTCTTACGTACGTCATAGTACTCATGCTGACTGCTCACCCTTTGCTGACCCAGTCACTATTTAGCAGCTGCTGTTGGTCCTATCGCTAATAAACCAGCTGTCCTGGAGGATACATATCCTCTCCTAAATGCTCAGGGTAGCATGCAAATTGTGCTAAAAACAACAATTTTTCGAAGAATCTCCTAGTAAAGCATGTAGGGTGATGCATCACCCTCTCCAATTTCTGTAAATTTTTTGTGGGGAATATTGGGGATATCTGCAAAAAAATAACCCCAAAGATATATATATATATATATATATATATATATATATATATATATATATATACACTTTAATTATGTCTGTGTGCCGTCATTCAGTCTTTCTGATTTCATGGTATATGAATGTATCAGATGGCAGTGGTGGCCTCGTCATATAGGTGCTGGATCACTGATCCTAAGGTTGGGGGTTCAAGCCCCACTTTCTACAAGGTTGTCACTGTCCCCGCCAGTGCAGCTAACTGGGTTCTCAAAGGCCGGTCGTGTCTCTCACTGCCTATGGTATGAGGTTCATGTAAAAGACCCATTGTTGACTTTCGACAAGAGTAGCTGCAAAGCTGTCAGCGTGTTTCCGCTCTGTGATGGCCTGGCGAGCCGTCCAGGGTGTACTCTCTGCCTTCGCCCGAAGTTGGCTGGGATGGGCGCCAGCCTCCCCGTTACCCTAATTTGGACGAAGTGATTCCAGAGAATGAACTGAACTGAATGTTTCATGTAGGTCTTTCAAAAAAAGTCGGTATTTTGAAGGGTGGCACCTCAAAGCACGACTTTTTACTTTTTGGGATGCATTTGAGGACTGCTGATGGTTTATGCCCTGATTAAGCCTGATACTGTGAATACCAGATATTCAACGAAAAAAAGGTTCAAGTTGCCGTGAAATTGTGCCTGGCACAATTATCAAAAACTACAGTGTTCCAGCGAGGTTATTCTAGCATGCCGCAGCACCACGCCTTTCTCGTGAACGCCATGCATTTTTTTTTGCATCGCTCTGCCCTTTTTACACAACCAGCTATGTTGATATTTACATGCTTTTTTTTTTTTTCAAGCACGTGCTGTTTTTTTCCCCCTGCATCCACGACCTCGGCAACTGAAAATGTTCAGTAAGTGGTATTTAATTACTTCGTTTTATTTCTTTCCCCAAACTCCATGCGCTTGCTTCTAGATGATTTTCCCTGCCTCTGTGACCCCTGTCAACTAGATCCACAATTTGAGTGGGATTTTTTTTTTTTGAAGTGAACGGCTTTGAGCGATGGGCAGCAGCTCGTTTATGGATGCTTTTCCAAGCCTCCATGACCCCGGCTTGGCCCCAACAACTTGAGCTGCAACTCCAGTGGGAATCTTTGTTTTTTAAGCGAACATCCACGCGCAGTGCGCGTTAGCTTGGCTTGTATTCTGTGATATTAACGCTCAAAGTAGCATCCAGTTTGCATTGTAAACGATTGCAAAAAAACAATAAAAATTAAACTTAAATTGTGGACTATTTATCTAGTTAAAATATATTTCGGTCACATTGATGTGAAAAAACGTGAAAGACAGCCGAGTTGGGCAATGACAGAGAACCGTTTCCCTGCAAGGATTCTTTAGTAAATTGACCAATGACAGTAACATCTAAGTTTCATATTAATTACAGCATTTCAGACTAAGAACATGTGTACAGTGGTACCTCACTTTACGAAAGTCTCACCAAACGAAAAAATGCAGGTTACGAAACGCATTTTCCTAAAAATTTTGTCTTTGTATATAAAACAAGTTCACGTTACGGAAGCTGCATCTTAAAAATTCAAACATTCAAACAATGCATGAGCTGCTGTCCCATCAATGACGTTCAAACATCCTGCCCCGGTGGCCTGTTATTGGCTCGGAGGGATGACGCAGCTACCTCCCATTGCCTATCTCCCAACACCCTGCCCCGCTGGCCTCCCTTTGGCTAGGAGGGATGACGCAGCTCCCTCTTGTTGCCTATTTCCCAACATCCTGCCCTGCTGGCCTCCCATTGGCTAGGAGAGATGACGCAGCTCTCTCCCATTGCCTATTATGAAGCTGAATCTACCATGATGCTTTTCGTTTAAAGGACAGAGTTACTGTTGTTTCTTGCTTTATTTCTTGACTCAGGCTTTTAACCTTCCATAAACATTTGTAAGATTATAAGTCTGCTAAGAAGACATGGTCAACACACACACACACACACACACACGTGCGTGTGATTTCCAGTGCAAGTGAGAAGAAGAAACGGGCTCGAGTGATATTACAAAGGAATTATGGCCAAACCTATTTTTTCAAAGAATTTCAAGTCCTAATATTGGTGGTCTGGCGAGCTGTGTCTTTGCCCAGTGTTGGTCCTGCAATAAGCCTCAGCCTCCCTGCGGCCCGGATAAAAGTAAGCGGATTGTTGAGAGAGTGATTCGGTTCGATGGCCGATACTGAATCTGATCAAATCCCGCCCATCCTTTATATGCCAGATTCTTTGCTATCGGTTTTTAATGTGTTCATATTACATTTAGTGAGTACAGCAGAAGTTATAGGTCTTTTCTATTCTCTTTCAGTGTGTCATTTACATGTGTAAGGGTGTCCTATATAGCCAGCCCCCAGTATATTGTATCTAAAAGTTTCTCCAGCTCCTCAGAGAAAGGTTCCGAAACCAAAAGGCCCGATTGGGCATTAAGGTCGCAGAATCCTCAGAGGGACCCGTACCAAAAGTAGGCCTCAGCCAAAAGTATGAGCTGACTATCAGTTAAGTTCACTGAAGAAGTTGTACATCCGTTAGAGAGACCCAGTTAAATGCGTCATACAGGTAGCTCTGGAGTATATCTTCGTCATTGCAGACGCACAACCTAAATTACAGTAGCTTTCTTTTTTCTCAGTCTCTTTTATAGTGCTGTAAGAGGGTGAGAGCATGTGGTGTGTGAGTGAGTCAAAGAAAGAGAGAATAAGTGTTCCTCAGTAACATCGGAGAAGAAACAATTGGAGCAATAGTTACCACTCTTTGTAAACTCTTTGTTGGTAAGAAGGGGGACTCGTTGGGAGGAGAAGTGTTATGTTGTACCGCAATCGGTGTATATAGCACGAAGGAAATAAGAAATTTGTCATAGGTAAATGTGAGCATTTTCACCCCCATGGTTTCTGAATAAAGAAGGAAATTGGAAAAAATTAAAGGAGACATAGAAGATAATGTGGAGTTGATGCTGGTGGTGCTATTGGTGCATGGTATTGAGTTGAAAGTTTGTATTGTAGTATTTGTCCAAAAGCTAAACAAATGTTAACAAGTACGCCAAGAAAAAAACCCAAAACAAATCACAATGGTCCAGATGCTGTCAGTGAAAGGACTATTTCATAATATGCCAATACTGTATAGTACAAGGACTGCAAGTCGATGTCCGAAAACCTAATACAAGCAAACCTCGGTTTTCAAACGCTTTAGACGTTGCACAAATCGGTATTCGATCAAAAAAAATTCAACATTTTTTTGTTCCAGAAGTCGAGCAAAATTTGGAAGCCGAACGCGAAACAAACGAGAGACGCCAAGCATGACAAAGGTTGATAAAAGTCAAGAAAAAAACGAGACCGAGAGGGAGGAAAAATGCACGTTTTCTGGAAAACGCTCTGTTTTGTTTCTACTTGACCACTGTAATCGGATAAATAGACTCGGAATTTGAACAAATTACTATTCGAACAGCCTTCTGGAACAAATTGTGGCTGGAAACTGAGGTTTGCATGTATGCACTTTTGCCTCTGTGACCTTGAAGAGTAGATCAAGGTCACTCACAGAAAAATTCATCCTGGCACTCAGAGTACTGAGCCAGCATATCAAGCTTGAAAGCCCCAGCTTCAGCCCACTTCAAGTTAAATGTCCGGAAACTGAAACGTGACGGATGGAACCCATGTCTATCGCTCTCAAGCCTCATTGTCGGCGGGAGCTAAGAAGAAAGTCTGATTGCCCAGTTTTCAGATTTTCAACACACAAATATATTACAAAATTACTTTTATTCTCTTGTATCCCGTTTCCCAAAAAATTGAGCAAGGACCTGCATTGTATTCAGGGTTATAGTGCGGTTAGTACAAATAAAGTGTAGTACACGCAAAAGGAATGGGAAGTTTTCGACAAAGGTTCATAATTGTTCATCAAAACTGTTGATCCTTTTATTTATTTTTTTTATTAAGGCCAGCCTTAAAGATATCTTTGTTGGCGGTACACGGCCGGTTGGGCTGAAATTGTACATAAAAACCCCCGCCTGAGCATTCACAGACGCAAAAAATAAAAATATACCAGCCAGTTGTGTTGAAAAACGCGTGTGTCCCCAATCATACACTGTACTAAAAAGTGACCAAAACGAAATCAGTATCAACTGCGCCTTGTGATTGGTCAATTTCACCAATTCGGAGATACAGCGATTCTCATTGGCCGGTACTGTCTTAACAACAAATGTGGAAACCATGATGGAAGGGGACAATGATGAGGCAAAAAAACCTGTTCTCTGTTATTATTAAAGGTCCCAACGTGAAAATAATAAATAAATTAATGCGTTTCAAATCGAGCAACACATTTGCTGACATTTTCGACACAAATACGAGTTAATTTTAAACCGCCAGCAACAGCGCGGAGCGTGACGAAGGTATCTGACTTTGAAACTATGTTGACGGAAATATTAAAAGTTGATATGTTGAAGAAACCTTGATACTCTGTTGATTACAATATTAAAAGAATAAACTTTGATATTCGGTATATTGATTTCAAATATATAATCAAATATATTTATTTCATTCTACTGTGTTTACATCACATCACATACATATATAGTATGAAAAAATTTCCTCGCGAATCCTGGGTGAATTTTTATTTTTTATTTTTTTTTTATTTTTTATCATGTTATTACCAATAAAGGATTTTTTTTAAGCCTGGCCTTTTATCTGACCAGAATACAGTACTGTACTCACAGAGTCGGCCAACTGGGGCCACATGTTGTGATGCATATTTTGGGAAGGACAGAAAGAAGCAAACATCAGTAATAAATTAGCATCACTCCCTTTGGTTTCAGGTGTACATTAGCCACACACACACGCACACACAAAAGAACATGGGGTTCAGTCAGACCGCAGTCAGTAACGGTAAATGGTAAAGTCCGTTGGGCTTTTTACACCCGAGTCATTCGTGGCTCATCTGTCCGGTGCTTATCCCCGGTTTCCATAGCGTGAAGCGACTAGGAGTTCAATTCCTCCTGGATGGGACGCTAGTCCATCGCAGGTTATCTTCCCAGTATATTTTTTTTACTGGTACCCATTTATACTGCTGGGTGAACAGAGGCACACTTGTGGTTAAGACCTTGCTCAGGGGTCTTGGCACAGTGGGGGTCTAACTGGGATTTGAACACTCAACCTCCTGATCATGAGCCCAGCACCCTAACCACGACACCACTGGCCTCACTCAGTCAGAGAGATATGTTAACTCATCAATTCTGTGCAATTTTATATATCAATTTTATTTCAAATTGTTTTTGTATACAAGATTTTGGTTGCCTGAGGTAAACTTAAGACGATTGCATGAGAAACGTACAGAGAGAAGTGTAGAGATATTTGCAGATGTGGAACTGATTTCAGAATACATTAGCCATGTTAATTTGGGCCTGAATTCCCCCTCCGGACATTTAAGCTGGCAAGAATAACACAGTCTCAGTCTCTCTCTCTCTCTCGCTCTCGCCTGCTCTCGCACTTAATGTCACATCCACACACACAAGTCATAATGACATCATTAGAAGAACTAAAGTAAGACCCTCTCAAGAGAGTCTATATTAACAGGGGCAACAAGTTTAACTTTTCCACGTTCTCATTCGAAGTGTTTACTTCACCGGGTATCATTTGTGAACAAAAGGCAAACTGTTGAACCTAAAGTCTTTTAATAAGAATAAATGAGTATGAAAATAAGAGCGTCTCATCAGTTCATGACGATTAAGCCCAAACAGCAGCTTATAGTGTTATGGTATCTTTACAAGACCTAACTGTAAATGTATACGTTTTATAGAGTCCAAATGGGTCGTTATGTTTATCTAACATAACTTATGGGAGATTATCTAAAAATAAGATTTGTGGCATGGACGTGTTATAAAACATCCAGTCATTACTTTCCTGAAAGGCTGTATGTGGTGAAGTCAGGAACTCGACCCAAGTTACTTGAATGCATTGCATTTTTCTGTTCCGAGAAGTGAAGAAAAACAGTGGGGATGTGCATGTTTTTTGAGCAACAGTTTGCGTCTGATTGATGCAGAACTCATGATCCGAGCAGGTAGCAAACAGATTTTTTTTCAATTGAGAAATCTTTCCGCAAACATTTTTTTTCTCCTTTCAGTAAATGACTCTCTGGGTATAAGTACTGGTAACTGAATTGATATCTGATTAAAACGAAAAAGTAACATAGCTGTTGTTGGAAGGATTGAAGAATCTTACTGTGGCTAAAAGTAAAGTTTAGGGTTGCCATTAAATCTAAAAACAAGCCTCAAGAGTAGACTTTTTTAATTTATTCATTCATTTATTCATTCATTTTCCATGTGATGGTTGAGATGAAGCATGCTCTCACAGTGAGAAATGTCTTTGCCTGTATGCTGAGAAGGAGCTAAACATCTGCTGAGCCTAGTTTGGCGTTTTTATAGGCTGGTTTGTTTCGTT
>CM045741.1:13810015-13847515 GCA_024760905.1 Plotosus lineatus | reverse complement strand
TATACCAGAGTGAGGATGAACTGAACTGTGAGTGAGATCTGGTGATGATTTACAGTTGATCGGAGGCTGTACCTTTCAACGAATCTCTTTGAATGTTTAATGAAAGTATAAATCTGGAACAAAACATAAAACGCAGAATTTAGACAGCTTGTCTACAGTGTTCTTGGGATAAGTTCCAGTTCTACCATTACCCTGACCTGAATAAATCATTTGCTGAGGAACGAGTGAATGAATGACTGAAAGATTTATGGAACTGTTGAAGTTAATAAGAAAGAGAGTTAATTATTTTGAAATGTATTTTATTTGAACAATTAGTTGCCAAAGGTGAGGTGGGTACTGCTGCCATCATTATTTATTGACATCCATTGAGGCTGAGGTGAATATTTATTTTTGTATGTACGAGATGTGAGCATAGAAAGCAAACGAAACTTATTTTTTTATTTTAATTTTATTTTTTTAGATATTTTGAGTTTTACAAAGGTCCGTCAGGTGAGCACATGAAACTGAAATGAACATTTTTATGATTTGTTTTTGTATTTTAAAACATGATGATAATGACCCTGCTTGCTCCAAATACCAAGACAAATTGTAACCATGCATCGTTTTGGTTCAAGATTGAACTATTTAGTGTAATTAACAGTTATTCACTTTGTGAGGCACAGACTATTCACTTTAATGACACCCACGAAGCCTGAATTGCATATTAATTCATACAGTACAGTAACATAAAGATATCTGTCTGGTCATGAAACTGGTACATTTTCGAACTCACCCAATTTCAAACTTGAATAAATATTTTCATGTCCATATTTATTTTTGAACCACTGTATCAAAATCCTTGATGCAATTTTTCGGGAGATAATATCATATGTAGAAATGGTGAACACAATTTTTGAAATACAGCGAGCCCTCGCTACTTCGCACTTCAATTAATGCGGGTTCAGTACATCACGGTTTAAAAAAATAAAAAATAAAAAATGTTCATCGAATTGGAAATTAAGGTAGAATAGGTGGAAAAGTTAAGGAAAATATCACAAAAACAAGTCCAATTATGTAAAAAACCAGCCACGCCCTCCTTTGCCATAGCCTAGTATTAAGTGTACCTCAGGATAATGTTTAATCATATTTCATAGTTATATTTATGATCTATCTTTCTGTAGACTTTATTCCATTTCTATTTCTACTTGTTCTTCAATTTCATTTCACTTTCACTTTCGACCTTGGACGGCTTTGTTGGTATCTCCAGACGTTTGCAAAAGGAATGTTGGTAAGTTGGAGAGCGTCTATATTTTTATTTACATCTTGTTATTTTTTCAATGTTTAATTGTTATTATAAGCATTTATAGCATTGAATATGTATTTATTGATATTATATACACATATGCATGCATATATACATGTTAGTCGGGGTGGGGGGGGGGTGATCCTACTTCATGGATTTTGATGGTCGCATGGGGATTTCTGTCCCAATTAACCGTGGAAAGTGAGGGATCCCTGTAATTCAAATACTCCCTAGTTTACACCTTTTTCACATTCAATTTTGTGACCAGAGAAAGACGTCCCAACCCCCGCTGAGCCTCTGTTGAGGTCTCCACGGGTTCAATGTCCACATGAATCGGCGCACAGGTGCACGCATAATTTACATGTGCACGGCAAAATTGGTAAATACTCACCAGACTGAGAATGGGATCCATGATATACGTAACGTTTCCTGTCCATGTTACACAGTGTATCTTGTGCTCTCACCAATCGTTGATGACCAACTTCAGATAAATAATAAATAAATAAAATTTGAACATGTCAATCACTATCAATTGGCAGAGTGTAACTAATTACACAATTATTATCTAAAGCTATTATTCACCTTCAAGCGAACGAATGGGATCATGTATGACCCGGGGGCGTATGCATTCTGGCGCCATTTTTCTCATTTTTATTGGAAAGAAGTTTCTTACCTGGAATTTGCCAATCGATTTGTCCTGCATTGATTTAATTTTATAAGGACCGGCCAACCCGTGTGGCGAGTATAATCCAAACTTGTGCGGGGTCACTGATGACCCCAGGAAGGTCTATGAGATTTTTGACATTATAGCTTCAGATGGTATTGATGGTGCTTCATTCTGACAGTTACATGTTTCAGATAGTTCAGCCATATAATTATTATTTCTATTACCATATCTAAGTTATCCTACCACAGTGTAATAAATATTTTATGCAAAGTAGCTTTACTTTTTATGATTTGTTTTCATTTTTAATGCAAAGAAAAAATAAAGCAAATAAATAAAAGGTAACATGCATATTACAAGATGTAACAGACAAGGGTCGTCTAAATACAGTAAAACCTCCGCTGACGAACGCTTAAGCTCACGAACTTTTCGCCTCAAGAACATTAAATTTGCGAGCATATAGTCTCTGCTGACGAACTAGTTTTCGGCGGACGAACCAAACCACGCGGTCGAACAGCGCCACGGTGGCGGCCACGAGAAACTGACGCACGCTCACGGCGTCACAGTTCGTCACCCCCTTTCTTTGAATGCGGAAGTGGTTTGTGTTTGATCGACATTTTGGACCATATTGTGTGTACTTTTGCTATTATGGGACCGAAAAAGACCCCACCACAGGCGGAGATCATTGAAAAACACGAACGAGGTGTGCGTTTGTGTGACTCAGCGTCCCAGTACCAGTACGCTAAGTCTACCACCATCCTTAAGAACAAGGAAGCTATTAAGGGTGCGTGTGTGGCTAAGGGTGTTTCCAAACAGTAGGCGTTTCCAAACACGCCTTCCAAACAGTAAGTCCCTCCCTCCCTCCTCCTCCCACTCCATTCCATCAAGCCATCAACTACCATCACAAAGGTAAATAAAACGACTTTATTATACAGTACAGTTTATTTCTTTAATTACAATACAATAGCACATTTATTATACATAAAATAAGGTATATTTTTGTGTAGTTTTAAGGCTTATTTAGTAGAAAATTATGTTTTATGGGGACCTGGGAACGGATTATTCTCATTTTAATGGTTTCTTATGGGAAATAAATGTTCGGAAGACGAACTTTTCGCCTTACACACACTTTCTGTGAACCAATTATGTTCGTGAGCTGAGATATCACTGTAAATGTAATATTGTTCCATCATGTGTTTTTGCTTTTTTTGTAAAAATATATAAAATTCCATACCTTATTACATAAGATGATGGACAAATATATTAGAGAGTGAAATAAATATGAAGAACCCTAAAACAATCATTTATATAGAAATATTCCTATATAAAGTCAATGGGGTCACAAATGACCTCACTCATCATATTAGTCGCCGAAATAGCTCGGTCGCCTGAGGGTTAAAGAATAGAAAGAGATTCATTCTGTTCATGTTACATGTCACTGACTTTTTGAGTCGTCCTTCTGATTGATGATGCTGCTACTTCTCTAAAGAATAATACCTACCATGCCACCTTTGCATCTACCATGATTTAATACATATTTGCATGAGACAGTAAAAAATGGAAAAAAACTATTTTCTTAATTTGCAGAAAATGTAAACGGTCAGTGTCACACATTTCATTACCAGTTTCGTCATTGGACCCATATATGGTTTAGTAGATACAATATGGAAACGTAAGTAAAAAAAAAAAAAATTCTGTGGCTTATTTATTAATTATTATTAAGTATAAATTTATCTGTGATATCACCTTTTTAAATGCGATAATGGAAAAAAAAAAATACAGCAAACCAGGTAATTTGGGAGTGAGATCAATCATTTTTATTTTTCAAGCAAACAAATAGATTAGTTATTATATTTGGTAATGATTCTAAACTGTATTTTGAACAGTAAGTGAGTGAATGACTCAATAATTACTTTATGTCAACCAACAGTGTTTCAGTTATATTCAGGATGTGAACAATTGTGAATCCAACACTTCAGACAGAAACACACTGATGGAAATCCAATGCAGCCACTCAGGTCAGCAGTGGTTCTTCTACAGACTTCATCACAGACAGTGAGAGACATGGTCGGGCGTTTGATAAGCCAGTTATCTGCACTGGGGGACAACAGGGGCAACCCGTCGATAGAGGGGCTTGAAATCTCAACCAGTATCAGATCAGTATTTTTATAACCTTAAAATTTTTTATTAACATAACATTAAATATTTAAATATCTTGAGAATAATGACAATTGTCAGTTCCAAAGGATCTTGTGCGTTACATACTTTATTTCATTAATATATGTTGTTTGGGATATTTTTTGGGGGGGGTATTATTTATTTATTTATTTTTTTAATTTCAAGAGAGCAGGCCAGTTATACTGTCCCATAGTATATACAGTAGGCCCTTGACCATTCGTGGTTCAGTGCTCGCACCCTCTCAAACTCTGATTGGTGACAAACCTGGAAGTTACTGGCACGTGATTCACATTTAGCCAATGGCTGAGAGATTTTCTTTCTCCCTCCTGTGATTGGTCGCAGATTATGTTTGCATCTTTTTTTCTTTTTTTTTTTTTTTTCTCCTTCACCACATGTCATCAACGTGGCTGCTTGAATTATGAATTCATGTTTTTAATGATTATTTAAGCCCTTTAAGCCCTGTGATGCCACTCAAATGCCCTGCATCTTCTCAAGCCCTGTGATGCCACTCAAATGCCCTGCATCTTCTCTAGCTTCTGGGAAGGAGCCTAAGCGCTTTATTTCTTCATAAATATTATCACAGTGCAAAATTATTAAGTTTTTTACTTAATCATTCCTACATTTTACTGCATTATTACTGTATTAAAAGAGAAATACTGTCTCTAGAATGTGTTTAAGAAGCATATTTTAGCACATGTAATATACATAGGGTTTTAGAATCATGTCAATAACTCGCGGATTTTCTTGATCCGCGGGAAGGTCCGGAAGCGAACCATCGTGAAAAACGGGGCTCGACTGGACTGTGCTCGTTTAGATAGAGTCATGTAAAGTAAATCGAATGAATTGCATTGGATCAGGAATGACATCATTAAATTACATTAGATTGGAGTTAAAGTCCAATAAAGTTCCACTTTTTAGCTGATTATCGTTTCTGTGTGGAGTTTGCATGTTCTCCCCGTGCTTGTGTGGGTTTCCTCCGGGTGCTCCGGTTTCCTCCCACAATCCAAAGACATGCACTGTAGGTTAATTGGCCGTTCTGAAAAAATTAGGGACTACAGATGGAAACTAGCTATTAAGCTATAATCTGGTACAGTACATCTCTGTCTCTATGAGCTTAATGTTCCTGTACATTGTCCCTTAAATAAATAAATAAATAAAATAAATATTTTCGTGTAACTAAAACACAGGCTTGGAAAGCAGAGTGGAGTTTTTTTCTTGCCTGGCAGGCTTAATAATCTACAAACAAGAGTTGTTTTCACTGTTATATTTTGATATTATTGCAAATCACAACATGTTTTTCACCCTTTATAGTAATAAGATGATGTCATTCTGGCCGATGCCTTCGAATGAGTGAATGATGTACAGTCAGTCTTCCTTTCAGGATTTTTTAAGTCCTGAATGCCCCATTTGAAATGTATTAAAAGTCACTTTGCTGCAATCCAAAAAGTGAAGTGGTTAAATCAACGGAATTGGCATTTTTAGCATAATGGACAACTCTTTTCAGTTTAGTACAGAAACTCTGCATATTGGGAACACATGTTAACCTTCTGACAGCATGAAATTTTTCATTTCCTTTACTTCTAATTCTCCTGATCTTTGTCCTGGCATTCTTTCAAAGAAGCCTGCATCGTCAAACAAGTTTGTTTGCTAGCTCACGTCATACTCGGTTGTGCAAAACAAGGCTAGCTGTGGAACGTGACCAAGTTCGCGGAAAGCCCCTACATGCCTCCCTTACACCAACCCACACCCGTTGGCGATCAGGAGTGATGATTGTAGGAGCAGCCCTTTCGTCCAAAACAACATTCCTACAGCGACTGTGGCATAATGTGATGGCACAGATTAGAGTCCTGCACGTCTGGTCTTCTCCTGTGCCTACGTGCTGTTTGGCCAGCGATACTTTGCAGAAGACTGACACGAGCCGTCACACATGCCCGCACACCCTCATCAGCGGCTTTCCTTCCCCTTTGCAGGCCAGAAGAAGTCGACTCAGACGATGAATTTACGAAGCAATTAGGACTTCCTTTGCTGATGTAATAAGTTGATTTGGACAAAGTAAGGATGAGTGATATGGCTCTTAGGACATGAGGTCATATACAGAAAGTGCTCTGAAGTGGGGAGGAAAAAAAAAAAAAGTTAAACCCCCCCCCCCCCCCCCCCCGTCAAAAGTATGTGGACACTGGCCCTCACACTAATAAGTCAGACTTCCCCAAACTGCTGCAACAAATTTGATCACATGATCTGCTCAGGATGGAGTTGAAGAATTTGAGTGGCATGCACAGTGCCTTGACCTCAAACCTAATCATGACATCTAGTGCATCGCAAAAGAATGTGACTGTGCCCCAGGCTTTCTTCCACAATATTAGTGCGTGACCTCAGTGATGTGGTCGAATGTGTATAAATCCACACAGTCATGCTTCAAAATCTAAGAAAAATCTTATAGGTATATCGTGTATGTCCTTGATTGTTGTGCTTATTCCTTAGTATCACTTTATAAAGTGATACAGAGCCAACTCTGGGAATCCTGGGAACACAACGGTGGGGAAAAGTAGTCGTCATGTAATGTAATACAGGGATCCATCACTTTCCGCGGTTAATTGGGACTGAGGTCCCCACGTCACCACCGAATTCCGCGAAGTAGGATAGCCCAAAACCCCCCGACTGATGTATACGTACATGTATATGTATATATATTATATCAATAAATACATATACAATGCTATAAATGCTTATAATAACTATTAAACATTAAAAACAATGCATAAGATGTAAATAAAATATAAATACAGTAAAACCTCCGCTGACGAACGCTTAAGCTCACGAACTTTTCGCCTCAAGAACATTAAATTTGCGAGCATATAGTCTCTGCTGACGAACTAGTTTTCGGCGGACGAATCAAACCACGCGGTCGAACAGCGCCACGGTGGCGGCCACGAGAAGCTGACGACGCTCACGGCGTCACAGTTAAATCACCCCTTTCTTTGAGTGCAGAACTGGTTTGTGTTTGATAGACATTTTGGACCATATTGTGTGTACTTTTGCTATTATGGGACCGAAAAAGACCCCACCACAGGCGGAGATCATTGAAAAACACGAACGAGGTGTGCGTTTGTGTGACTCAGCGTCCCAGTACCAGTACGCGAAGTCTACCATTGCTCCCATCCTTAAGAACAAGGAAGCTATTAAGGGTGCGTGTGTGGCTAAGGGTGTTTCCAAACAGTAGGCGTTTCCAAACTCTCCTTCCAAACAGTAAGTCCCTCCCTCCCTCCTCCTCCCACTCCATTCCATCAAGCCATCAACTACCATCACAAAGGTAAATAAAACCACTTTATTATACAGTACAGTTTATTTCTTTAATTACAATACAATAGCACATTTATTATACATAAAATAAGGTATATTTTTGTGTAGTTTTAAGGCTTATTTAGTAGAAAATTATGTTTTATGGGGACCTGGGAACGGATTATTCTCATTTTAATGGTTTCTTATGGGAAATAAATGTTCGGAAGACGAACTTTTCGCCTTACACACACTTTCTGGGAACCAATTATGTTCGTGAGCAGAGGTATCACTGTACACACAGACGTGCGTGCACACGCACTCAGATGCACACCTCACAAAAATGTAACTAGTTTTACCAAAAAAAAAACAAACAAAAAAAACGCGATGTACTGAAGCTGCATGAATTGAAACGCGAAGTCGCAAGGGCCCCCGGTAACTTTGTAAAGTAATCTATGACTTAAACGAAAGACTCCGGAATGGTTACACTCGCCGCCCTATTTGTAATCGAGGACATCCAGTTCCTGGTATACTGTAGCTTTTTATAATTCTGTTGCAACTAATATTTCTGTGATAATTATTCATGAGAATGAAGGTTAACTTGGGTTTTTAAAATGTAAGAAATATGTACATATATTTTTTTTTATAGCTTTTCCAAAATAAGTTTTACAGAATCACAGTGAGCTATTCATGCTGCTTGAAGAATTAGCTTTTGTATTCATTAATGGATTTCCAGGATGAGCTCTACTCCTTTATAGACCGCGAGTCACGAGTCGACTTGGTCACGAGGCGATGTTCAGAGCACCACTTAATCCATGGAGCACTTTAAATCGCCTTTTAACTTCTGTGGCACTCTCATGTAATAATAATCAGTCCTTTAACTCTCAATTATTGCTGGACAGATGCACACTTACAAATCTCTCTCTCTCGCTCTCGCTCGCTTTCTCTCGCTGTGTGTTTCGTAGGGGCTGGATTTGTGCAGCTGCTTGTAGATATTTTGGGGCAATTGAATGAGTTCCACACCCAGAGTCTGCGTGCCATCTATTGGACACTGCAGGAATGTCAGCTCAATAAGTAGGTCAAAAAGAGTGGGTGTGGAGAATAAGGCTATAGAGAGATTAAAAGGACCATTATCTAACACTTCACTTATGACTGACACAATGGTGTTGAATTATTATTCAAAGTTTACGTTTGCATGTTTAATGTCACACACTTACAGTGCCTTGCAAAAGTATTCACCCCACCCTTGTTTTTTTAACCTATTTTGTTACATTGCAACCTTTTTTTTTTTTTTAATCTGAATTTTGTGTTGGATATGTACAAAATAGCCTAAATTGGTGAAGTCAAATGAGGGAAAAAAAAGTGTAAAGAATTTTAAAATATATATAGACGCTCCTCGACTTGCGTTCATCCGTTTTACGTTTTTTCGATTTTACGTCCCCCCCCCCCAAAAAAAAAAAAAAAGTCAAATTTTGAGTTTAGACGTGTCTACGTAGTACGCTGACGTCGTGATGCTGCATTCATTGTTTACAAACTACTAACTGCGTGTATATATGATTTTCTGAGTAGATCCTTCCGTAGGAGAGTGCTCAATACTTTTTTGGTACAGCAAATAATTAACCTCCTGTATATAAACTGTACTGTATAATAAAGTCGTTTTATTTACCTTTGTGATGGTAGTTGATGGCTTGATGGAATGGAATGGGAGGAGGAGGGAGGGAGGGACTTACTGTTTGGAAGGAGTGTTTGGAAACGCCTACTGTTTGTATGTATATATATATATAGCTCGGTGGTTCCTAACCTGGGTTCAATCGAACCCTAGGGGTTCAGTGAGTCGGTCTCAGGGGTTCGGCGGAGCCTCTGCCACAGAGGTCAAGACACACCCGACTCATCATGTCAATTAGTGATGACACGCCCTGCTTGGCCATCACTGGCTGCAGATGATCACATTACATTGCTTGGCCAATCAGTGCCGCGGGGAATTTAGCATGCTCAGTAGTCAATGTGTGAAGATGTGAGATTTTTTTTCGGAATATTTTAATCCATACTATGTCGAGCAAAAAAAGTAAGTGGTCGGACGAATATGTACAACATGGAGTCACATGCATCACGGAACTAGTCTCGCACCGGCAAAACTAAAGGAACACTTCGTGAAACTGCATGGAGATGGGAATACAAGAACACAACAGTACCTGTGTCTTGAATTTGTAAAAAATCATATTTTTATTTTTCACTGATGAAGGGTTCGGTGAATGTGCATATGAAACTGGTGGGGTTCGGTACCGCCAACAAGGTTAAGAACCACTGATTTTTTATATATATATATATATATATATCTGTTATATAGTGTTACCCTTGTGTTAAGACGTCATGTGTTTACACTGTTTTGCGGACTTTTGTAGCCATAAACAAATATGGTTGATCAGAAGTGCAAGCCTACTAGCATGGGTGCAAGTCTCATACACAGAGATGAATTAACTATCTGCTCAGATCGGCACAATCTTTTCTTTATCTTTTAACAGAATACTAAGAGTGTATACTTATTTTTATATTAATATTGATTAGAATTTGTAGTTGTTTTTTGTATGCATCTCTTGAATAAAGTTTACTTACTTACACAAAAGAAAGAGCTCTCCGCTTTGCTGGGAGACTGCATCAGTGCAGGCTGTGTTCTAAATGAGGTCAACGGCATCCTTGTGCACTTGAAAGACCGGAAGTCTGTATAACCCACAGCAAGTACACTACTTTCGGTATTGAGCGCTTCACATATTGTAAGCATTAATTGACTGTTTTAAGCTTTATGTAAAGTGACTCGGTGTAAATAAGTGACTTATTTGAAATTAATGTTATTATTTGATATTATTTTACAATGTTATGTTGATAATAATTGATTTAGGGTGTTTTATGAGATACTGTAATGGTATTTATGGATGTATAGTACAGTATGAGTGTCACACGTCATATGTCACTGTAACAACTTACGTTCACTTTCAACTTACGTTGGGCCGTCCGGAACCAATTAAAAACATAAGTCGGGGAGCGTCTGTATCTGAAAATTGGCATGTGCATATGTATTCGTTCACATTGTGCTGAAGCTCCTCAAAAAGTTCTGGTGCACCTTTTGTGCCATCTGTCACATGATCTGTCAGAATAAACACACCTGTTTTGAAAGGCACCAGTGGCTGCAACATTACTAAGCAAGAGGCATCACACCATGAAGACCAAAGAGCTCTCCAAACAGTCAGGGTCAAAGTTATTGAAATGTACAAGTCAGGGTTGGGTTGTAAAATGTGAGACGCTCCACCGAATGTAGGTGCTTGTCACAAGTGACGTATGGTGCTTGTGAGACAAAGCGCGGCTTATCCGAACTTCCGTGTGAAGTGAGCAAGTAAAGCTTGAGTACTAAACAGTATTCCATGCACACTTGCTCACTTGAAAGATCGGAAGTCCGGATAAGCCGCGCTTTGTCTCACAAGCACCATACGTCACTTGTGACAAGCGCCTACATTTGATGGAGCGCCTCATAAATATAGACAATTTTTAATGATCCTCTGGGACACAATAAAATCTATCATCTTCAAATACACAGAGGATGGTACCCCACACACACACACACACACACACACACACACACACACACACATCAAAAAAAGTGGTAGCATCATGTTGTGAGGATGTATTTCAGCAGCGGGGACTGGGAAAATGATCCAGGTTGAGCGAAAGATGAATGGTCTTAAATACAGGGATATTCTATAGCGAAAATAAAACTGTCTGCCTGTCTGTGATTTGAGACTTGGAAGAAGGTTCACCTTCCTGCAGGACAATAACCTGAGGCATACTGCTAAAACAACACTCGAGGTGATGTGTCATAGCCAAAGCCAAGACCTCAGTCTAATTGGGAATCTGTGGTCAGGCTTGAAGATTGCTGTTCACAGGCAGAAATCATACAACATGAAGGAGCTGGAGCGGTTTTATCTTGAGGAAGGGTCAAAACTTCCAGTGGGAAGAGGTGGCAAGCTCATAGAGCAGTGCTTCCCAACCTGGGTTCGATCGAACCCTAGGGGTTTGATGAGTCGGTCTCAGGGGTCGGCGGAGCCTCTGCCACGGAGGTCAGGACACACACGACTCATCATGTCAATTAGTGATGACACGCCCCGCTTGGCCATCACTGGCTGCAGATGATCACATTACATTGCTTGGCCAATCAGTGCCGCGGGGAATTTAGCCCGCTCAATAGTCAAGGTGTGAAGACGTGAGATTTTCTTCGGAATATTTTAATCCATACGAACTATGTCAAGCAAATAAAGAAAGTGGTTGGACGAATATGTCCAACATGGATTCACATGCATCACGGAACGTGATGGGACTCAGCATCCTATCTGAATGATTTGCAATGCCAAGTTGAGCAACTCTAGTCTCACACCAGCAAAACTAAAGGAACACTTCGTGAAACTGCATGGACGGGGAATACAAGAACACAACAGTACCTATGTCTTGAATTTGTAAAAAATCTTATTTTTATTTTTCACTGATGAAGGGTTCGGTGAATGTGCATATGAAACTGGTGGGGTTCGGTACCTCCAACAAGGTTAAGAACCACTGTCATAGAGACTTATCCAAAGTGACTTGTCGCTGTAAGTGAATCAAAAGGTGACTCCACAGAGTACAGGGATCCCTTGCAAATTCGCGCTTCTATTCATGCGGCTTCATTGCATCGCGTTTTTTTTTTTTTTTTAAATATTCATTGAATTAAAAAAAGAAGGAAATTAAGGAAGAATAGGGGAAAAAAGTTAAGGAAAATTCCACAAAAACAAGGTCAATTATGAAAGAAACCCCCCCCCCCCCCCCGAAAAAAACAAACAAAAAAAACCAACCTAAAACCTCCTATCAAAACTACTTATATTTTTATGTGAGGTGTGTATCTGAGTGCATGCACGTGTATCTGCGTGTGTGTGCGTGCGTGAGTGTCTGTATGTAAGTGTATTTACATTTTATTTACATCTTATGCATCATTTTTTTCATGTTGAATTGTTATAATAAGTATTTATAGCATTGAATATGTCTTTATTGATATTATATACACATACATGTATGTATATGTCAGTTGAAGGGGGGGGGGGGGGGTGTTAATCCTAGTTCGTGGAATCCGGTGGTTGCAGTGGATCTCGGTCCCAATTAACCGCGGAAAGTGAGGATCCCTGTACTGACTGTACCAATACTAATGCATGCTGAAGTTTTTCTGTTATTTTGTCATAATTGTTGTTTGCTTCACAATAAAAAATAATCACATCTTCAGGGTTGCAGGCATTTACAGTAAATTCAATGATGCAAACCTTCAAACGATCCATTTTAATTCCCAGTTGTCAGGCAACAAAGCATGAAGAATGCTGAGGGGGTGAATACTTTTGCAAGGCTTTGTATGTTGTGGTTGTATTAAAGTGTAACTTCACCCCCAGCTGCCATAAACTCATGTGGTTTCACAGAGCACTGTTTAAATGTCTGTTCATTTACTGCTACAACCACACTCGAGTGTACACCTTTCGTTTGGTGTAGATAAAGTATCCCTGAAGATATTTGCTCTGTTTGGGAATATAAGCGCGTGACGAACATTCCCCCCCCCCCCCCCCAAAGAAATGCAGGATTTAGAAACATTTGAGTAACTTTTTTTTATTATTCTTATAGATTATCATTCATTTATTCTTTTTCTAAGCCTCTTAATCCTAATTAAGGTGGCAGGGAGGATAGTCTCGGTTTGCCTGTCTCAGCTGACTCCGGGGCGATGGTGATAGGCCATTGTCGGGCCAACATACACGCAATCATTCACAATGACACTCACAGGTAAGGTTGAGTTGGAGCACCTAATTCGACTGCGGTGCATGTTTTCGGACTGAGGAAACCAGAGTACCGGAGGAAGCCCACACGGTGAACATGCAAACTCCACACAGAAACGTTTGAGCCAGGGAATCGAACCAAGGTCTTCTTTCAGTGAGGTGGATGTGCTAACCACTCTGCCACCATCTTGCCCAAGTTTTAATCATTATTATTATAAAAAAAAAATTATTGTTATTATTATGTATGCATCCTGTTATGTCGGATTGGGTTCCCCCCTTTTTTCTCTGGCTGGTTCTGTCGTAGGCCATGCTGCAGTGCTGGCTTAGCTCTTTTAGAAAGGTATTGCTGGCTTTATAGCTTTGGTTGTCTTTCACCAGGCCAAGTGTCCAAAAAAATCTCATTCGTCTTAACAGTAGCTTTTGGCAAACCTTATGGGTAGTCTCAGAGTGCAAAGCCTCACCAAGCACAGCAGATCCCCACATGAACCAAAATGTTATGAGTTGTTAAATCTCACAATGAAAAAATTATTATTCATGTTAATGTACATGTATTATTATTATTATTATTCATATATATATATATATATATATATATATATATATATATATATATATATATATATATATATATATAGGTTTTACATGTTTATTTTTAATATATTAGGTCAAATATAGGTGTTTGTGTCCGGTTATATGAGTCTGGGAGGTGGTTGGAAAGGATTAATTGGTTTTCTATTATTTCCTATGGGAATTTTTTTCTTTTATCTAACGAACATTTTGACGAGCTTGCTCTCGGAACGGATTAATTTCGTAAGTCAAGGTACCACTGTACTTTCAAATATTATTCAAGCATATTTATTGTGTTTTGGTGTGTGTGTGTGTGTGTGTGTGTGTGTGCTCACTTTGGATGTTAGTTGCAGAGGTAGTAATTTCTCTTTGGATTAATACAGTATTGAAGCAAAATAAAAAAACAACAACAACAAAAAAACAGGTTAGAAGATACTAAGCACATGAGTTGTAGTTTTTTTTTTTTTTTTTTTTACTGGGAAAACTTTACTTTCAGCCAAAATGAAGTGAAAATGACAAAAAAAAGCACATCACATTGTTATTCACTGGTGAATTGGTACCTTTAAACTGACAACACTTCTGATGAGGATCAGATGTAATTGTAAATCTGAAACAGCAGGTGGCAGACATGACTTTTTAAACACTGTTTTGTCAGGTTCATGTATTCATTTTCTCAGCTGCTTTATCCTAATAATTAAAAAAAAAAAAAAAAAAACACACACAACGCTCACCGACTGAACTTGACTGACTATATACTTAGTCTGTGTTCTAACAACCAGCTGTTCTGTAAGTTGCTCTGGATAAGAGCGTGGGCTAAATGCTGTAAATGTAATGAAGGTCATGTGGTTCCTGCCTCATTTGACTCTGGGCGAAGGCGTGGTACACCCTGAACAGTTTGTCAGGCAATGTGAAGGGCAACACACACAAATATTCCCAAGGGCCGATTTAGAAAAGCCAGTTATTTTACTGTGCATGTTTTTGGACTGTGGTGTGAGAAAACCAGGGTACTTGGAGAAAACCCACTCATGCACAAACACTGTCCTACCCCGGGAATCAAATTCAGCTGTGCAGCTCGTGCTGTGAGGCGGACTTGCTATCCGTTGTTATGTTATCACCTGTTTTATTTTATTTGATTGTCTCTTTCGATTTTAATTGCGCTGAACACCAGCCTCCCCGCGACCCTGATTAGGATTAAGCGGTTCAGAAAATGAATGAATATGTCCTGAAGCATGTTTAAATGGGAATATGTGTGTATTGCAAATATTAAATATTACTGCTTTCTTCTTTTCTCTTCTGCTACAGGTTTTAGTTTCCTCCTTGTACTATTCCAGCTCAACATCCCTTTATTCATCTGTGAACCTGTCCAAACTGTCTGGGACCGATGTAGATAGAACGAAAGCTTGTTACCAGCAGGTTCTATATAAATCCAGGTAACTACTTTTTTCAAATAGGAATAAATTAATGTTTATTTTGAACATGTAAAAAAGTGACCAGTAAGGATTTTTTTTAATATACTGCTTTAATCAAGTAAGGGAAATTATTCCCTCTGCATTTAACCCATCCAAAGTAAGCACACACGTTTTTCCGGACTATAAGTCACACTTTTTTCATACTTTGGCTGAATGTGCGACTTATACTCCAGAGCGACTTATATGTGAAATTGTTACATATAATTCTGTTTGTCACCATAGCAAACATAATTTCACATGTTTGTTATTTTTGCTCTCGCAACCACAAGAGGGCACGCTAGGCTTGGGTACCCGTACCTGCTCATCCACCACTGAAGAAGTGTCCTCAAAAAGAAAATCCTATTCTGCAGATTACAAGCTGCAAGTAGTGAAATATGCAGCGGAAAGTGGTAATCGAGCATCAGAAAGAAAGTGTGGCATGAACGAGAAACTTGTGAGGGACTGGAGAAAAGTGGAGATTATTATTACTGCAATGAAGAAAACAAAAAAGCTATTCACTTAAAAGCTAATCGCGGGCTAAAAGCTAGATGGTCACAGCTATAGGAACGAGTTCGCACATGGGTGCTTGAGCAACGTGCTGCAGGGACAGGCTTGTCAACAGTGCAGTTCAGTCTCCATGTCCAGGTAGTTGTCAAGGAGATGAATATGAATGACTTTGCGTGAGGACTTTTTTTGGTGTTACCGCTTCATTCAACACAACCTCCTCTCTATCAGAGCGAGGACCACGACGTCACATAAACTGCCAGCAGATTTTCAAACTAAAGTAGACAGTTTCCATGAGTTTGCGAGTTGTAATCCAGTACGACTTATACATGTTTTTTCTTCTTTATTATGTATTTTTTGGGCAATGCGACTTGTACTCCGGAGCGACGTATAGTCCTATAGACGTATAGTATAGACTATATATATATATATATATATATATATATATATATATATATATATATATATATATATAGACTATAGACGTATAGTATAGACGTATAGTGTGGTATATAAAGTCAGCACACACACTCAGAGCAGTGGGCTGCCACAAATGCGCACACACACACACACACACACACACATACACACACTAGGGCACCCGGAGAACAGTTGGAGGTTAGGTGCCTTGCTCAAGGGCACTTCAGCCTCTAATGTGATGGAAGGGAAGGTGGCGCTCACCCCCTGACCACCACACATTTTTCTTCCTGGTCCCGGCGACCTTTCAGTCCCAAAGCCGCTTCTCTAACCATTAGGCTATGGCTACCCCACAGAGTGCTTATAAATAGCATGAACAAACGAACAAAAAATAATTTAAATAATTAAATAAAGTGACTAAAGAAAAGACAATGATAACAACAATAGGAACAACAGTAAGACTATTGAAAGTAATGATAGTAATATATGAATATTGTTAACGAACACTGAAAAGTATGAAACAAATTAAATGAACTGGGCCATATTTGAAAGGTTGTATGAAGAAGAATACTGCAACGTGCAAATAAGTTTGTTGTGTTGTATTTTGTAATGTGCTTTTAGCAGTCTATCATATTTACATATAATTTCCAGACTGTTGAGCACACCCGAATATAAGACGCACCAACCAAATTTAAAAAGAATTTGTACATATACAGGCTGCACGTCGTTATAAGCCGCAGGTGTCCGTCTCGCTGTTGCACTTCCTGCTAGAGCACCCCCTGGAGGCCGTTAGCCCGTAAAAAAAAAAAAAAAAAAAAAAAATCTATATTAGGCGCAATGTTGTTTAAGCCGCGGGGTTCAAAGCGTGTGAAAAAAGTGGCTTATAGTCCAGAAATTACGGTAGTTTTCCTCCTGCTTACTTGATCAAGATTGTGACGATATTCATGGTTTAATATTTCTGACCTGGAGCATACACTGTATTTACTTGTACACTTATTTTTTTGAGTGTATAATACAGTTGAAGTGAGAACAGACGCCAAGGCGACAACAAAATGGAGTTCATGACTTTGACATTTGCATGTATGGCATTCCAGAGATCCGCTATTACTTATTTAAAGTGGAGCAAATTAACAAAAATAACCACCTGACCCATAACCCCATTGTTGCAGAAACTTGTCATTTCATATGAGAGTCATGTGAGTGTTCAGTACTTTAATTGGTTGATGGGGAAAACAGCTTGTTTTTGCTTGGTACTATAAATATGTTTGTACCCCGAATGTGACATCTTTGTGTGCTGACCTCTTCAACTGTAGGTTACAATACAGTATGTTACCAAATGTGAGAGAACCGCTGGAATAAATAATCATGTCTATTTAACCCCGAGGTAGCAGACCAATCAGATTGCACTCATTTCAGGCGAAAGTGGTTTTAATATTATGTATGGTTGGTGTATATTTAATCCAGTGTCACATTTATAATGATCTCAGCATCAAATTAGTGTCACCGTTATGTTCGAAAGGCTCTGATTTTGTGTTTGAATGTTTCAGTATTAATGAAAAAGACTGAAAATGTACGTCTTCATACATCAGATTTTCAGAGGAGCTCATCACACCATTATAGTTGCACATATTGTGATGATTATTGTGACATGTTCAGCCTCAAGTCAGAAGAGCAACCTTCAAGGTGCCCATTCATGAGGAAGTAGCTGATGGGTGTTTGTTTTTGTTTGTTTTTTATTTTTTCCCGCATTTTCTACCTAATTTTAGTGTTGCGTATCTAATTCCCACCCATCAGGTATTGTGTTCTTTATCACACAACCACCACCGACCAGGGCGGGATGAAAGTATACACACTCTGTGACATGCAATACTAGCCACCCGCCTCTTTTCGAACTGCTTCGCTTGTGTATTGAGGGGCGGTTTAACACACTCTGAGGGAAAGCACTATGTGCCATCTCGTACAAATGAGCTCACAGACACCCATGATTGGCTGGCGATTGCTGTGAGTGACAGATGAGCGTATGCCGTCTTTCCCTCTCGTGAGAGCTCGTCCAATTGGCTCCCAATGACTCCTGGCTATGGAGCTGCTAGTATAATAATAATAATAATAATAATAATAATAATAATAATCATCACCTGCGTGTCATTTCAGTTAGGCTAAACAATTCCGCTTCCGGCCACCAGATGTCGCCATCGTTTTCATCTACAAAATGAAGGCTTTGAGGAGATATGCATCAGCAATCGGCTGTATCAGAAATACAGTGGACCCTTGACTTATGGAGGACCAAAAAATACGACGATTCGAGGTTTCAGCGCTCATGTCACAAGTCATTAAGAATTGTTCTGACTTTCAATGTTTGCGTCGAATTTATGAAGTTCACTTTTTTTTTTTTCATTTTATTGTGGGCAGTGGTGGCCTGGTGGTATAAGGTGCTGGATCCTAAAGTTGAGGGTTCGAGTCCCACCCTCCACAAGGTTGTCAATGTCCCCTCCAGTGCAGCTTTCTGGGTTATCAAAGGCCGGCCTTGTCTCTCACTGTCCATGGTGAGAGGTTCTTGTAAAAGAACCATTGCTGATTTTCGTAAAGAGTAGCTGCAAAGCCGTCAGCGTGTTTCTGCCCCTTGCGAAAGGGTTGTGTCAGGAAGGGCATCCAACGTAAAAAGCTTTGCCAAATCAAACATGCAATAATTCGTTGTGGCGACCCCTGAAAAAAAAAAAAAAAAAAAAAAAAAAAAAAAGAGAACAGCCAAAAGGAAAAGAAGGGTTTTTTTTGTTTTATTTTATCATTATATTTTGTCCTGTGTATGTTTTTCTTTCTGTTTGATTGCTTTCATGTGTCATAAAAGCGATGTTTTTATATCATATTATGATTTTGAAACTACAGTAGAAAAGTTGAGTGGTGTGATCCGATACGACAAAATTCAACTTGCATCATGACGGTGGATCCGAGCCCTTTCAGTAATTGAGGACCCACTGTATGCAATTTACACACATATGCCTCATAGGGGGAAGAATTCGTTCATTTTTAGTCATTTTCTGAACCGTTTAATCCTAATTAGGGTCGTCGGGAGGCTGGCGCCCATCTCAGCCGACTCTGGACGAGGGCAGGGTACACCCTGGCCATTGCAGAGGGGGAAGAATGTACGCTCATTAACTTACCGACAGGAAACTGGTCAAAATGGCTTAGTTTTTACATGCGGCCAAGCCGACACTGTAGAATCTATCTCGGCTAGACAGAGACGGATACAGTCGGCCCTCTACTGCCAAAATTAATCCATTCCAGAGCCTTTTTCGTAGCCTGAAGTTTTCGTAAGTAGAGGAACATTTTACATGTAAAACGCGTGATTCGTTCCAAGGCTCCCAAGACTACCTCATCAACCCTTTAAAAATGATAAAAGTACACCAATTTTGTATGAAACGTGAAACCATTATTAAACATTTTTATTAACGCACACACACACTGTCTCTCTCTGTCTCTCTCTCTCTCACACACACACACACACAAACCACACATTTGTAGCGCGCTCCGCCAAATGCGGGCTCCACCCACACGCAGGACGCCGGAGCATTTTAAGACTGGGAATTCAAAGTGTACTCTGTGCTTGACAGATCGGCGGTCAACTGTAACTTGTGTCCTTGAGGGATCGGAGGTCTGGATGAGCCGCGTTTTGCTCACATGTGGCGGAGCGCCACATGTATTAAACATTTACTGAATTAAACAACTTCAGTTCATTTTCTGTAACCGCTTCATCCTAATTTGGGTCACGGGGAGGCTGGTGCCCATCCCAGCCAACTTCGGGTGAGGGCAGAGTACACCCTGGACAGCTCGCCAGGCCATCGCAGGGCGGAAACACGCTGACGGCTTTGCAGCCTACTCTTGTCGAAAGTCAGCAATGGTTCTTTTACATGCCTCACACCATAGACAGTGAGAGACATGGCCGGCCTTTGATTAACCCAGTTAGCTCCACTGGGGGGACAGTAACAACCCTGTGTCGAGTGGGACTCGAACCCCCAACCTTTGGATCAGCGATCCGGCGCCCTATACCACTAGACCACCACTGCCCCAATTAAACAACTTAAAAAACTAAAAATAAGCTGCAATGTGCTCTCTCGAAAGAGAAGATAAAAGAACACCTGCTTTCATTTCTGACTGACTCTGTACGCAGTCTCTCTATCTCACACACACACACACACACACACACACACACACACACACACTGTCTCTCTCTCTCTCACACACACACACACAAAACTCTCTCTGGTGTGTTTTGCCGAATGTGGGCTCCGCCCACACACAACGTGCAACCGACGGACCAATTGTATTTAAATGTTTAAATGGACGGGATGTTGTATTTAAAGCGGAATTACAGTACCTGTTTGAAAGTTCAGAGGTCCTGATTCAATATTAACTTGTTTCCTTGCGAGATCGGAGGTCTTGTCCCACAGAGAACTCTGTTTCCGTACTCCTTCTGCTTCAAGATTTTCTGAAATAATCGCCTCCATCACTGTATTTCCGCTTTAAGGTCTCCTTCTGCTTCAATATCATCCCGATTGTAGGGGGGTTTCGGCAATAACGAAATTTAACGCAATGATCAATCTCTAAACAAGCCAACAGTCCTGTTCAACTCTCCATGCGTGTGACAAACAGAAAGTATGGGTTCAGGTCAGCTCCCTCCTGGCCAATGGGAGGCCAGCGAAGCGGGATATTGGGAGACAGCCAATGAGAGAGCAACTCGAGCAATGTTTGAATTTTTGAATGGCGCGTTTGGCGCTTTTCATAAAAAGAGGTTGTGTTCGTAAAAAGAAGACGAAAATGTTTTTTGTAACCTGGATTTTTTGTACTCGGAGGTTTTTGTAAGTAGAGGGCCGACTTTATTTTGGAAGTGGCTGGACCCCTTTAATGAAGGATTTTTTTTTTTTTTTTTTTTTTTTTTTTATAAACAGCAGATGGCAGCAGAGCACTGGAAGTGTGTCTCTTTTTGCTGTCTGTCGTCTTTATCCTGTGATGATGCCTGCATGATTGCATATGCTCTGCTGCTCCTGTCCCATGTGTACACCCACACACATTATATACGTGACCTAGGCTGTGGTTTGTTTTTTCGTCTGGAACTGAAATCAAACGCACACAATCACTGTCAGGGATCCGTCCTGCGGATATGAACGTTACACAAACGTATACAAACACAGACATGGCCTCTTGCTAGAAGCAATACACACACCCACCATGACGGCCAAAGAGGAGACAACTTGGAAAGGACGACCGGGGATGGGAGGTAAACAATAAACAAATGGCATCTGTTATTAAAGAGAAGATTGTGGACAAATTGATTCTGCTGACGAGGCTGCTCCCCTAATTAAACACGAGGTTGGCCCGGCCTTCACATGATTGAGCATGGAGAAAGGAAACGTTACGATTGATGAGATACAGGATGATCTGGACAAGCAAAGAAGGAGAGTGGGAGGATTATAGAAAGGAAATAAATGGATAAAAACACAAGGATTCAAACTAAAGACAGACGTACTCCAGTTTCTTGTTTACAAAACGTCTAGAAAACAAAACTAACATTGCTGAACAGTGATCAATAAACATGGGATCACATCCCCACTTTTAACTTGCACCGTGAGCGTTGAACAGATGCGACACATTTATTGTGGTCAGAATAAATGCGTTCTTTTTTTGTTGTTGTTGTTTGTTTGTTTGTTTCGTGCTTGCATGAAAAATATGGGAAAACATCCTTCTTTATCTGTGTAGCGAATCTTTCATCCGATGACATGCCTTCAGCTAAATAATTTACTTAAATGCATATGATTTGAATAAGATCAGGCAGATAATCTCCTCATCTATGCATCCAGTCACTAGCGATTAGCTGAATTATCTTCCATTATCAATTAATTTTGTCTGCATTCAAATTGCTTTTTCTCCTAATTTGGTCGTATCCCTTTCCCACCCATCAAGTACTTCCTTCCCTATTGTCTGACCTGCACCAACTGGGGAGGGGTGTAAGAAGGCACATGATCCTTCCTTGACACGCCTAGAGAAATCGATACCTCCTTGTATGGCCAACTATGATTAGCCGGTGATTGCTGCTCCCATAGGCTATCAGTGGAGGATTCGAACCTGCGATCTCCAGGCTGATAGTGACAGTTGGATGTCAGCATGTGATTACAAGGGAAATTTGGGATTTTGGTGGGGAAAAAAAAAAAGATTGTTTATCACTTGATGTGGGACTGAAATAATAATAAATGTGGTGTAAATAGGCAACATTTATCCACTTTGGTGTGACTCAGAAAATGGAGAAATACCTATACTGTATTGTCAGAATATATATACAGTACGTGTGTGTGTGTGTGTGTGTGTGTGTGTGTATATATATATATGTATGTATATATATGTATGTATGTATATATGTATGTATGTATATATATGTATGTATGTATATATATGTATGTATGTATATATATATGTATATATATATATATGTATGTATGTATATATATGTATGTATGTATATATATATATATATGTATATATATATATATATGTATGTATATATATATATGTATGTATGTATATATATATGTGTATGTATATATATATGTATGTATGTATATATATGTATATATATATATATATATATATATATATATATATATATATATATATATATATATGTGTATGTATATATATATATATGTATATATGTGTATGTATATATATATATATGTATATATATGTATGTATATATATATGTATGTATATATATATATGTATGTGTGTGTATATATATATATATATATATATATATATATATATATGTATGTGTATATATGTATGTATGTATGTGTATATATATGTATGTATGTATATATATGTATATATATATGTATGTATGTATATATATGTATATATATATGTATGTATGTATATATATGTATATATATAAAAAATATAGGGATCCCTCACGTTCCGCGGTTAATTAGGACCGAGATTCCTCCGCGACTGCCAAATTCTGTGAAGTAGGATCGATCCACCCTGACTGACGTATACGTGCATGTATATGTGTGTTTCTAATATTAATTGATACATATTCAACTCTATAAATGCTTATTATATCAATTAAACATTTAAAAATAATGCATATGACGTAAATAAAATATAAATACACACCCATACAGATGCGCGCGCACACACTCAGACGCGTACCTCACATAAAAATGTCAGTAGTTTTGATGGGGCGGTTTTGGGTTGTTTTTTGTTTTTGTTTGTTGAGGGGTTTTTTTTGTTGCATAATTGTTTTGCGGAATTTCCTGAACTTTTTCCCCGACTCTTCCTTAATTTCCTTATTTTTTAATTTGATGAATATTTAAAAAAAAACAACACGATGCACTGAAGCCGTATGAATTGAAGCTTGAAGTAGCGAGGGATCCCTGTATATATTTTTTTATCATGTATGGACTTGGTGATGGCCCTGAGCTCTTCAGTTAAAGGTTGCGATGGTATGATTGCGCCTGGGCAGGAGTTGTTGACACTCATAGTCATGAGTAAGCAAATTGTCTGACTGAGATGTTGTAGCTGATTCTCACAGTGCAGGTTACGCCTGTTTAATAGACCTCATTTGTACGTGGGTGGGGCCTGTGGCGTAGTGGTTAGGGCACTGTGCTCATGATTGGGAGGTTGTGTGTTCAAATCCCAGTTAGACCCTTACTGTGCTAAGACCTCTGGGCAAGGTCTCAATCACAAGTGTGCCTCTGTTCACCCAGCAGTATAAATGGGTACCAATAAAAATATACTGGGAAAGTAACCTGCGATGGACCAGCGTCCCATCCAGGATGAGTTAAACTCCTGGTTGCTTCATGCTATGGAAACCGGGGATAAGCACCGGCCTGATGAGCCATTATGGCTCGGGTATAAAAATCCCAACAACCTTTACCTTACCTTGGTACGTGGGCTTGGAGATGGATCAGCATCTTGGGGTAATATTTCCTGAAATTGTTTTAGCAGCTCTATATTCATTCATTCATTTTCTGAACTGTTTAATCCTATTTAGGGTTGTCGGGAGGCTGGCGCCCATCTCAGCTGACTCCGGGCAAGGGTGGGGTACATCCTGGACAGCTCACCAGGCCATTGCAGAGCCAACACTCACATAACCATTCATACTTACAATCACGGGCGATTTGGAACAGCCAGTTAACCTGCTGTGCATGTTTTTGGATTGTGGGAGGAAACCGGAGCACCCAGAGGAAACCCATGCAAGCATGGAGAGAACATGCAAACTCCACACAGAAACGCCCGGGCTGGGAATCAAACCCAGGACCGTATTGCTGGGAGGTGGATGTGCTAACCACTTTACCGCCATGCCGCCGCTAGCATCTCTATAATGTTGTCAAATTGAACAATGCAACATCGGAGTGATGATGGAGACATCCGAAATACTTTATTAATTTCATACAATATCGTACGGATGAGTGGTATTTTTTTCCGAATCATTTTTTCCACGGTAATCCCGAAGTCTTGATGATGCCTTTGTGAAGGATTCAGGACGGTCAAATTTATCATATCCGAGACCCCCTCGATCCTTTCTTGATTATTGCAGCCCCTCTGCGTGAGCTCCACCTCCTCATGTTAAAACCTTGCTTTCTCATTGTCTCTCACTGCCGGCTGTCCTGACTCCTCCCACAGTGGCGGTAATGTTTCTGATGTAGTGCCAGTTTGATGATTGTTATCCTGACACGGAAAAAGAGAGAAACTGATAGGAGGTAGGGGAGTTCTAGATGCAGCACTGAGGAGCAGCGGACTGTCAGAAGAAAATGAGACGCTTCGTCGAGGTTTGAAATGCTCGGTGAGGGCCGGGACAGGGACGGTGCTGCACCTGCGGGAATGAGAACCAGATTCATTCGAAAGAAAGAGCTTTCGGAACATGGAGAGGTGGATTTCACTTCACTATATTAATCCTACTCTGTTTTGTACTTGCAGTGGCTGACACCATTAAGGTATGTGTGTGTGTGTGTGTGTGTGTGTGTATGTGTGTGTGTGTGTATGTGTGTGTGTGTGTGTGTGTGTGTTCTCAGGGAGGGTGCTGAGTGAAGCTGTGTGCTGTGTGACTTCTGACAGCGCCTCTGGGATTGGCTGTGACATCAGCAAACCTCTCTTCCCTCCCTCCCTCGCTCTCTCTCTCTCTCTCTCTCTCTTTCACTCTATCACGCTCTCTCTCTCTCTCTCTCTCTCTCTCCCTCCCTCTCGAGCACCCTCCCTCTTCATCTCCCTTCCCCTCTCTGGCCGGTTTGCTTTTTTTTTTTTCCTCCTCCCTTTGAGCATCCTATGAAAGCCGCAGTGACTAGCAGCAGTGGCATCACCCATGGCCTAAGCACGCACGGCCGAGTATTTGGCAGGCGACAGCCGCTAGGAATCTCTTGAGCACGGCTGTGGCACGCTGCCTGTCTCTCTCATCTGCTAACCAGGGGCTTCTCTTCCTCCTTCTGTCGTTGCAGGCTCCTTGGAGTTAGAGGAATGCAAATCTGCAATCATGATGGAAGGTAAGGGTTCTGTTTGCTTATTCTTTCTTTCATGCTCTCTCGCACTCTCTCTCTCTCTCTCTCTCTCATGCTCTCTTCCATGCTCCTTTGTCGTTCACTGTATGTTCACTGTAAAGACTGTGGGGTAGTTTAAATGCCATAAGCTCTTTGGCTATTTTGAGCCGCTTGCTACTCTGGTGTCTTGCATATCATTCTAGGAAAGAGCAGACGCTCCCGGTTATCTGAAAGCACACGCAATATACACACGTTTTAGAAGGGATAATTACTGTGTCCCACCCCCCCCCCCACCCCCCATTTCTCTTCTCACCCCCTTCTTTAGGCTTGACGCGGTCAAGGATTATTTGGATTTCACAATTACGGCTTATATGCCCAGCTGGCTGCGTCCAAATTCTCTTTGTATAAGGAGTTTATTTCACAAATATGCACCCACGCACATGCTTCCGTACATTTCCAGCCTCCTGCCCTCCCTCGCTCCGTTCACTATATAGAAATTCACCATACAATAAAACAGGGGCACGAGTGTGGTCACGTCTGTGCAGGTCTCCTGCCCTGACACCCCCCCCCATACACACACACACACACACACACACACACACACGCACACGCCCCTCCCTCCCGAAAGTGTGTGCCATCAGCTGTATTTTTGAGAGAGTAATGGAGGCCGGCTTGTTCCACATGCGATGACGGAGGTTTTATGTAATTCCCTGTTGGGAAAATGGATTGAAAACAGTGCATCCTTCACAGATCAATATCAAGCTGGGGATGTGATTTTGTTGCACTTTAGGTTTTACGTCTCATACACCTTTTTTTTTTCTTTCTTTTTTCTTGTTTTCCTTCTGCCATATTTGGAAATGGTGTAATTTTGTGCATTTAATATGATACATGTGAACTCAACAAGCCAAATCAGTGATATTTGTAGCATACCTGGTAAATGAAAACTGTTTTTTTTTCTGTACTTTTAACCTTTTCTATATTCCTAAGCATAATATGAATCGCTGTAAGACTGTCGGTATATTTTTTCAGGTGTTAAGGATGTATTTGTGTGTTCTCAAAGAGATGCATTATGTGAAAAGTGTGAGCTGGCTTGGCTACTCTGTGGAATGAATATTTCCAAACGCGATGTGTGTGTGTGTGTGTGTGTGCGTGTGTGTGTGATTAGAGTTGTATGTAGGCCACAACATTTACCTATAATATCCTCCCAACACTGCCTATATTATTCATTCATGCACTGTCTCTCTTACTGTGTGTGTGTGTGTGTGTGTGTGTGTGGAGGTGTTCAGGTGTTAGATAACCGCGCAGGAGCGGAGAGCAACAATGACAGGGCCCATATCCAGATAGCTGCATGACATGAAGATGAATGTTGCTTAGTGTGGCCAGCACAGGCTTTGCAGTGTTCCTTGGATTACCTCGGGGGTGTAAAATAGGAAGTTAATCCACTCCTCCTTGTGCGTTCTCCATTCTGAGCCCTGTGTGTTTGTGTGAGAGCTGGAGCTGGTGTAGGGCTGGTGACTTGAGGGATCTCTGGTTTCTAATAGCTCTGTGGGTTTTTTTCTTGGCTGGGACACTGCAGCTTGGTCAGGTTCTCCCGAGCGAAATAGAATAAGGAAGATTCTAGGTTTTTTTTATGTTATTATTGTGTCGTGGGAGAGTAAAGTCAGATTAAAAATTAGAAAATAAAATACAGGGATCCCTCACGACTTCCCGCTTCAATTCATGTAGCTTCTGTGCATTGCGGTTTCAAAAAAAAAAAAAAAAGTCATCGAATTAAAAAATAAGGAAGAATTGGGAAAAAGTTAAGGAAAATGCAACAAAAACAAGGCCAGTTATGAAAAAAAAAAAACGAAACAAAAAACCGGGGGGGAGTGACAACCCGTTGGGAGTGGGGCTTGAACCTCGAAACCTTTGGATCAGTGATCCAGCACCTTTACCACCAGGCCACCACTACCCGAAATTGCCCAATCTCACAATGTTAAAGAATCCTTTCTCCAATTTCTAATAAAGTACAGTGATGTATCACTCCTTCGTGCTTCAATTCATGCGGCTTCAGTGCATCGCATTTAGTTTTTTTAAATATTCATCGAATTAAAAAATAAGGAAATCAAGGAGGAATAGGGGGAAAAAGTTAAGGAAAATGCCAAAAAAACAAGGCCAATTATGCAAAAAAAAACAACAAAAACAAACACAAAACAAAAAACAACCCAAAATCTCCCATCAAAACTAATTACATTGTTGTGAGGTGCGCATCTGCGTACGTGCACGTGCGCACGTCTGTATGTACATGTATTTATATTTTATTTACATCTTGTGCAGTATTTTTGAATGTTTAATTGTTATTATGAGCATTTATAGCATTGAATATGTATTTATTGATATTATATGCGCACATACATGTACATATATATCAGTCATCAGGGAGGTGTTGGGGGGGGTGATCCTACTTCATGGATTTCGATGGTCGCATGGGGATCTGGGTCCCAATTAACCGTGGAAAGTGAGGGATCCCTGTACAGTATTCCTTGTCCAAAGCGTCACCCTGTGGTCAAAATTACATCTCCAGTTACAATCCTGCAAACAATCTAAAATGTTTTATATTTAATGCACTTCTTCATCGAGCTATGAAGTTGAGGGATACGGGACTTTCTCAAGGGCACAATAGTGGCAGCTTGTTGGTCATAGGACACGAATCCTGATCAGAACTGCTCAGTGACCCAGAGCCTTAATCACTGAGCCACCCCTTGGTGGGGTTGATGAGAAATCGGGGATGTACTGTATTTGAACCCATATTTTATGCACTATATAGATATCACATTACACCGCTTATTATGAGAAGGAAAACGTAGGCCATGCAACTCAGTGTGATGACACTCAGCTCAGCTTCCTTTTAATTCCACCCATGTTCAGTTGGCTTTTTGGTGAAAGTCAAAGGGACACAATGGTGGTGTTTTCTGTAAAAACCACCAGCAAACTCAAAACAAATAACAGACGTGGATTGGTTTCAGATCACAGTATCGATACTGGATCACACCGCCTCTTCTTTAGTCATTCATTCATCCAGTCATTTTCTGTAACTGCTTAATCCTAATTATGATTGCCAGGAGGCTGGCGCTCGTCCCAGCTGACTTTGGGTGAGGGCAGAGTACACCCTGGACAGCTTGCTAGGTCATTGCAGGGCAGAAACATGCTGACGGCTTTGCAGCTACTCTTGTCGAAAGTCAGCAATGGTTCTTTTACATGAACATCACACCACAGGCAGTGAGAGACATGGCCGGCCGATTATAACCCAATTAGCTGTACTGGGGAGGGGCAGTGTCAACCTGTTCAGAATGGGGCTTGAACCCAAGCAACCTTGGGATCAGTGATCCATGCCTTTACCACCAGGCACCACTGCCCCTTCTTTAGTATTAATATCAATATTAATGCACTGTACAATGAGCCGGATACTTTAATGTTTACAGAATGAAGAATGGAGAGGCAGTTGGCCCTGATAACATACCGGTGGAGGTATGGAAGTGTCTAGGAGAGGTAGCAGTAGATTTCCTGTCAAGAACATTCAACAAGGTCTTAGAGAGTGAGAGGATGCCAGAGGAATGGAGAAGAAGTGTGATGGTGCCCATTTTTAAGAACAAGGGAGACGTGCAGAGTTGTGGCAACTACAGAGGGATAAAGTTGATGAGCCATACGATGATCCCAAATTATGGGAAAGAATAGTGGAAGCTAGACTAAGGCAAAGGTCAGCATTTGTGAACAACGGTTTGGTTTCATGCCAAGAAAGAGCACCACAGATGCAGTGTTTGCCTTGAGGATGTTAATAGAGAAGTACAGAGAAGGTAAGAGGGAGCTGCATTGTGCCTTTGTGGATCTGGAGAAAGTATATGACAGGGTGCCGAGAGAGGAACTGTGGTATTGTATGAGGAAGTCTGGAGTGGCGGAGAAGTATGTTAGAGTGGTGCAGGACATGTATAAGAGATGTAAAACAGTGGTGAGGTGTGCTGTCGGTGTGACAGAAGAGTTCATGGTGGAGGTGGGACTGCATCAAGGGTCAGCTCTGAGCCCGTTCTTGCTTGCTATGGTGATGGACAGGCTGACAGATGAGGTTAGACAAGATTCCTCATGGACTATGATGTTTGCAGATGACATTATGATCTGCAGTGAGAGCAGAGAACAAGTGCAGGAAAATCTAGAGAGGTGGAGGTATGCCCTGGAAAGGAGGGGAATGAAGGTTAGCCTCAGTAAAACAGAATACATGTGTATTAATGACAAGGACCCAAGAGGAACGGTGAGGTTACAGGGAGAAGAGATAAAGAAGGTGGAGGATTTTTAAGTACTTAGGGTCAACAATCCAGAGCAATGGAGAGTGTGGAAAAGAGGTGAAGAAGCGTGTGCAGGCAGGTTGGAATGGTTGGAGAAAAGTGTCCGGTGTGATGTGTGATAGGAGAGTATCGGCAAGAATGAAAGGACAAGTGTACAAGATGGTGGTAAGGCCAGCGACGTTGTATGGTTTAGAAACAGTGGCCCTGGGGAAAAGACAGGAGGCAGCGCTGGAGGTAGCAGAGATGAAAATGTTGAGGTTCTCTTTGGGAGTAACGAGGATGGATAGGATCAGGAATGAGTACATCAGAAGGGACAGCACATGTAAGACGTTTTGGAGACAAAGTCAGAGAGGCTGGATTGAGTTGGTTTGGACATGTACAGAGGAGGGACAGTGAGTATATTGGTAGTAGGATGCTGAGGTTGGAACTACCAGGCAGAAGGCCCAGAGGAAGACCAATGAGACGATTCATGGATGTAGTGAAGCGGGACATGAAGGTAGCTGGTATAAGAGAAGAAGATGCAAAGGATAGGGTGAGATGGAGGCAAATGATTCGCTGTGGCGACCCCTGAAGGGAAAAGCCAAAAGGAAAAGAAGAAGTGATACAACAAGAACACCTTCATTGTGTTTGACCAACCTGTCTGTCTTCCTTTCGGCTTTTTCCCTTTTACTTGGGAGTCGCCACAGCGAATCATCTGATTCACACGTTTGATTTGGCAGAGGTTTTTATGTCAGATGCCCTTCCTGTCACGACCCTTTTTAGCAAGGGACAGAAACACGCTGACGACTTTGCAGCTACTCTTTACGAAAGTCAGCAATGATTCTTTTACATGCCTCTCACCGTAGACAGTGAGAGACATGGCCTGCCTTTAAATGAGTTTGTATGTGAGGTACAGAATAAGCATGGTGTGCCAAATAATCAACTGCATAGCAGGAAAGGAAATGATGCAGATCTTCAGTTAAAGTATACACAAGAAAGCAACTTGTATACATTTCATGTAAATTTTATTTCATGTAATTTCATTTGGGGGGGGGACAAACAGGTGGAAAGCATATGTGAGCCACTCCACCGAAAGTAGGCTCTTGCATCCAAAAATGATATTTTTACACAGTCAGATAGAGGAGGCACAAAGCTGCAAAATGCAGCACAAAAGTTTGTCGATAGATCATTAGTCCTTAGCAACCAAACATTTTTATGCACCCCAGCAATATAAACTTTTAGAAAACATGTCCACGAAAAGTTTTAGGAAGAGATGATAAGAGAAATCCTCTTCATTTTAATCTGACATGCCCTTTTTAAACCCATCAGTCACCGTGGTAACCCCCAAAAAAATGAACAAAAAAAAAAAAACCCTTTTTTTTTCCATTTCTGTTTATTTCAATAAGATCAGTATGTATCTTTTTGACAATTATATAAAGGTTCAGATGCCTTCAAATGATACTGATTGAAAAAAACATTGTCAGGTTCAAACAATCACACTGAAATTCAGAAAACTCTATTTAAGAAAACTCTCTGATCTCTTTATACAAGTCAGCTTCATTAACTCTGCACTCAGCATCATCATCTTCATCTATATCCTGCTCAGCAGAAAGGATCACATCATCATCATCACAAACACAACAAACTGACTCATGCACACTTTTATTAACAGATGCCTCTTCATCAACATCAAAATCAAAATCTTCATCAACACAGCTATCATCATCATCAGTTTGTTCATCTGTAAAAGGAAAACATTTTAAGTATTTTTCTCGTCTTGACCAATTTTCATACAAAACTAAACAACCCACGATCCAGCATGTCCAGTCCAGACAAGATTACACACCAATCAAATAATAAAATAAATTCCACAATCAAATTTTGGCATGCAGAGAAAAATACTCACCGGCGAAATAATCTTCAAAAACGCCAAGCATTCCGGCATCTTCAAAGCCCAATTCTCGCGTTGTATTTAACATCTATACTAATGCTGCTAGACATCACAGATGACATTTCAGAAATTATGTGTATTCATAATCTTATAAATAAATGTAATGAGTGTTATTGAAGAGAAAGTTGGAGATAAATTCTGCATGCAGTAAATCGGAAACCCGGAAGTTAACACCAGAAGTTAACGTGTGACGGGCACTGCACATGTACAAGCCCAAGTTGACCAATCAGTGTGCTTGTTTCAGATCTTCCTTAGCAACTAGCCTGCATTGTTTAGCATGTCATCTTCATAACCTTTATTTTCTTCGCTGAAACGGTATTTTAATATCAGAACATTATCCAAAATTGAGAGACTACTTCATGGCCGTTCTTCTGGTGTATGGATTATAGTGTGTCTTATACCGAAGTCGGTGAATAATTGCAACGAAAACCAGTAAGTTTGCTACTATTTGCTTTATGAGGGTAATCACCAGAAAAATGGAAAAAAAGAGACATTTTTAGTGAGTTTTCGTCGATTTCATATGAGCAAGTGATAGTTGAATACTTATTTTAATAGTGTATGCAAAAATTCGAATTTCGATAAAAATGGACCATTTTTCCTTTTCTGGCCTTTATCTCAAAAGTGGTCTGTGCGATAAGCGCCTAATTTCTGTGGAGCGCCTCACATATGTTTGTTTCCGGCTATCCTATCTATGTTAATGAGCTGGCTAAAGTAGTTTACAGGAATCCCTCACTTTCTGCCGTTAATTGGGACCGAGATCTCCCCCGCGACTGTCGAATTCTGTGAAGTAGGATCGACCCCCCCCTGACTGACGTCTACGTACATGTATATGTGTATGATAAATATCAATAAATACATATTCAACACTATACATGCATACGATGTAAATAAAATATAAATACACACACACTCAGATGCGCACCTCACATAAAAATATAAGTATTTATGTTGGGGGGTTTTGGGTTGTTTTTTGTTTGTTTGGGGTTTTTTTTTTTTTTTTGCATAATTGGCCTTGTTTTGCTGCATTTTCCTTAACTTTCCCCCCTATTCTTCCTTAGTTTCCTTATTTTTTAATTCAATGAATATTTAAAAAAAAAAAATTGATGCACTGAAACCGTATGAATTGAAGGACAAAGTAGAGAGGGATCCCTGTTATTGGATAAACAAAACAAAATCTGTTAAAATTTCATAAACACCATGACTGAGCAGAAATATTAAATTGTAAAAATACACAATTCTGCTATTTTTCCAAGAAGAAATGCACAATTTAACCACGAGTTCAAGATTCAAGCGACCGACTGAGAATAAACTGGCAGACGTTAATTCACTAGCTTCCCAATTTCCTGTAAATTACCGATCAAATAAAGACCTTATGGGCGCCGTGAAGAAAAACATCTCCATGAGTCCCGTATCCTGTTTCCTCTTGGCTAAATATCGTGCGCTATCTCACACCTGTTGGCTTTGTTTTCAGTCTCTTCCTACAGATTAGCGGTAGCTCCTGCCAGTCACCTTGTCGGTGGACTTCTTGCATATGGAGTTTGGTGCTGTTTCTTGTACCCGGACTGGTATTTTGGATATAATTTTTTTTTCAATGATTTTAACCCGACACAATGCTGAATGGTCAACAGTTCAAACTAAAAATAATTGTTAGGCTCTAGTGCATTTTTTTTTTTTGTGCACCCCCCCCCCCGAATTGGGATTGGAAATGTTCCCATTCAAGAAATCTTTTATTGGGAATGATCACACATCCTATCTGAAATCATGCCAATAACGGTAATATTACAGAGCTTGACACCTTTGTGTTAATACTGTCGATCCTTCCCAACACAAATATACAGTGTTATTAAATCAACATCCATGTATTCGGTTCCACTGCTGGGCTTGGAATCTAATTTGCTATTTCTGTCATACATAAAATAAAGAAAACGGCTGACACTCTGGTCCATGGCCTGGTAGTCTTGCTGACACAGCCAATTTAACAGTTTTATTTTTTCACATTATTATATAATCCTAGAAGAGGTGAGAAAGAGGTTTTTTTTGTGTCCAAAATTATGTGCAGTAGTTATTTATTATTTTTTTTCGATTTTTACACCTCGCCTGTCATTCCCAGATCATCACCGTATATTTATAGAAATGTCTTCCTGGTTCTGTAGACATTGTAACTGTACACAGTAAAGGTCCAGTGTATTCTATAGTAGAACTTCTGAATCAAAATGCCTTAACTGATGAAAAATCAGCAGCAGCCTCGAGGGTGTTTACTGTTAATATGCCAAATAATTTATGTCGCACTTGGTTGAAAAAAAATTAAATGAAAAATGTCAAAGGGGGGAATACTTTTCCAAGGAACTGTATCTATCTATCTGTCTGTCGCATCTGTCTGCTGAATCTGTCTGTCTGTCTGCTGCATATATCTGTCTGTCTGTCTGTCTGCCTGCCTGCCTGTCTGTCTGTCTGTCTATCGATCGATCTGTCTGCTGAATCTGTCTGTCTGTCTGCTGCATATATCTGTCTGTCTGTCTGCCTGCCTGCCTGTCTGTCTGTCTGTCTATCTATCTATCTGTCTGCTGCATCTATCTATCTATCTGTCTGTCTGTCTGCCTGCTGTATCTATCTGTCTGCCTGTCTGCCTGCTGTATCTATCTGTCTGTCTGCCTGTCTGTCTGTCTGTCTGCTGCATCTATCTGTCTATCTGTCTGCCTGTCTGTCTGTCTGCTGCATCTATCTGTCTGTCTGTCTGCCTGCTGGATCTGTCTGTCTGTCTGTGTCTATTCATTTTCTTGGATCTTAATCCAAATTAGGGTTGTAGGGAGGCTGTTGCCTATCTCAGTCGGCTCTTGGCAAGGTCGGGGTACACCCAGACAGCTTGCTGGGCCATCACCGGGCCAACAACCATTTACACTCGCACTCAAACTTTTTGGTGATTTGGAACAGACAATTAGAGTACTGTGTGTAATTTTGGACTGTGGGAAGGAACCGCATTACTGGGACGAAACTCATGTCAATTCTACACAGTAATGCCCGAGCTGGGAATTGAACCCAGGCTTCTTGGTGTGAGGCAGACATGCTAACCACTACACTGCCGTACTCCGCTACTCGTCCTATGTAGCTATCTATCTTTTTATCTGCCTATCTCACTATGACGGGACAGAAGCGTAGCGGTTGGAACTTTTGCGTCGGAACTAAAAGGTCCGAGATCTGAGTGCTAGGCTCAGGTGTTTGTCCTTGTGCTTGTGTGATTTTCCTCGAGGCTCTCCAGTTTCCTTCCACTGTCCAAAGACATGCACATTCGACTAACTGGCTGTTCCAAGTGTCCCCTGGGTGTGAGGGTATGAGTGTGAATAGTTGTATGTCTTGCCCTGTATTTGTCTGGTGAGATGTTCAGGGTGGACCCCCCCTCTTTTCCCCAGAGTTGGCTGAGATATGCTTTAGCCTCCCTGTTACCCTAATACGATTAAATGGTTTGAAAAATGATTATTTATCTGTCTATCCATTTTGGTGCCTACTGCTCAAAAGTCTTAGAGCTTCTCCACTGAGACATTACAAAACATTTTATCATCAACAATGGACTTCCAAACTTTCATTTTCTAGCACAGAATTTTATGTTCTGGAAAAAGATATTTAAATATCAGTCATGTAAGCCGCATAGTAATGCACAAGAGACCAGATTTCATACAATGCTAATGAAGCCTGCTTGGATTTGAATTAAAAATAAGGAGCAAGTGGAACAGTCAAAGTCTTGATGAACTGTGGCTCCTTCTGAAAGAGTCTCAGTAAAACCTCCCAGCTCACTGACTCTCTCCCTGAATCACTCTATCCTATTATTAGAGTCGCGGAAGCTTATCTCAGCCGTACACTCTAAAGAGTGTACTGTCTCAGGACAACATGCACATAACCATTTATCCTCACACCTAGGGGCAATTTGGAGCAGCTGGTTATCCTTGCTTGCATCTTTGTAGACCGTGGGAGGACTCCAGAATACCTGGAAGAAATGTGCCTACTCCACACAGAAACACCTGGGACTCGAACCCAGGAACTTGTTGCCGTGAGGCCAAAGTTCTGACCACAACACGGTACCTTCTCAGGTTTTTTTTGTTATAAAACTGCACAGACTGTATTCGATCGAGACTACTACTTTTTATTCAGAAGCTTGTTGGACTGAATATTGTTAGTTTAATTCATGTAAAGTCTGTTGGGCTTTTTCCACCCGAGCCATAGCGGCTCATCAGGCCGGTGCTTATCCCCAGTTTCTGTAGCCTGAAGCGACCAGGAGTTCAACTCCTCCTGGATGGAACGCTAGTCCATCACAGGTTACCTTCCCAGTATATTTTTACTGGTACCCATTTATACTGCTGGGTGAACAGAGGCACACTTGTGGTTGAGACCTTGCCCAGGGGTCTTAGCACAGTGGGGGTCGAACTGGGATTTGAACACACAACCTCTCAATCATGAGCCCAGCACCCTAACTGCTACGTCACCAGCCCTTAGTTTAATTTAGGACTTTTCTTTTTGTTGGCAAAAACATGATAAAAAAAAAAGATTCACCCTGGAGGGCGGAAAATGATTATTTTTTGTCTGTGCAGGCCACCTGGGATTCGCGGGAAATTTTATTCATACGTCATGCTATATACACTGTATGTGATGCTGTAAACACAGTAGAATGAAATAAATATCTTATATTTGAAACCAACATACTGAAAATCAAAGTTTATTCTTTTAATATTGTAATCAACAGAGTAACAAGGGTTCTTCAACATATCAACTTTTAATATTGCCGTCAACATGGTTTCAAAGTCAAATACCGTCATCACGCTCCGTACTGTTGCTGGCGGTTTATAATTAACTTGTATTTGTTCGAAAATGTCAGCAAATGTGTTGCTCAATTTGAAACGTATTAATTTATTTATTATTTTCACGTTGGGGCCTTTAATAGTGACAAAGAACAGTTTTGTTTTTTTTTTTGCCTCATCATTGTCCCCTTTGTTCAGTGGTGGTCTAGAGGTTAGGGCACAGGATCGCTGATCCTCAGGTTGGGGGTTTGAGTCCCCACAAGGTTGTCACTGTCCCCCCAGTGCAGCTAACTGGGTTATCAAAGGCAGGCCATGTTTGTCACTGTCTATGGTGAGAGACATGTAAAAGAACCATTGCTGACTTTCGTAAAGAGTAGCTGCAAAGCTGTCAGCGTGTTTCTACGACCTGGAGAGGGATGGGCTCCGCCAGGCCAAATCAGCCCAAGTCTCGCCATGAGGGCGCCCCAACGACATTCTCCGATGTTAAGGGATAAGTGAAGTGAAGATTGTCCCCTTCCATCATGCTTTCTGCCTTTGTTGTTAAGACAGTACCGGCCAATGAGAATCGCTGTTTCACTGAACTGGTGAAATTAAACAATAACAAGGCGCGGTTAATACTGATTTAGCTTTGGTCACCCTTTAGTACGGTGTATGATAGGGACACACACATGTTTTTTCAACACAACCGACCAGTATATTTTTATTTTTTACATCTGTGAATGCTCAGGTGGGGTTTTTTTGATGTACAATTTCGGCCCAACCGGCCGTGTACC
>CM045741.1:13805015-13807515 GCA_024760905.1 Plotosus lineatus | reverse complement strand
GCTATTAAGGGTGCGTGTGTGGCTAAGGGTGTTTCCAAACAGTGGGCGTTTCCAAACTCTCCTTCCAAACAGTAAGTCCCTCCCTCCCTCCTCCTCCCACTCCATTCCATCAAGCCATCAACTACCATCACAAAGGTAATAATAAAACGACTTTATTATACAGTACAGTTTATTTCTTTAATTACAATACAATAGACATTTATTATACATAAAATAAGGTATATTTTTGTGTAGTTTTAAGGCTTATTTAGTAGAAAATTATGTTTTATGGGGACCTGGGAACGGATTATTCTCATTTTAATGGTTTCTTATGGGAAATAAATGTTCGGAAGACCAACTTTTCGCCTTACACACACTTTCTGGGAACCAATTATGTTCGTGAGCAGAGGTATCACTGTATATATATATGTATATATATGTATATGTATGTGTATATATATATATATATATATATATATATATATATATATATATAAAATAGACACACACACACACACACGCACCCAAGTATATGTGAGTGCACCAAGTATACATTGAGTGATTCAATCTTTTCTTTGTGCTGGTGTATAATGATGAGCAGATGTGTTTTAATCAGGCATCCAGTGGCTGTAAAAGCCCTAACACAGGGTCCTGGTCCACTCGGAGGTGCAGTCCAGAAGCGAACAGAGATATATGAAAAGTAAATAACCACCGTCATTATTATCAGCGATCCGCGTGACAGTCCAAAGATGTCTGGCAGAAAGCCCAGGTTGACCTGAATGAGACCTGAGTGGAATGCTGTTGATTCCTTGCATTTGCTGCTCACTCGATTGACTGTGGTGAGAGGAATCTCAAGACTTTGCACAATCTGTCGTTGGAGAGGTCCACCCTCAGATTGATCTACAATACTTCGTATTTGAAAATCAGACAAGTGTTTTGCTTGTAGTGTTTGCATTAGAACTGGTTGCGATAAAAAGACTTCTATGCTGTCATCTAAAATTTAAAATAATATATTAACAAGTATGATTCAATGAGATTTACACTTAAAACACTTATGATTAGACTAGATTAGATACAACTTTGTCAATACACATGCATAAATACAGTATATAATGGGGGGGGGGGTCTATTTACTTTTAAAATATATCTGTACTTTGGGGAACAGCCCCGTCATGACTCGGGTGCTAATTTGGCAGTGACACAACAACAAGAGAAGCAGAATGGAGTGATGGAGTGAGGACATGACTGCAGATGAATGAGTAAATATATATAATATATATGTGGAAGAACCTTGTATACTCTGAGTGTGAAGGCTCCTCGTTACTCTGAGGATCCCTCACTTTCTGCATTTAAAAGGGGACCAAGACCCCCCCCCCACTTGCGGACCGCCGAGTTCAACGAAGTAGGATCGACCCCCCCCCCCCCCCCCGACTGATGTATACGTACATGTATATGTGTGTATATAATATCAATAAATACATATTCAACGCTATAAATGCTTATAATAATGCATAATATGTAAATAAATATAAATACACACATACATATGCGTCCCTCACATAAAAATACAAGTAGTTTTGTTAGGGGGTTTTGGGTTGTTTTTTTATTTTTGTTTCTTAATTGCTTAATCCTAATTAGGGTCACGGGGAGGTTGGTGCCCATCCCAGTCGACTCTGGGCAAGGCCAGAGCACACTCTGGACAACTCGCCGGGCCATCGCAGGGTGGAAACAGGCTGACCGCTATGCAGCTACTCTTGTCGAAAGACAGCAATGGTTGTTTTATATGAACTTTACACCATCGACAGTGAGAATCATGGCCGGCCTTTGATAACCCAGTTAGCTGCACTAACCCGTGGAGAGTGGGGCTCGAACCCCCAACCATAGGATTAGTGATCCAGCACCTTTAGCACCAGGCCACCACTGCTCCATTCACCAGACAACACTGACACTTTATTTTAGGCTGTACTGCACTCCCATGTTGGTGATTATTTTCCTATAATATGATATGCTGTTGTTTTTAACTGAGCTTCCCACATGCAGAACAAAGCTTAATGTTTCGGAGGATACAGCCGCCTTTTCATTGTAATCATTGTCTTTCTGCTAATCCGTCTCCACTAGCAAATACCGATGCCTGCAAATAGAAAAACACTCAAATTTAAAACTCTCAAAACAGGAAATGTTTTAATTACTATAGTGTCCTTCGTTTTTATTTATTCCTAAATTACTGGATTTTTTTTCCATTAGGAAAGACACTTAAACAAATACTGAACAGAATCCTCATCTCTAGCACTGAGCAGGGATAGTCAAGTATGTATTCGAGTTCTATTTCCCATTTTTGTCGGGTCAGTGGTTTTGAGAAAGGCAGGACATTCAAGCGAAGTCCTCTGAAGAACGTAGCTATGTTACCAGTCCTCACAATCACCACTGTCTCGTAATCAATTAAACATAATGGTTTTGTGCTTCCCTGCATCATGCAGTATGAGCATGTATTTTTCAGTGCTTTGAGTATTAAATGCCCTGG
>CM045741.1:13755015-13800015 GCA_024760905.1 Plotosus lineatus | reverse complement strand
TTGTTTGAAGGGAAAAACATTTTTTTTTTTAATTCTCAAAATTATGTACGGATACAGATGATCAGCTTTTGATTCATTTTGGAGAATAATGTAATGAAAAATTAGAAAATAAATAATAAAAATTGCATACTAATGACTTGATAGAAGGCAAGTCATTTCATTCTGTAACAGCTTAATCCTAATTAGGGTCGCCGGGAGGCTGATGCCCATCCCAGCTGACTCTGGGTGAGGGCAGAGAACACCCTGGACAGCTCGCAGGTCCATCGCAGGGCAGAAACACGCTGACGGTATGTAGCTAGTCTTGTGGAAAGTCAGCAATGGCTCTTTTACATCACCCTCACACCATAGACAGTGAGAGACAAGGCCGGCCTTTAATAACCCAGTTAGCTGCACTTGGGGGGGGGACAGTGACAACCTTGTGGAGAGTGGGACTCAAACCCCCAACCTTAGGATCAGTGATCCAGCACCTTTGCCACCAGGCCGCCACTGCCCTAGAAGGCAATTCAAAAGCAATTAAAATAAATTTTAAATAAAAATGGCAAGTAATTTCGGATACATTTATTGTTCCCCTCTGATAGGATGAAGCTTTACTCAGGGTTTGCAGAAATCAACATGCTGCAAGTGCTTAGCATACGCAATCGAAATGAATGAGGAAAATCATTGTTGCATTGAGTTCTGTAAATTTGTTGTAGTTATTTCTGTTAAACAGTAAAATCATGAAAAATGTTAAAGTGAAATAAATGGTAAGCTTTCTGAACTCGCTGGTTCACATAAGCCGATGTACAGTGCTTTGCAAAAGTATCCACCCCCACCCGGCCTTTTTTTTTTTTTTTTTTAATATTTTAACCTATTTTGTCACATTCCAACCTGTGATTAATTTTTTGTATCTGAATTTTATATGATGTATTTGCAAAAAAAAAAAAAAAAAAAAGTATTTTAATCAGGTACTCAGGTGTGCTTGATTAATAAGGTTGGAGATAAAACCTGCAGGAAGGTAGATCTCCAGGACCAGGGTTGGAGACCACTGCTCTATCGTAATCTGAATATGTAGAAGGATGCCTTCAAAACAAGATTGTCATGTGATCAAAGTGAGGAACAACTGAGTTGATATGAGAAGATTAAAAAAAAAAAAAAATCTTTAAAAGGAATCGGATGCAAACCAGCCACTTGTGGGTTTAGTAGCTTTATGAATCATCCTCAATCAAATACTCTTCCACACTGCGTATCGATTCATCATTATTACAATCGATGTTTTTCGATAGTCTCAGATATAAGTGAAACTAGAAGCAGTGCACAGAGCTCTCCCTGCGTGTGGGAGGTACCAGGGTCCTACCATCATAGAGTGTAGGTCAATTTGTAGGTGATGAAACATCTTCACTGTGACAAAGAGACACGGGGTTCAGACCCTGAAGAGCATTGCGAAGTCTTGTATCCCAGTCTATGAGACATCCCACAGCAAGCTCGATCTACCCAGGAAGCAAAATCCCAAAGTCAAAGGGCGGAAAAAAAATGAGCGAAGAACGGTCGAGTTTTTCAAAGGATGTGAAGTGGCTGGGTGCAGAGTTCAACAGAGGTCTACTTTCACGCGAGTGATTCAAGCGATAACCAATCAGAGCTTAACGATACTGTTGATTGACAAATGCTGTCAAACACTAAGTTCCCCAAAACCTTTTCTGATTCGCATCCATAGACTTCGTGTATGAATTCGGCTTAAAGCTCTGTGGGTAGAATGACCCAAAGTACTGATACCCCTGTCTGTGACATCATAACGTGCGTAAATCGGGTTATAGGGGATGTAACAAAGTGTGTACATCATTGTCGAGACACAGGGACATAGTGTCTGGCCAGCCCCACTTAGTGGTCTATACTTTATGTTGGACATCCGAGAACCACAAGTACATAACATTCCAATCAGTAGACAATCAGGATGGGTCAAGGTTCAAAGTTCAGGATGTTTTCAGGGAGCAGGAATAATGAATGCAATAATGACGGAGAACAAAAAGTTAAGCAGTCAGTTAGGTCTGAAATATTGTATGTTTTCACAACTTGGTTTTGTCGATGTTCACTTCCTCATGAATTGGCTGAAGAAACTGTCTTCTCACGAAATACAACTAATTGTTGGTGGTCAGCCATCAGTCAGATTTTGTTTTGTTTTTTATACTATTGGCTACGATGGCTTGAGAAAGACCAATTGTTACCCGGAGGTTAATTTCTTTTTTTTTCTTTTTTTTTTTTTATTATAGTTGTGGACTGAACTGTTTAATTTCATGATAAAAAAAACTTACATTTTTATATCATGGAAATATTCACTAATTTCATATTCACTCTTTTGAGAAACCATTTAATATGAGACTGGAGACAGCTCAACTGACACTGTGTGAACAGAGTGTGTATATACACACACACACACACACACACACACACACGGATCCCTCACCTTCTGTGGTTAATGGGGACCGAGACCGATTTGGATTTCTTCCAATGGGGACTTTGCCGATTTCCGCAAAGTAGGATCGATCTCTTTGACTGACGTATACGTACATGTAGTATATGTGTATATAATCTCAATAAGTACATATTCAATGCTATAAATGCTTATAATAACAATTAAACATTCAAAAAAATGCATAATATGTAAATAAAATCTACACACACACACACACACACACAGATGCGCACCTCACATAAAAATGTAAGTAGCTTTGTTGGGGGGTTTTGGGTTGTGTTTTGGGAGTTTTTTGCACAATTTGCCTTGTTTTGTGGCATTTTCCTGAACTTTTCCCTGATTTTTCTTTAATTTCCTTATTTTTTTATTTTTCGATGAATATTTTTGAGAAACCCGCGATGCACGGAAGCCACAGAAACTGAAGCACGAAGTAGCGACGGTTCACTGTCTCTCTCTCGTATATATGTGTGTTTCTAATATATATATATATATATATATATATATATATATATATATATATATATATATATATATAATGTGTGTGTGTGTGTGTGTGAGCCACTCCACCAAAAGTAGTCTCTTGGGTCCAAAAATGAAAAATTAGATTTTTTATTTTATTTTATTTTTTTTTATACAGTCAGATAGAGGAGACCCAAAGCTGCAAAATGCAGCAAAACGTTTGTCAATACCTTGAAAACTGAGCGATCTCTGCCATTTCTTGTGTCAGCAGTCAACTAAAAATTTCAAAAGACGTTTTAGAGAAAAATGAGCATAAAGATTGCACTTCTTCCAAGGTCATTAGTCCTTAGCAACCAAACATTTTTATGCACCTCAGCCATATAAATGTTCAGAAAACATGTCTAGGAAACGTTTTAGGACGAGATGATGAGAGAAATCATCTTCATTTTAATCTGACACGCCCTTGTCACCATGGTAACCCCCAAAAATGAACAAAAAAAAAAAAGACTTATTTTTTCATTTCTGTTTATTCCAATAAGATCAGTGTGTATCTTTTCGACCATTATATAAAGGTTCAAATGCCTTCAAATGATTCTGATTGAAAAAAAAACACTGTCGGGTTCAAACAATCACACTGAAATTAAGAAAACTATATATAAGAAAACCATATAACAAAACTTTCTGATCTCTTTATACAAGTAAACTTCATCAACTCTGTCCTCATCATTATCATCTTCATCTATATCCTGCTCAGCAGATAAAATCACATCTTCTTCACAAACACCACTCATCACACTTTTATTAACAGATGCCTCTTCTTCATCAACATCTAAATCAAAATCTTCATCAACACAGCTGTCATCATCATCATCATCAGTTTGTTCATCTGTAAAAGGTATGAAACATTTAAGTATTTTTCAGGTCTTGACCAATTTTCATACAAAACTAAACAACCCACGATCCAGCATGCCCGGTCCAGACAAGATTACACACAAATCAAATAATCAAAAAAAATTCCATAATCGAATTTTGCACCTGCTAAATTATCTTCAAGAACGCCAAGCATTCCGGCATCTTCAAAGCCCAATTCTCGTGTTGTATTTAACACCTATACAGTACTAATGCTGCTAGACATCACAGATGACATTTCACTCTCCTTTTCCAGAAATTATGTATATTCACAATCTTATAAATCAACTTAATGACTGTTATTGCAGAGAAAGTTGGAGATAAATTCCGCATGGAGTAAACAAGAGACAGGAAGTAAACCGGAAGTTAACATGTGACGGGCACTGCGCATGTGCAAGCCCGAGCTGACCAATCAGTGTGCTCGTTTCAGATCTTCCTTAGCAACTAGCCTGCATTGTTTACGAGCATGTCGTCTTCGTAATCTTTATTTTATTCACTGAAACGGTTGGTTTTGTCTAGTTTTATGAGGGTAATTGCCAGAAAAATGAAAAAAAAGGCCTTTTTAGTGAGTTTTAGTCAATTTCACGTGAGCAAGTGATCGTTGAATACTTGTTTTAATAGTTTATGCAAAAATCCGAATTTCGATAAAAATGGACCGTTTTTACTTTTGTGGCCTTTATTTCAAAAGTGGTCTGTGCGACAAGTACCTACTTTCGGTGGAGCGCTTCAGACAAACACACGCACACACACACACACACACACACACACACACACACACACACACACACACATACATACATATATATTTGCTCAAGGACCCAACAGTGACAACTTGGGGTCACGGGGCTTGAACCAGTAACCTTCTGGGCATTAACTTGAATTCTTGGGCCAAAACAAACAACCATTCATACTTTTACCTTGGTGCAATCGAACAGTCAATTAGCCTAATGTGCATGTCTTGGATTGTGGGAGGAAACCAGAGTACCTGGAGGAAACCCATGCAAGCCAGGTGAAAGCATGCAAACTACGCTTGAAACACTTGAACCTAAGACCTTCTTGCTGTGAGGTGAATGTACCCAATTATTGAAATATCCATGTAAAAATATCATGAAATGTTCTCTGCACGTACTTGGAGCCTGTTTCATATCACAGCTGTATGCCTAATCATATTATTTATGACATCTGGTGAAGCTGCGAAGATACTGTATAGCATTGCAGTGTTCTGGCTTATTCTATTGCAATGATAGCAATGCTTATACAGCACAGACTGAAGCCATCATCTAAAAAAATATCACTGATTTTTGTCCAGAGTTTTTCACCTTGCCATTTATTGGATTTGTGTTATAGATTGTTGGGCAGCATGTTGTTGTTCATGTGCCTGTGAATATCTCCGTGCTAAGAGTGTTGGGGCGTGTGTTTTGAGGCAGTGGATGAGTCATCTGAATCAGCGATGCTGCTCTCTGTGGGCTGTGTCATCTCAAGGATGGCAGACATTACAGAGATTAAGCTCCAAGTTGACAGGCAGTGTTGGCATTAGCTGCTAATGACTAAGCTGTTCTATTTTCTAGCCTGATCATTTTTAGCCACTGTGTCTGGAATCGAATCTGAGGAAGAGAACCTGAGAAGAGCAGAGAGAAATATATTGGTACTAAAAGGGAGGAAGAAAGGTGTGTGTGTGTGTGTGTATGTATTTTACACATTCAGGAAATATTGGATGCTGCACTATAGACTGTAAATTAGATGATCTATTGTTTCTGACGTACAACTACTATTTGGATCGAGTTGTCAACAAGGTTGAGATTATCTCGCCGTTTTATGTGTGTCATCCTCAGAATACACTTTTCCTTAATAGATCCTCCACTGATTTTCAGAATCAGCAAAGAAAAGGCATAGAAAGAAACAAAAAGATGATCAGAGTCAGGGCAATATGAGTACAGTCAACTAAAATTCCATGTTTTCATTGCAGACATTTTGGGAGAATTGTGTTTGTGTATGTGTGTGTTTGCATGTGTGTGTGTGTGTGTATTTCTATGTTTACTCACTCATTTGCCACACTGCTTAATCCTGTTAGGGTTGCTGGAAGACTGGAACCTATGCCAGCCAATACAAGGCAAAGGTGGGGTACATCCTGAACAGCTGGTTAGACTATTGTAGGGCAACCTACACACAACTATTAACACATGCCTATGGGAAATTTGGAACATGTAAATATAAATAAATAAATAAATATAAATATATATATATATATATATATATATATATATAATGTGTGTGTATAAATATATAATGTGTATATATATAGTGTGTGTATATATATATATATTATGTATGTATATATATATATATATATATATATATATTATGTATATATATATATATATATATATATATATATATATATATATATAATGTATATATATATATATTATGTATATATATATATGTGTGTGTGTGTGTGTGTGTGTGTGTGTATATATATATATAAATAAAATATGTGTATATATATATATATATATATATATATATATATATATATGTGTGTGTGTGTGTGTGTGTGTGTATAATGTGAATCATGGGGGTGGTATGGGGGAAGGTCCTGTCTTGAGGGTAAAACACGCAGAACATATGTCAGTTTGCTGTTGATCCTTCCTGGGTTCTGTACATTTTCCTGACTTTCTCAATCATTGTTGTATTGTTTTTATTGGATAATCAACCTCTGGCAGCACGTATCTAATCAGAGAGCGTTTTACATTTTTCAACCTACAGCGGAAGTAATGATGTAGTACGCCTTTGTACACAACGAAATGGACGACATGTGCTTTCAGCCTGTCCAGCAAGCTGTTAAAGTTTACTCGACTTTCGTCCTTGCGGTAAAATGTGTCAAATTCTGGCAGTTACCATTTGCTATTCAGTATGGTAACCGCACTGCTTAGTTGTTCTTATGGTCACAGGTCGAATCCATGTTGAATTTGATGGGTGATGTGATGGATTTATGATCCAGCAGGATGCATGTTACCACTCTGAGTGCAGTTCAAACTATAAAGTAGAAGTACTGTATGCATTGCGGGCTAGTGGGAAGAACGCTTGTGAGTACTTTCATAAAGCACACTTTGTCCATGATGCTGCGGATGATAACCTGTGTATGAACATGAAAAATCCACATTGTGCATTCAGAAGACATGAAGAAAAGAAGACGGAAGCTGCAGAAGAAACACGGCAGATGCAACCTGCAGCAGAATATTGGAAGCACCTTCAAAAAAATAAAGTTGAAGAAGAGTCTGAGACTCTATCCATACAAGGCAATCGATTGAGGCCCTGAAAGCCAAACAATGGAAAAAATGAAAGCATTATTAAAGCACTTGCTGCCAAAATGAAGCAGAAGAAAGTAAAGGACAATTGCCATTCCACACGAGCAATTCACTGGGACACGATGATGTATAGGTAAAGTCTTGTTGGGCTTTTTACGCCCAAGCCATAGTGGCTCATCAGGCCGGTGCTTATCTCCGGTTTCCGTAGCGTGAAGCGACTAGGAGTACAACTCCTCCTGGATGGGACGCCAGTCCATCGCAGGTTACCTTCCCAGTATATTTTACTGGTACCCATTTATACTGCTGGGTGAACAGAGGCACACTCGTGGTTATGACCTTGCCCAGGGGTCTTAGCACAGTGAGGGTCTCAGTGAGATTCGAACACAAAACCTCCCGATGTATAGTTGTGTAATATATATATATATATATATATATATATATATATATCTTCAGCATCTTTCTTGTGGTTTTACTTTAGTAATAATATATTGTATGTGTTCAGATAAATATTGTGGATATGTTTGGATAATGAGAGAGATTTCCTCTTGGCTTTTCCCTTTATAAGGGATAATAAACTGTTTAATATATTAAATGGAAAAATCACATACAGCGGGACCTCACTTTACGAAATTAATCCGTTTTAAGTTCAGAGCCATTTTCGTAACCTGCATTTTTCGTAAATTGAACCGCATTTTACATGTAAAAGGCCTGATTCGTTCCAAGGCTCCCAATACGACCCCCTAAACCCTTTAAAAATTATAAAAGCATACTTTTTAAGACCTCCTTCTGCTTCAATATCGTACCGATGGTAGATGGGTTTGGCCATATTCCTTTTGCGATATCACTTGAGCCTGTTTCTTCTTCTCACTCGCACCGGAAATCACATGCGCGTGTGGTGCACGCGCATGTGTTGACTATGTCTTCTTAGCAGAGTTACAATCTTACAAATGTTTATGGAAGGTTAAAAGCCTGAGTCAAGAAATAAACCATGAAGCAACAGTAACTCTGTCCTTTACACGAAAAGCATTATGGGAGTGTGTGTGTGTGTGTGTGTGTGTGTGTGTGTGTGTGTGTGTGTGTGTGTGTGTATGAGTGTGTATGTGTGTGTGTGCGCGTGCGAAGAAGAAACGGGTTTGAGTGATATCAGAGGGGCATTTCCGCTTGACCCCTGGCTACTTTCTTCCAATTTGGAATTTCCCATTTTGTGCGTGTGAGTGCGTGTGTGTGTGTATTTAAATGTTTTCGTCTCAAGACAGAACATTGATCGTGGTCCCAGTCCCATCTTCAGTTACTCTTCCCAATTAAACCAAATGATGTGACTTGGCAGTATTATAGTGTCCGCTGAATCCAGTGGTTAAGCTTGAAAGCCCACACACATTCCTGAAGCGACCCACTTCCAGACAGAAAATGAGAGCGAGTGCTGCAAAGAGATGTTTTATTAGCAATAGAAATAAACTGGCCACGTACACTGGCCGGTGACTGTATAATGTACTGTTCATCAATCACCGACTTTAAGGATAAAAAATGTTTTCTCACAGATTTCCTTGTCTCACGTAATTCATTATGGACAGCGCAAAGAAAGAGCCAAAGCTGTTTTTCAATGAAAGAAAGTCACCGTCTGAGATGAACAGAAGCCACCAACCCTTTAATTTCCACAGCATTTCTTTTATGACCAACCAGATGGCTTCTAAAAGTGGGAGGAGTCATTCACTGTATGGCTTTTGTCAACTCATTAGAAGAATTGGCTGCTTAAAGTAATTTATTACTTAATTGGAGTTTTTATGCTACAGTTTAGAATTAAACAAATACAGAACTGGACATTTATGCAATCTGGATTCACTTTCTATGTTGGTGTGGGTCGTGTATTTAAGCATAAAGTAACTCTGCTGTCTGCATTTTTACCAGTAGCCCCAATCACAGAACTTTGAGAGTAAAATTAAAAGACAAGTGCATGAAGGTATTGTATTTATGGAAAACAATTTTTTTCATCTAAACGGCTGGACATTTTGAACAGTCAGTATGCCAGAAATGAATTGATCTGGGAATTATGTGCATTATGGGATCATGTGGTGAGTCCATCAAATTTCTAATTTAATTATTTCTCTATTTAAGTTATGATATATTTAATTAAATATTATTTATCTTTCTTTTTCTTTCTCTTTCTTTATTTCTACATGATTTGTGTACGAACATCGAGATATTTATTGTCAACTTTTGCATGAACAATGAAAATCAGTTTATCAGTTCCTTATTTAGTAGCAATTATAAAAATAAAGTGCACACAAGACAACTAAGGAACTACACTTAGCTATACATGTGCATCTACCTACATACACATATACACCCATACCTATATATATATATATATATATATATATATATATATATATATATATATATATATACACACACACACAAAAATAAAAGGACAGGACAAAGACTTTCTATTGAAACTCCATTTATCACTACAGATCTGTTTCGAGGGGTGGAAGAACTTCTATAATCACCTGAAGAGAGAGGATGGTTTCACCACCCCTCGAAACAGATCTGTAGTGATAAATGGAGTTTCAATAGAAAGTCTTTGTCCTGTCCTTTTATTTTTGTTTATTTGCTCTACCAAAAAGTATTGAGCACTCTCCTACGGAAGGATCTACTCAGAAAATCATATATATATATACATACACACACACACACACACGGACAGTACATACATATACAAACATCAACTGTATCCTACATACACATATAGTTATACATACCTATATACATATACTGTATTTGACGTAATAAGCGCCCTGCTCCAATACCCCCCCCCCCCCAATGTTTTTGATCTTGCGTCTAACAACTGCCCATGTGTACTGGGAGCAAAGTCAGAGATCAAACTTCCCAATTTTATTCAATCAGTCTCTGTAACAGTAAAATGAGGCATTCACTGCCTGTAAAAGTGAGTTTACATGGTATTTCAAGACCCCCTGTCACTGGGGAATGTCTATAATGTTCATCAGTAACAACACATTTGATTGTTCTGCTGTGCTTTAGAAAACAGGAAAATATTTTGTTGTGTTCTCTTGATAAATGTCCAACAACCGATGAACCATTAGAAACTGCTACAGCAAAACTATGGGATGCTCTGAATGAATGGAGCGATGAGCCAGATATGGACCAATCAGAAAGTGATGAGTATTTTTCACCCGATTCTCCTGCTCACTAACTTCATAAATTTAAGGACGTTCCTGGCCATGTGCTTTTGTTTGTTTGTGTTGATTGGTGCCATGTGCTAAAGTTGACATTTGTGTTGAGTGGCACGATTTCACTTCCGGGAAAATGTTTAAAGGAACAGCACCGAGAGGGAAAAGTAAGGGGTCTTTTTTAAAAAAAAAATTATTCTGGTTTCTCTTTATTTTCAGCTTTCGTGTAAGTAGTTTGGTTGATACTATAAAATTAATAACAGAAATACCAGTAAAACTCTTTTATTGTTCTGTTATTATTCATGTTTTCCACCTCGATGGTAATAAGCACTTACCGTTTCACTCCGTTGGCAACATTTTAATTAGCACCCACCCACTCCAATTTTTTACACGTGAGCACTTATTACGTTCAATACGGTACATATACACATAGACATACATATATCCTACATACTCCCATACCTATATATATATATATATATATATATATATATATATATATATATATATATATATATATATTAAGTACACATCTGCAGAACATTGTATTTTTATTAACATTAAAAGCAAAAAAATATATAGTTCAACTTACAATACAGAAGAACTTCATTCACGGTTTTTTTGTCTGTAATTGAAAAAAGTAAAAGTGCACCATTGTGCCTGAAATTAAATAAGTTGAATGAGTTTAAATAAGGATGTATTTTTTTATGTCTTAATATCTCCATCTCTCTCCACCTTTCTCTTTGTTCCTGTTAGAAAATTTTCCGTGTTGTTTCTTGAGGGGTTGTTTACTGAACTTCATATTGTTTGCTCGTGCGAAAAAACTGCGACACCATAGCGTGGCAATGAGAGCGCCTCTGCCAACTATTGGAGTGAAGGTGCAATTACACTTAATTCTCGTACACAATTCCAGAAAAGCATGTTCCCCAGGGTCATCCCCTCCCCCCCCGGCATCACACCGCGCCCTCCCTGGCATCATACCGCACCCCACTGTTTGAGATGCACTGAAATACGCACATACATACGTATATCCTCCATACATTTATATATCTATTCGCATATTCACATTTTTACAGACCTATACATGGATTTACATATCCACACAAATATAGGAGGATCAATGATATATCATGCTTTTTGAAAAACATGATTAAAGATGTTATTACGATTTTTTTTTTTTCCATGACTGCACTAAACCCCAGCACTGAATTTGTACGTATTTACCATGAATACAATTATTCTCCTACACGTACATTCTTATATATTGCTATATTTCTGATTTCCTCTTATTTTTAATTTTTCTGGAGTCATACGTTGTTTCTGATCTTCAAAAACATTTCACATGATCCACAAGACAACATGAGTAGACAAAATTCACCGCTTTCCAAATGATTCTATGATTTGTTGAAGGAAAAAACCCAACACTTAAGGTAGACTGCCCATGTGAAAAAGTAACTGCCCTGAACCTCAATGCTTCGTTGTTCCACCTTCAGCAGCAATAACTGAAGTTAGAAATGAGTACATCAGAGGGACAGCCCATGTAAGATGTTTTGGAGACAAAGTCAGAGAGGCTAGATTGAGATGGTTTGGACATGTACAGAGGAGGGATAGTGAGTATATTGGTAGTAGGATGCTGAGGTTGGAACTACCAGGCAGAAGGCCTAGAGGAAGACCAAAGAGACGATTTATGGATGTGGTGAAGGAGGACATGAAGGTCGTTGGCGTCAGAAAGAAGATGCGGAGGACAGGGTGAGGTGGAGGCGGATGATTTGCTGTGGCGACCCCTGAAGGGAACAGCCGAAAGTAAAAGAAGAGCAGCAATAACTGAAGTCAAATTTTGGCCCAATCGTTTCACCAAATTTCTTTTACTTCAGGATTTTCTTCTGTAAACGACTCATTTCAATCCAAAACTCTGTCACAAACACAAAAAAGGCTTTGTTTTGTACACATGTGAATTTGTGTGTAGTATAGTAGTGTTTTCGTCATAGAAATAAAAAATTATGGCTGAAGTACAGGTTTGTGCTTCTATACATATCAAGACCGGTTATTTTCCCAGACGTGGACATAGAAACTGTCAGATTGATTTATTCTTCTTGGAACAGGCATGTCAAGGATTTCAACAGGTTGACATATTGGCACGAGAGCACAGTTTCCCTTTTTAGCTGGAGGACCAAGGAAGAGACCTTCACCAGAAATGACTCAGTACCGTGACTCTCAATATTGTAACTGTAGGGCTCTGAGCATTACTCTATAGCTCATGAAGTTTAAAATAGACCACTCTCTAATCATCTCACTCAATTGGTGAACTACTTAATTCTACTAGGGTAGTGTGAGGTTGGCTCCTATAGTGTGGATGGTGGGCGAAGATGGGGTACACCCTGAATAGCTCACCAGACCATTGCACGGCCAACACGCATATCTATTCACACTCACACGTTGGGACAATTAGGAACAGCCAATAAGCCGAATGTGTATGCCTTTGGACTGTTGGAGAAAATCGATGTACCTGAAGGAAACCCATGCAAGCTCAGGGCGAACATGTAACCGCCACACAAAAATGCAAGTACCTACCAAAGGTGGTCCCAGGAAGGAAAGCCAGTGAACTGGTAAGAGTGTCATTGAGTTCCTAATATCAGTTCATTTAACTGAAAGAGAAAAGATTTCTTCCAGTAGAACGTCCTATATCAGTCACCAGGCTGAAATCATTGTTTTGATGCTCTTCGATTTCTGTGAATGAAGAAAATGCATCATAAGGCATGCCAAAAGGACAGCATAAAATGTACGTGTTGCCCACATTCATCATTTAACTGATTTATTAATTTTAGGTTTCACAAAAAATATGAATGTGTTCAGGAAACACGGTTGATTGAACACATTCTTTCACAAAAAGTGCCCCAAAGGGGCCACTAATCTGTGTGGGGAGCAAAAGCTAGCACGTCTGGTCTGATCACAAGGAAGGGCTTCTATAACACAAACCCTGTAACTGAAAAGGTGACGGGACGCACAGTACACTGCAGCTTGCCATGTATACTTCAGAGATTTTTGGGAAATATTCTCATGTGGGCACAATACAGAGATCCCTCACTTTCCGTGGTTACTGGGAACCGAGACCCCCCACGACGGCTGATTTCAGTAGGATCGACCCCCTGACTGACGTATACCTACATGTATATAATATCAGTAAATACATATTCAACAGTATAAATGCTTATAATAACAATTAAACATTCAAAATGATGCATAAGATATACAGTGATACCTCTGCTCACGAACATAATTGGTTCCCAGAAAGTGTGTGTAAGGCGAAAAGTTTGTCTTCCGAACATTTATTTCCCATAAGAAACCATTAAAATGAGAATAATCTGTTCCCAGGTCCCCATAAAACATAATTTTCTACTAAATAAGCCTTAAAACTACACAAAAATATACCTTATTTTATGTATAATAAATGTGCTATTGTATTGTAATGAAAGAAATAAACTGTACTGTATAATAAAGTCGTTTTATTTACCTTTGTGATGGTAGTTGATGGCTTGATGGAATGGAGTGGGAGGAGGAGGGAGGGAGGGACTTACTGTTTGGAAGGAGTGTTTGGAAACACCCTTAGCCACACACGCACCCTTAATAGCTTCCTTGTTCTTAAGGATGGTAGCAATAGTAGACTTAGCGTACTGGTACTGGGACGCTGAGTCACACAAACGCACACCTCGTTCGTGTTTTTCAATGATCTCCGCCTGTGGTGGGGTCTTTTTCGGTCCCATAATAGCAAAAGTACACTCAATATGGTCCAAAATGTCAAGCAAACACAAACCACTTCCGCACTCAAAGAAAGGGGTGTGACGAACTGTGATGCCATGAGCGTGCGTCAGCTTCTCGTGGCCGCCACCGTGGCGCTGTTCGACCACATGGTTTGATTCGTCCGCCGAAAACTAGTTCGTCAGCAGAGACTATATGCTCGCAAATTTAATGTTCTTGATGCGAAAAGTTCGTGAGCTTAAGCGTTCGTCAGCGGAGGTTTTACTGTACATTTTTTTTATATAAATACACTGTATACAGACGTTCCTCGACTTATGTTTTTAATTGGTTCCGGACGGCCGAACGTAAGTTGAATGTGAACGGAAGTTGTTACACTGACGTGTGACGTATGACACTCATACTGTACTATACATCCATAAATACCATTACCGTATCTCATAAAACACCCCGAAATCAATTATTATAAACATAACATTGTAAAATAATATCAAATATATCAAATAATATCAACATTCATTTCAAATAAGTCACTTATTTATACCGAGTCACTTTACATGAAGCTTAAAACAGCCAATCAACGCTTACAATATGTGAGGTGCTCAATACCAAAAGTAATGTACTTGCTGTGGGTTATACGGACTTCCGGTCTTTCAAGTGCACAAGGGTGCCGTTGAACTCGTTTAGAACACAGCCTGCACTGATGTGAATCACGGAACGGAGAGTTCTCTTTCCTGGATTTGGGTTTTCATTCATTTTACAACTCTCTTTGCTTAACTGAGTATGCATGGTAGATTGTGTTGATCTGAGCAGATAGTTAATTCATCTCTGTGTATGAGACTTGCACCCATGCTAGTAGGCTTACGCTTCTGACCAACCATATTTGCTTAGGGTTACAAAAGTCAGCAAAACAGTGTAAACACAAAGATCACAGAGATAACGTCTTAACACGAAGGTAACACGATATATAACTTTTATTTATTTATTTATATATATATATATATATATATATATATATATATATATATATATCTATATATATATATATATCTATATATATATATAAAAAACTGAGCTGGGAAGAAGGAGGGGCATGTTCAGTCTGTTGTTTGTAAAAAATGGATGCAGCGTCATTACGTCAGCGTACTATGTAGGTACGTCTAACCTCAACATTTGACTTTTTTTTTTGAAAGAAAAAAAACGTAAAACGGATGAACGTAATTCGGGGAGCGTCTGTATACACACAGACGCGCACACACACTCCAATACGCACCTCACATAAAAATGTTTTGGTGAGGTTGTTTTTTTTTTTTTTGTTTTGTTTTTTTGCATAATTGGCCTTGTTTTGTGGCATTTTCCTTAACTTTCCCCTATTTTTCCTTAATTTCTTCTTTTTTTTTTTTTTTTTTTTTTTTGATGAATATATTTGGAAAAACTCATGATGCGCTGAAGTCGCAGAAACTGAAGTACGAAGTCCTGAGGGATCACTGTAATATAAAAATGGAAAAAGCAATGCAATTTATACTAATATAGCACCATATTAATATACTTTCCTGCTATTAATTTCTTATACTGCATTAGCACAGGGTGGTACAATGGCGTAGTGGTTAGTATGTCTACTTCACAGCAGGAAGGTCTCAGGTTTATGTGCAGTTTGCACATTCTGCTTTTGCTTGTGGGGATTGCCTCCGGGTTCTCTTGTTTCCTCTTACAGTTCAAAAAGACATGCATTACATCTTTTAGCCTAATTAGCTGTTTAAAATTGCCCATGTGTGAATGTGAGTGCAAATGGTTGTGTGTATTTTGGCCCTGTGATGGACTGGTGAGCTATTCAGGTTGTATCCTGCCTTCAGGTATACAGTAGTCTCCAAGTTTGCTGTGACCCTGGTAGGATGAAGTGGTTTGGAGTAAGTGTGTGTGTGTGTGTGTGTGTGTGTGTGTGTGTGCGCGCATTGGGATTCTTTTTCTATAAAAGTTATATTTCATATTCCCTGACTTCTGAGTGCATGCGTATGTGCATGCATGCCTGCGCATGCACATGTGTATTATGTAATTAAGTGCAGTTCAGTATATGGCAGCTGTTCCCTTTTGCCTCCATTGTTCTATTAACATTTCTGGGAACTGGGCCAGATGTGGCTGATCAGATCATCTGTCTGTGGTTGGTCTCAGGTTTTGGGTCTCAAATGTTCTCCAAATATTCCATCATTAGAAATGCACGTCTTTCTCGGATTCTAATCAGTTTTGGATCACAAGCACAGCTGGCTTGCTTTCATTTCTGTCATTAAAAAACATGCTATTTCAGCATCACACACTCGTGGTAAGTCATCATGAACATTAAGTAGTTCTGAGTGACTTTCAAAGCAGAAGCAGAAGATTTGCTGATAAGCTATGAAATCTTTTCTAAAAAGACAGAAAATAAACTTGGCTCGACGTTCGTGCTTGTAGTTTTAACATGCATGTTGATACTCTGCACACTTGATCTAAATTAATTTTAGGCTGTTTTGGTAGTAATGCCAAGTAATGTTTTAAATAACAGCTCTAAACGTTATTATTTTTAGTGATATCCAATTGCTAACCTTTCCATCTTTCACTTCAGAATGTAGTCAGAAAACACTGGAAAGACTTATTTATGTCATCCTGGGCTGAAGTTCATGCAGTCATTAAAAAAGCGTTGCTACTTTTCTAACACAATTAAACGAGGCGGCAGAGCTGGAGGTAGCGGAGATGAAAATGTTGAGGTTCTCTTTGGGAGTAACGAGGATGGATAGGATTAGAAATGAGTACATCAGAGGGACAGCCCATGTAAGATGTTTTGGAGACAAAGTCAGAGAGGCTAGATTGAGATGGTTTGGACATGTACAGAGGAGGGATAGTGAGTATATTGGCAGTAGGATGCTGAGGTTGGAACTACCAGGCAGAAGGCCTCGAGGAAGACCAAAGAAGAGATTTATGGATGTGGTGAAGGAGGACATGAAGGTAGTTGGAGTAAGAGTAGAAGATGCAGAGAACAGGGTGAGATGGAGGCGGATGGTTTGCTGTGGCAACCCCTGAAGGGAACAGCCAAAAGGAAAAGAAGAAGAAGATCTATCAAAACCTAGAGCAGTGGTGGTCTAGTGGTATAGGGCAGGGGTCCCCAATCCAGTCCGCGGATCATTTGATACTGGTCCCCAAACAAACTCTTTCATGGTGCAAATTATAGTTTTTTTTATTTGAGATTCCGGATCTTATTTTGAAAAACGACGGTTTGCGACATTACTACAGAAGAACTGAAAGCCCTTCTTCCATTTCCAACCACATATCTTTGGGAGGCGGGGTTTTTTGTGGTGACAGCCATCAAAACAAGACTATGGAGGAGACTCTATCCGGTCCGCAGAACCATTTTCATACATAAAACTGGTCCCAGGTGCAAAAAAGGTTGGAGACCACTGGTACAGGGTACTGGATCATTGATCCTAAGGTTGGGGGTTCGAGTCCCACTCTCCACAAGGTTGTCACTGCCCCCCCTTCCCCGGTGCAGTTAACTGGGTTATCAAAGGCCGGCCATGTCTCTCATTGTCTGTGGTGTGAGGCATGGAAAAGAATCGTTGCTGACTTTCGACAAGAGTAGCTGCAAAGCCGTCAGCCTGTTTTCCTCCTGCGATGGCCTGGCGAGCTGTCAAGAATGTACTCTGCCCTCGCCCAGAGTCGGCAGGGATGGGCACCAGCCTAACCGCTTCATCCTAATTAGGGTTGCCTAATCAGGAAATCCATATATTAGTCTTGTATACACAGATGCTAAACTCTGAGACGTTGTTTTCATCCACATTGTTTTAAAGATTTGTTTAATCGGCAGTCTCAGTGTGGTCTGTTTTTGCTGCTATTATTGCTTCAGTTTAAAAAAAAATAAAAAATCAAGTCTCCAGGTAAAATGTCCCATTTATAATCCCAGCACAAATTGTTATTGTTTAGACGTGAAAGACCCAGACTAAGAAAAGTACACCAAACCAAGGAGCCAATGCTGTATCAGTCAGCCAGGAACAAAAAGCCTGTGGCTAATGTTGTCCCCTGTTCATTCCCTTGTTTCTCTTCGCTCCTAGCTGTTTGCTAACTATCAGCCAACATGTCTGCTGACATAACTGATAAGTCACAGTATCTACAGTGTGCCTCCGTTGGTTGGGTTGGTGCTGTTGATAAAATGTCAGTTTGAAAAAGTGGCTTTCATCATCTGGTCCCAGTGTTTGGACAGAGTGATGTAAAATCCATTGGCAAAGAAAAACAAGCCTTGATTTAGTGTTTAGAGACCCTGAGGTGAGGATAGAATGTTAATGATTCTTTTCACTTCTATATTGGGATGTAGCAGTGCTGTTCCAGTGGAGAAAATATGATCAATTATTCAATTGATAATATGATACTGAAGGCCTCCATTATTCACGGGGTTGCGTTCAGGCCCCACCCACGGATTCTGAAAATCCGCAAATTATCGATGCGGTTTTCAAACCCTATGTATGATATTACATGGCGTTGGTGGCCTAGTGGTAAAGGCTGCTGGATCGCTGATCCTAGGGTTGGGGGGTTTGATTCCCACTCTCCACAAGGTTGTCACTGGGTTCGCAAAGGTAAAAGAACCATTGCTGACTTTTGTAGAGTAGCTGCAAAGTCGTCAGCGTGTTTCTGTCCCTTGCTAAAGGGTTGTGTCAGGAAGGGCATCCGACGTAAAAACCTATGCCAAATCAAACATGGGAATCAGATGATTCGCTGTGGCGACCCCTGAAAAAGGGAAACGCCAAAAGGAAAAGAAGAAGAATACAGTATTGGCGAGCATTTTCTGTGGAATTGCTGAGCACTGAATCTGCTATGGATGTATTGACTACTGCCTTTGAACAAATCATTCCTTATTCATGATATGATTGTACTGACATGTGATTGTTTTTGTTGAACCTGCCGAGGATCTTTTGTTGTGTATCCCTGCATTGCTCATCTGTTCTATACTAGTAGAATCTTTAAAGGGGAAGTCATCGATTCTGGGAAAATAATTTTTCAAACACCGCCTTCTAAATTCATGGACACTCATTGCCAAGGCAACATCACAATCACCTTTTTTTTATTTTTTTTTATTTTTTTATTTTATTTTATTTTTTTTTGATATACATACCTGAGAAATTGAAGTTTAAGGGCTTAGTAGTTACAGAATGGTGGGACTGTGGTTTGAACCCTCGGCCTTTGTTCAGATCAGCCAACCAGAGTTTAAACCAATGAGCCACCACTACCCAATCAGTCACAGGGCGCATTTGTGGTGTCCATGATCACATCCTCTGTTATGATTGGCCGAAATATTGTTGCATTACTGACACTGAGCTGCTTACATTGTTTCCTTTATACATTGAGTACCTTTGGGACAGCTTTCAGACCATGACTAGACAAGTGTATTGGACTATAATCAATGAGTGCGCCTTTAAGGGCAATTGTTGAACACATTTATTCGAAGGCACTATCGGATGCTCTGACCTGACCATAAAGCAAATCTTTCATTCAATTTCAGAAACCACTTTATCCTGATTACAGTCAATCTGGAACATGTTGCGATAACCCGGGTTTGAAGAACAGTTACTTGTCCGTTGCAGGGCACCTTACGCACACATTTTCATATTCATTCACTCATTCACATCAAGAGGCAATTTAAAGATGCACATTCACTCGTGAGTAGCTGATGTGTTTTATCTTCCATTAGTAGTTCATTTTGGTGAAAGCACTTCAGCTCCTGGGCTTGGTGTCTCTTATTAACATTTTTTTTGGTTCTGTGCCTACAACACAGCATTTGAGACCAAGTTTTAAAAAACAGGAAAAAAACAAGACAATTTCAAATTAAATTTACATATCTATCTATCTAATCTATCTAATATCTCTCTCTCTCTCTCTCTCTCTCTAATATATATATATATATATATATATATATATATATATATATATATATATATGGTGGTCTAGTGGATAGGGCACAGGATCGCTGATCCTAAGGTTGGGGGTTCGAGTCTCACTCTCCACAGAGTTGTTGTCACCCCCCCCCCCCACCCCCCCACCCCCCACCCCCAGTGCAGCTAACTGGGTTATCAAAGGCGGGCCATGTCTGTCACTGTCTATGGTGAGAGGCATGTAAAAGAACCATTGCTGACTTTCGTAAACAGTAGCTGCAAAAGCCGTCAGCGTGTTTCTGTCCCTTGCTAAAGGGTTGTGACAGGAAGGGCATCCGATGTAAAAACCTCTGCCAAATCAAATGTGCGAATCAGATGACTCACTGTGGCGACTCCCGAGAAAGGAAAAAAGCCGAAAGGAAGGAAGGAATATTTTATCCATAATTCTGATGAATAATATTCGATCTACGTTTACATGTTTATCTTCCTGGCAAAGCCAAGTGTTGCAATAATCTCATGGGATGTTACTGTTGTATTTTACCACGGGATTTGTTAATCAACAGCAAGGTCGGTCAATTTCCACGAATCAGCGGCGACCTGACATACACTCCGTGGTAACCAGAGCCAATCGTTGAATGGGTGCGGGAAACCCAAAATGGCAACGAAAAGAAAGCAAGAATTTTTATAGGAATATTCAAGAACTTATCCATTTATTAAGAAGCATGACAGATACATGACCTTTTGCACAAGGTGCAATGTGAAATTTAGCATTGTGCATTTTGGGGGTTTTGATATTAAAACAGATATGAAGGGAGGCAGACATAGCCAGCTAGCGAAAGGTTTGCTTCCTTTATAACTTTTTTTTTGTCCTGAACTTTCTTACTTGTTATTTGTAAATTCTGATATCAAATATCATTCAGGATCATGCATAATATAATAAATATGCAGTATACCGTATAACGGAAATAAGACTCCCGCTCTAATAAGTGACCCCCCCCTATTTTTTTATTGTGCTTCTAATAACCGCCCATGTGTACCGGGAGCAAAATGGTAGATCAAACTTTCCAATTTTATTTGATCAGTCTCTGTAACGGTGAAATGAGGCGTTCACTGCCTGTAAAAGTGAGTTTACACGGCATTTCAAGACCCTTTAAAAAACAGGAAAATATTTTTCTGTGTTCTCTTGGTAAATTTCGAACAACCGATGAACCATTAGAAACTGCTGCAGCAAAATTATGGGATGCTCTGAATAAATGGAGCAATGAGCCAAATATGACTTATCAGAAAGTAATGAGTATTTTTTCACCCGATTCTCCTGCTCACTCGCTTCATCAATTTAAAGACATTCCTGGCCATGTGCTTTTGTTTATTTTCGTGCTGTTCAATGTTCTATGTGCTAAAGTTGACAGTGTTGATTGGCTCTTCGGAAAAATATTTAAAGGAAATGTTTAAAGGGAGGGAAACATAACGGGTCTTTTTTTTTTTAAATTATGCTGTTTTCTGTTTATTTTCAGCTTTCATGTAGGTAGTTTGGTTGATACCACAAAATGAATAATACAAATACCAGAAAACTCTTTTATTCTGTTTTCCACCTCGACAGTAATGAGCACTTACTGTTCCACTCCGCTGGTAACATTTTAATAAGTGCCCACCCACATAATGACATTTTATATTCTATATTATAATACCAGTAGAATTATGTCAAATAAACATGGTTTTCTCAAATATGTGGTTGTTTCATTATTAATCCAAAATGCAGTAAAATTTGACAAAGATAACCTGTACGTTCATATATGTAATTTTGTGGAATCCTAATTTGAGTACTAATTTTGTCTATTTAGAATACTAATTTTCAGCTCAAAATACTAATTTTTGATTTATTGACTACAAAATGGTACTTTCCTGGGTTAGAAGCCCTGTGTATGTATGTATGTATATGTGTATGTGTGTGTGTGTGTGAACATATATATATATATATATATATATATATATATATACATATATATATATATATATATATATATATATATATATATATATATAGACATCTATGTGAACATAAAACATCACACAACCCGTAACAACCAGACCCTGAGGCTGTAAGGCAGTAATGCTACCTGCTGCACCATAGCAAGTAAAGCCCATCACAGGACTGTTGCAGTCATGCGTTTTTTGTTTCTATAGTAACAGTTAATTCAGATGGATTTGTGTGGAGGATTATTACAAGTGCATAGAGGAATATTATTACATTATCTCAGAATGAACCCAAAATAAGTTAAGAAACGCAATGTGCTGTTATTAGGGTGATGTTTTCCCGAAGATGATGCTCATTAGCATTTATCTAAGGAGTCGCCACTGGCAGTGTGTTGGGTAATAGTAAGTTTTCCAGCAATTCCGAGTCATGTGATGTATGTTTTTTTTTTTTTTTTTTTTTTTTTTTTTTTAACTTGACAAGCTGCTTAAGGTCCTGGTTTTGTAATAATACGTTTCAGAAAGTAAGAGGACTATGTGTATTGCTGCTTGAATAAATTATGATGGAAGCTCAATTTTTTTTACATTTATGGCATTTGGCAGACATTGTCATCCAGAGCAATTTAGATTGTGCCTTGCTCACTGGCCAACACTGGCAACATAGTTGGATTGGGGCTTGGTCCCTTGAGTCACTTTTTTTCTTCACTTGTTCTTCTGGGCTATTTCATAATGTGTTTTCTCTTGTGTTTTCCTTTTTCACAAAGGGCTACATGGAGATCTCTTTTAAAAAAAGATTAATTGTCAATCAAAAAAACCTGTAAATTACCCTTGAACCCAAAAGGTATTTTACTTCAGTCGCATAAATTCACCGTTTGCTTGTGTGCATGTCCATTTAATTTCTGAAGCTTTTAATTTCTTTTCAGACTAAAATTGGGTCTCCAGACTGCGTCTGTTCCAGTTTTTGGACTAGGTCAATACTGTGTGATATTCAGTCATTATTCTATCAGAACAAAGGGGCAGTGGTGGTCTAATGGTATAGGGTGCTGGATCGCTGATCCAAAGGTTGGGGGTTCGAGTCCCACTCTCCACAAGGTTGTCACTGTCCCCCCCCAGTGCAGCTAACTGGGTTATCAAAGGCGGGCCATGTCTCTCACTGTCTATGGTGAGAGGCATGTAAAAGAACCATTGCTGACTTTTGTAAAGAGTAGCTGCAAAGTCGTCAGCGTGTTTCTGTCCCTTGCTAAAAAGGGTTGTGACAGGAAGGGCATCCGATGTAAAAACCTCTGCCAAATCAAACGTGCGAATCAGATGATTCACTGTGACGACTCCCAAGTAAAAGGGAAAAAGCTGAAAGGAAGACAGACAGACAGAATTCTATCAGAACAACAAAAAAAAAGAGGGAGCGAGAGAGAGAGAGATTACAAGTGAAGTGAAGCAGCGCTACTTGCTGTAGCTTGGTATAGCTTTCGCTCTCTTTACCTGAACAGTAATTCCTGATTCAGCAGTTCTGCCATGCCGTGATACACGAAATAGAGCAATAAGCCAGAGCACCTTCTGTGCCTCCCCACCCCCCGCCCCTTCACTTTGCTCTTCTTCTTCTATCGTATGCTGTTGTTTCTCAGCCATTCAACCGCGACATCCGTGGCCTCATGTAGTTCATAGAGGCCTCCTGTCAGTTGTGTTTCAGGGCACTCTTGTAGTATGTGCTGCATAGTTTGGATAGCTCCACAATCACAATTTGGTGAGTCAATGTATCCCCATTTTTCCAACATGTATCGGCACGGGCCAGTACCGCAGCGAAAACGATTCAATTTACACCACAGGTCTCGACGAATATCCATACCATTTAGTTGTTGGATCATTCACGATGTCCCTGTTTGGTGCTGTTCCCTTATTCCATCTGGATTGCCAAGTAGTCTGTTGTGGGCAGGTTAGACCAGATGGGTTTTCTTGAAGTCAGTCGGTATCGTGGGTGGTGCTCAATATCATTCAGCAGGGGAAGGCCTGGGATCTGGAGTGTAGAGTCCAGTAACTTTGCAGTGACAGCTTCCCTGCGGATATCTGGCGGAGCAAGATTACACATAACTGGCAGCCAGTCTGTATGTGTTGATTTTAGTGTACCTGATATGGTCCGCATAGCACAGTTCAATCTGGTGTCAACTAGTTTGCAGTGAACTGAGTTCCTCCAGACAGCAGCACAGTATTCCGCTACAGAGTATGACAGTGCTAATGTTGCTGAACGTAGTGTCCTTGCACTGGCTCCCCATGTAGTACCAGCCAACATCTGCACCAGGTTGTTTCTTGTTTGAACTTTCTTGGCTACTTTTTGCAGGTGGGCTTTGTATGTCAAAGTCCTGTCCAAGGTGACTCCAAGGTACACTGGTTTTGCATCATGAGACAGGCGGCGGCTGTTGAGTGTTATATCTAGCTCTTGTTTACTTCTAGCGTTGTGTAGGTGGAAAACACTAGAAACGGTCTTCTTCACACTAGGTTGAAGCCACCACTGTTTACAGTAGGTGCTCATATGACTCATGTCCTCAGTTAATCTCTCATTCAATTCATCAAATGTTTTTGCTTGGAGAGCAAAGCATATGTCGTCTGCATATACAAATTTACGAGAGTGTGTGATGGGTAGGTCATTGGTGTACAGTGCAAATAGGGTTGGTGCCAGGACAGAACCTTGGGGTAGTCCATTCTTCTGTGTTCGCCATGCACTGCTGTATCCACCAGGATGAACACGGAACCGTCTGTGCTGTAGCAATAGCTCAACTGTGTTTACTACCCAGTAAGGAAGGATTTTTGATAGTTTAAGTAGAAGACCTGAGTGCCACACTGTATCATATGCAGCTGTCAAGTCTAGGAAAACTGCACCAGTCTTTTTATTCTCCTGAAATCCATTCTCTATAAAGGTGGTGAGTGCTAGCACCTGATCTTGGGTGCTTCTACCTGGTCTAAAGCCGGCTTGGTCAATGTTGAGTACAGCTTCTACATCATCCTTAATTCGGTGTAGGATAATGCGTTCCAGTAGTTTATAGCAGACTGAGAGTAAGGATATGGGTCGGTAGCTAGATGCTAGTTTTGGGTCCTTCCCGGATTTCAGGATAGCGATAACCTTTGCTTCTCTCCATAGCTTTGGCAGTTGTCTTTCACGTATGATACGGGACATGAAGGCTGCTAACCAGGTTTGTGCACGTGGTCCAAGGTGACAAAGGAATTCTGGAAAGATTCCATCATATCCTGCTGCCTTCCCAGATTTCAGTGACTTCAGAGCAGTAGTGACCTCTGCACTTACAACTGTTTCAGCTTGGGTTGTATTTGTATGGGCAGACCTTCTAAAGTCTCGAAGCTCTTTCACAACTTTTTTCTTTTGGGTCTTTTCAATGGGAGTTTTCCTAAGCTTCACTAAGTGGTTAGCAACAGCATTCGGTTTCACACTTGGGCGTGACAATTTTGGTGGTTGCTGTCCTGTTCCGAGGTGTCTAAGAAGCTTCCAGGCTTTGCGGCTTGAGTGGGTAAAGTTCTGTTTTTCAGTAAGCTCTTCCCATCTTGCCCGACGTGCGTTATCTAGTGCACTTATCAGGTGGTCGGCAATGTCAATGCTTCCAGACTCCTGGTACTCTGTCAAGAGTTGTTGGCATTCTTCGTTTAGGCATGGGGTGTATGTTGGTCTGTACCCCCTTGGGATGGTACTTCCTGCAGCTTTGTAGATTGCAAAGCGGAATCTTTGAAAGCATTTCTCAATGGGGATGCCAGTTTTGGGTATACAGACAATGCTCTTTTCAGTTTTTTCGGTATACATTTCCCAGTCAGCCTTCCTAAAGTTCCATCTCGGTTTCTCAACAGATTTGGTGAGTGGTATCCGGAGTCCAATGTGTATCACAATGGGTCTGTGCTGACTTTTTGGGAAATTATCAAGCACCTGAGGTGTCGCTTGGAGAGGATGGCCTTCTGAGGTTGTAACCCAGCATAAGTCTGGGGAGTATCCTTGGTTCCATCGTGCTGAGTGGAAAGACCGGCGCTGCTTCAGGTCTAAGACTAGGTGGAGATTGTTTGATGATTCTGTCAGCCAGTCACCATTCTCATCTTCTCTATCATATCCCCAGATGGTATGGTGGCTATTCAAGTCCCCCAAATAAATTGCTGGGTGTTGATAGTTTGGAAGTGGTGCATCAGACCATTGGGCAGGCGGAAGTTTGTACACATTTGTGACGGTGTAGCTTCCAATACGGATTGTGTCATAGTATTCTGCTGATTCTACCATTTCAACATCTGCCATGTCTGAGCGTACGTATGTTGCACGTCCATGCTTGTTATGGCCATACAAGGAAATAAGATCATATCCATTTACCTTGAGGCGGCATGCAGGTGCATCAGCAGCAACATGTGTTTCCTGGATGCAGATCACATCTATGTTGTTGGTAAGGCATATTTCAGAAAGTATTTCTCGCTTGGCAGCTGATAGGCCCTCCACATTGATTTGGAGGAGTCGCATAGTGGGGCCGACGTCTTGAAAGTCGTGGCGTCCATTATTGTTGTTGTTGTTTGGCTGAGGACTGGGATTCATTTTAGAATTCAGTCGGCTGGTTTGGATCATTAGTTTCCCCAGATGGGTACTGACGAGGGATGCGACGTGAACGCTGATCCATTATCCCCCCGCTTTGCTCTGATCTATTGGGTATTTGTGGTCGGTTGGGATAAAGAACAGCATTATCATTAGCACTTGTGTTGTAATTATGGCCGAGATATACAAACCTGAAAGATATATTACTGGATTCTTCATGCTGTACCTGGTAGTTTCATCTTGCTTTTGATCTGGGGTGACATGGTTAGAACTTGCGTCTCACACATAGAAGGTTCTGGGTTTGAAGCGACCACTTTACTGGGAGCCTTTCTGTGGGAGATTTGCGTGCTCAGCCTGTTTCTGTTTAGGTTTCCTCTGGGTACCTTGTTTTTCCCTCTCACAGTCCAAAAAAAATGCGAAGTAAGTCAATTAGCTTTTTAAAATTATCCATAAATGTGAAGGTTCTCGTTCTCTCTGTATTATATTACGGTCTCACACAGGTGGAATTATTTTTACAGCAGATGAAGGTAGGTGGAAGTTAAGTTCAACTGGCATTAACCAATAAGTATTCTGGGGTCTTTCATTGTTATACCGGAGAGCTGGTGTGCCACTTTGAGGACAGGGAGGGTGTGGCTTTCATTCCTGGAAAGATTGGTCATGTTGAAAAATGCCATGGTTAAGCATAGGATCAATTTAGTGTTATTTTCAATAGGTACTGTCTTCATTTGCGTATTTTTTGCACTTATATTTGAACTCAATTAGCAAAATAGTCACGTGTCACCCAGCTTTGTACAACTTTAGTGTTGGCCTTGCAAACCTGTCGTCCAGTGTTGACGGTGGTTGGCTCTGAGACCTAAGCACATGTTGAATTGTATTTTATCATAAAATGTTTTCCTGGGTCTACATTTGGATCAAGGTTCATTTGTTGATAAATTCTGGAATAAGTGTTTTCATATCCAAGGATCAGGGTGGGCAAGTTTTCCGGTGTATGCCGGAAATTCCGGTTTTCCCAAGACTAAATTAACTATTTTTCTAATTCGTATAGATCCGTTGAAATTTTTCTCGGGGGGGGGGGGGATTGTGGGTTGGGGGGGGTGTTAGAGGTGTTCGTCTGCTTGTATTTTCGCAATCTACCATGCATACTGTCGTGTGGATCACGGGATTACATAGCACATAGGGATTACATAGATAGGGCATTTTTGACAAGTTCGTCAAGCATTTTTCCATTCAGGTGGGCACATTTGTGTCAAGCACGAAAAAAGCCCAATCTAATACAGCAACAGTCTTCCCCAGTATCCCTCATTCTTTGGGCCAAGTTATAACGATGCTTTTGATTGGCTCATCCTATGAAAATGCAGCTATTATAAAACCTGTTGTTTCTGTGAGCCTCGCCTGCACATGCTGCCTAAAATCCTGCATTGTCGCGAGCAAGAACCACTGGCAATACTGTCAATATGAAGTTTTTATCGGAAGGCTACAATACAAAAGAATTGGAAAAGACATATAGAAATATATGGCGGTGGGAATGGATAAATGAGTGTGAAAAAACGGTGACAAATGGGGAATTATGGCTCAGAAAACCGGATACCTCTGGAGTTGCGTTTTGTGATTGTTGTTCCAAGACAATAAAGTACGAGTCCAGCAGGAAGAAGGGACTGAAAAATCATGCTGATGAGTCTAATCACATAAGTCACATAAAAAGACCATTCAGAGAAATCAGGTATTTATACCCAGTCTACCCCCCCCCCCCCCCATGCAGCTAACTGGGTTATCAAAGGCGGGCCATGTCTGTCACTGTCTATGGTGAGAGGCATGTAAAAGAACCATTGCTGACTTTCGTAAAGAGTAGCTGCAAACTCGTCAGCGTGTTTCTGTCCCTTGCTAAAAAAGGGTTGTGACAGGAAGGGCATCCGACGTAAAAACCTCTGCCAAATCAAACGTGCGAATCAGATGATTTGCTGTGGTGACTCCCGAGTAAAAGGGAAAAAGCCGAAAGGAAGACCAACAGACATACCCAGTCTAACTTTTAATGTCAGATCGTAACATTAGCTAATATTGTGTACTATGATTCCAATAATGCAGCCGTGAGGGCAAGTTTAATGATGATTGAGGGGAGGGGGTGGGGGGGATAAAACTGGGCACATGCCTCCTGGAGTGCCCAGATTAGGGCAACGTAAAGGGAGATTATGCTCAATTTTTTTTTTTTTTTCATTTTTCAATGTAGTTGTACATTGAAAATAGGAAGTTTTTTCAGTTGCACATATCTGAGATCAAGATTTGTAGTATCTTATTTCATCAGTATGAAACACTGTGATTAATAAATATTTCCTGTTTAAGTCTGCATGTAAATAATTTTTCTTTGTTAGGTTTTTCCTGGTTGTACAGTGTATATACATTGTTAAAAAAGAAAGTGTTGCAGCAAAGAAAGTGATCACTTCATTTCAGTTGAAATTTGTTTGACGGTTTGACATATTTCGACTTTTAATTATAAAATTTCTTTATTGTACATGAATAGATGAAATGTTCCAAACATGTGATGTGAATTTGTAGCAAGTCATTGTAAATGTTGGTAAAATATTGCATGATAAACAACCATTTTAACTTGTAATTTAAAAAAAAAGGGCTTTGCCATGCACACTCAACTACGTCTTGCATTTTCAGGTTTTTCAAAATTCTTAACTTGCACCCATGAAGGATGCGAGTGATGCATCAACAAGGTGTGCAACTACAGTGGTACTTCACCTTACGAAAGACCCAAAAAACAAAAAATCCATGTTAAAAAACACTTTTACCGTGTCTAGATACGAAACAAATTCACGATATGAAACACGCGATCTCAAAAATTCAAACAATGCGTGAGTTGCTCTCCCATTGGCTTTCTCCCAACATCCCGCCCCGCTGGCCTCCCATTGGCTATCTCCCAACATACCGCCCCGTAGGGCTCCCTCCGATCGGCTATTATCGAGCTGCATCTCCATAATACCCATGATGCTTTTCGTGTGCTGTCAACCTTTCTAACACGCGTAAAGAACAGAGTTACTGTTATTTTGTGAGTTTTTTCGAGTGTGCTCATTGCAACTTTATTTTTTGGCTCTGGCTTTTAACCTTGCATAATCATTTGTAAGATTATAACTCTGCTCAGAAGTTATACACACACACACACACACACACACATGTTTGATTCCTGGTGAAAGTGACTCCCGGTGCGAGTGAAAAGAAGAAGCGGGCTCGTGGCATGTGGTTGAGTGATATCGCAAAGGAATATGCCCAAACCCGTCTACTATCAGTACAATATTGAAGCAGAAGGAGTCCTTTAAAGGTATACTTTTATAATTTTTAAAGGGTTTAGGGGTAGTATTGGGGGCCTTGGAACAAATCATTTAAAATGCGGCTCAACTTATGAAAAACCAGGTTATGAAACCACTTCTGGAATGGATTAATTTCGTAAGGTGAGGTACCAGTGTATTAACCATGACCTACTGCCTACTGAGTCTACTGGTTGTTTTTTGTTTTTTTCTTTTTTTGTACAGACAGCCCATATTGGCTGAGCATCGATTGTAAACAATTTGTAATATGAGAGTTAGCTCATGGGTGCAAGTATAATTTGAAGCCAGTCATAGTTCTGTTTTTTTTAAATGGAGCCTGTAAAAAGTTTGTTAGCTTGCCTCTTAAAGCAGCAGCTTCCGTAGAAATGTTTTGGTTCCTCGACTTATTTATATTCTCAGTGGCTTAATGCTTGGTTTAGCAAACTTGTATGTTTTTTCTCTGCTGTTTATCATTGTTCTGCTCAAACCAAAAACCTGTCTGTCCATGCTATGTCATTCCATTATCCTTTTAACGCCAGCAGGACCATATGGTCCTCTTAAAAAAAAAAAACCCCGCTAATAACTACTAGATGCATTGTACTCGGTGCTGCTGCCATTCAGAACGTCTTCTATGCTTGTTGTGGCATTGCCTGCTTGGTGCCACGTGCCTCAGTCAGCTGTGAGACAACCTTCAGTGCACAGGATTGTGTTGTTCACGAATTTGTGTGTTATTTGTTATTATTATATTGTTGTTATTGTTATTATTATTATTATTGTTATTAGCATTTTGTTGAAAGAAATGTGTTTGGGGTGTTTCCTTAGGCCCTTTTGATTAGACTCGTGATAAAAAATAATTCGGGAGTTAAAAGGTTAAGCTGAGCTTCTCTTCTCTTGACCCACTTTAAGGCATGCACTGATTGACCCCCACTGTAAATGGGCTCAGAGTCTTTTCTAGTGGATAATATATGATTTGTTTAAAGCTCTTTGGACATTTTCTGAGCTCGGGTGTTTAGTGTGAGACTGTATTAAGTGTGAATAAGAGATCAGCAGATGTAATGGTCATTGTTTTATTTTTCTGGCTTTACTCTGCACTTAGTCATTTTTAGCATGAGTCATTGTGTGGGAGTTTATATGTCAGGCACTCCAGAAATGATGAATAGTCTACCGTGATCTTCAGAAATAATGCATAGACACGCTTCATTAAACGAGTAAAAATTGTTACATGAAACACATTACACATTAAAGAATTTCCTACGCAAACAACATGCGTGGTGATTTATTTTTTGTTTTCGGAGCAAAATGTTGTTATTAAAATGGCTTTTTAAAAGCCCTCCGGAAGAGCTGGAAGAAGTGGCTGGGGAAAGGAACGTCTGGTCCTTACTGCTTAGACTGCTGACCCCTGCGAGGCAAGATGAACGAATGCATTTTTTTCTCCCCCAAATATATTTATATAAAATTATAGATACTATTGGGTAGCACTGTGGCATAATGGTTAGCACACCTGCCTTGTGTCTGGAAGGTCTTGGGTTCGAGTCCCTGGCTTGGCCATTTCTCTATGGAGTTTTAATTTTCTCCCTATTCCTGGATGTGTTTCCTCCCCCAGTCCAAAGACATGTTCCATTTGTTCCAAATTGAGGCAACACTGTACCATACTGGGTAGCACACTCTGCCTCACAGCAAGAAGGCCTGGGTTCGGTTCCTAGCTGTTTCAGTTTGGAGTTTGCATTTGTTCCCCGTCGTTGCTTGGGTTTCATTCCAGTACTTTTGTTTCCTCCTACAGTCTAAAAACATGCACAGTAGGCTAAATGGCTGTTCCAAATTGCCCCAGAGTGTAAGTGTGAATGGTTGTGTGCGTGTTAGTCCTGTGATGGCCTGGCTAGCTGTCCAGGGTATACCCTGCCCTCAGCAAAAGTCTGCTGCAATGGGCGCCAGCCTCTACGCAACCCTAATTAGAATTAAGTGGCTTAGAAAATTAATGGTTGAATGAATCTTCAAAATTGCCCTGAGGTCTAAGTGTGGGTGTGAATGGTTGGGTATATGGTTGGCATTGTAATGTTTTGGTGAGATATTCCGGATTTATCCCACATTCGCCCAGTGCCTCTTGGTACCTTAGTGGAATTAAGATGTTCAGTGAATGAATGGGTGAGTAAATAACTATAGATATTGATGATTAGGTTCATCATTTAATATTGATTTTCAAATATATATGCAATTGGGATCTAATTTCAGCTTCTGGCCATATATTCTGTGGGACAGGCGACTACCTAGGGTATAATACCGTATTTATTTGATAGTCAACGTCAGCCAATACAGCCTGGCAGATTATTTTCATTCATTCTCAATCTCAAGGTCAGTCTATCCCACATATCTTGCAATAGAACTGATTCTATACATTAAAGCCTTTGAGTGTTGAAATTTACCGTCTTATTCACTGATCATTCTTTATGGGAAATTATCACAGAAAGAAAGAGTAAAGTTATTGCGATTCCTGTCCCAGTGGATCTTGAGAAGTGTTCATTTCAGTTCCTACTTTTGAACACTAGGTGCAGCAACAATTATGGCGTCTAATTGAACAGTGACTGATCCGCACCATAACTGCTCAACTTCCAGGATGGTGAACAAATCAGTAGAGCAGTTATACCGGTCAACCCCCCCCCCCCCCCCATTATATTTCTTTGGAGTGCTGACATCATTAGTGGCCGACGCAGCGGATCATCCTTCTGTCTTCTTCACCCATCTCAGTCATGCTAATCACCTATATGTCGAAGCATGTATAACCAGTGTATAACCTGTGTAGCCGACGTATAACCTGTATCATTCAAGATGAACATTTGTTGAATGACTGCTGTACACGTTGAGGCTCTCACCTGCTCAGCCCTATGAAGGGTTTATCTTATTTAATTGAAAAGAGCCTCATGAGCCCATGGGACTGGGCGGCAGTGTTTCATTCGTATTGTATGATGTGTATCTGCAATCTGCTCCAAAGCCTGAGTGCAACAGATCCCATCAGTAAACAAAGCAGAGGGTAATGTTTCATAACAGCTGTGCTTTTGGGGATGCTTCACGAGCTATGATAGTGGGGCCGGTGGCGTAGTGGTTAGGGTGCTGCGCTCATGATCGGGAGGTTGTGAGTTCGAATCCCACTGAGACCCTCACTGTGCTAAGACCCCTGGGCAAGGTCTCAACCACAGGTATGCCTCTGTTCACCCAGCAGTATAAATGGGTACCAGTAAAATATACTGGGAAGGTAACCTGCGATGGACTAGCGTCCCATCCAGGGGGAGTTGAACTCCTGGTCGCTTCATGCTACGGAAACTGGGGATAAGTACCGGCCTGATGAGCCACTAGGCTCAGGTGTAAAAACCCAACAGATTTACCTTCACGAGCTATTATGCAAAAAATGTAAATATACACATTGCAGAATTTTTGTTTTAAAAGGTTCTACTCTGACTTGAGTATATTCTTCACTTCCTGTTTGTCTTATATTTGTTTTTTTTTGTTTGTTTTTTGGTCTTGGTGGTATTACTACTGTAATGCTACAGATTACTATGTAATGTACAGCACGAAACAGATTTATTAGGTTACCTGACACAGCTTAGCGAAATGAGAATTGATTTTGTCCCTGGATTTATGTATCAGGAAGATGGTGATCCCCAATATAAAAGGAGTCTCTTCAGTTACCAGGAATATTATACAACCAATAAGTACAGTGTGATCATTTGGAAATAAACTATAGTCGGTGGCAATGTCTTTCTTGAAACCATTGACTTGTACACAAGTATCAGTGAATCCTGGTGATATTAGTAAACATTACCTTATTTCAATAAGAGAAATATTTAGCCTGCAAGCTGGAGTGATTTTGGTGAGAAACCTTTGTTTTCAGTCAAAATTAAGTAATGATGGTAAATTAAACATACCGTATTCGACTAATAAGCCCCCTGTCCCCATTTTTAAAAATTTATTTATATATATATATATATATATATATATATATATATATATATATATATATATAAAATTGTCTAATAACCGCCCATGTGCACTGGGATCAAAATGGTAGATCAAACTTTCCAATTTTATTCGATCAGTCTCTGTAATTGTAAAATGAGGTGTACACTGCCTGTAAAAGTGAGTTTACACGGTATTTCAAGACCCCCTGCCACTGCGGAATGTCTATAATGTTCATCAGTAACAACACATTTGATCGTTCCGCCGTGCTTTAAAAAACAGGAAAATATTTTGCTGTGTTCTCTTGGTAAATGTCCAACAACCGTGGTCCGATGAACCATGAGAAACTGGTACAGCAAAATTATGGGATTCTCTGAATGAATTGAGCGATGAGCCAGATATGGACCTATCAGAAGTGATGAAGAGTATTTTTCACTCGATTCTCCTGCTCAGTAACTTTATACATTTAAAGACGTTCCTGGCCATGTGCTTTCGTTTATTTTCATGTTGATTGGTTCAACGTGCCATGTGCTAAAGTTGACATTTGTGTTGATTGGCTCGATTTTATTTCCTATAAAATATTTAAAGGAACAGCACCGGGGAGGGAAAAGGAGTCTTTTCTTAAAAATTTATGCTGTTTTCTGTTTATTTTCAGCTTTCATGTAAGTAGTTTGGTTGATACACAAAATGAATAACACAAATGCCAGTAAAACTCTTTTATTGTTCTGTTACTATTCATATTTTCCTCCTCAATGGTAATAAGCACTTACCGTTCCACTCCGCTGGTAAACATTTTAATAAGTGCCCACCCACTCCAATTGTTCAAGCGCCCCGGGTGCTTATCATGTTTAATACGGTAATCACACTTGGGAATGGGCACCTGTAAGCTACGATAGGACAACAAACTAAAAAAAATTTGGAATTAAAATGAGATTTAGTTAAATCATAAATTTACCAGCCAGAGGTTTCCTCCAAAGACAATGTGTGGGAGGAGTTAAAATAATTTAGAATGCAGTGCTACAGAAACTGGAAAAAAATGGAAACCCGATGTTTATAAAGGCCAAAGGAGGTCCTGCTTAATACCGAGCTGTCTGTTGCATATTACATTTTGATCATTTGTTCAAAGTTCTTTATTCAACTCACAAACCGAAATAAAATCTGACTTGTAAGACACTTCTAAAATATTATTTGTATTTTTCATTTGACTGACCATCTATTCAAGAGATTTTGAGACCTGAACACCACCAAACATTATTATGAAGCATTTCCGTTTTCTGTTTATTTTTCATTCCAGGCTGTGTGGTTTATTTTCATGGTTCTCACTTCCTGTCTGCTGTAAAAGCCATGTTGTCGTGGCTGTCCCTGAATAAGATTAGACCAGGCTAGCTGCTGCTAATTATGTTACTGAATCCATCACGTGCATGCATACGGATGTTATTACACCGGCATATGTACTGGAGAATAGATAAATACACTGGAAGGAAATTATCCGTAAAGACAAATACAGAACCTTGGAATTAACTCTGATTTGTCTCTGGTGAAGGTTTATGTGCCGTTTAGAAAATCACACATATTACTTAATATCTGAGTGTCTGATTATTGCGCCATATCAGTTTGCAAGTCACATTTTTCGGCGAGGTTGCTGTCTGAAAACGCACACCATTGAGAATCCACTATGAAGTGACATGAACTTGGATGAGTCTTTAGCTTTGCCATGCTTCTGGCACATTGACTCGCATTCCTGCCCATGTGCTTGGCCTTCAGAGGGTATGTGCACAGGGCTTCATAGCAGGGAGTGGGAGAGACGACTGTTTGATTATCCTGATCTGCAGCTTGATTCAATCCTCCAGGGTCTCTGTGGGCCTTCTTTCATTTAAATGGTCTAAACAAGTCCCTGGCTTAAATTCGATACATGCTGGATTAGAATCACTGGCAATGAATCAAACCGAATGCGTGTGGGTGTGGGGGTGGGGGTACGCATGTGGTCAAATGAGCTGTGTGAATCAGGCGCTGCTGTATAAGAGATATACTGCCTGGTAGTATTTCCTCCTTCATATGCGCGCGTTCTGAAAGCCGTGTGCATTTCCTCTGGTCTTTACTCACCGAAATACAAAGAGAAAAATGTGTTATGGGCGGAGAAGGGAAAGGATGGGAAATACTCCATTATTCAGAATGGTCGGCGTTGCTTTGAGTAACAGATGGGACTCTCTGAGATGGTGCAGAGAAATATTTAGCAAGAATCAATAAAGTCAGTTGTTGTTGTGCAGCAGCAGCTTCCCCCCCACTTCTCAATTCCTGACTGAACTGATGTGTTGTAGACACCCTTCCAGGCCCTGTGGAGTGCTTAGAGCTCAGTCCAAGTTTGATATACTCTGACCGCTCGTTATCGCGAATCCCACTTGAACCTCTTTATGGTTTATGTTCCAACAATTGACATGTTTGTCACATGAAAATTTGTTCAAATTAAAAAAATTAAAAAAAAAGGGGGGGGGGGGGAGTTTGAAGAAAAAAAAATCATGGTTATGACCATACATCAAGAACTGTTCAGAATTTGCTTTCATTTCATTCCTTGGATAAATACATGTGCATCGGACAGGACATGGAGTACATCTGGGAGCTACACTGTGACCGTTTAGGGTCTGGACACTCTGTAGTCTTAGCAGTAGTTTTGATTTTGTAGGACTGTTTCCAGCAAATACAATATTACAGAGGTCCCTCACTTTCCGCGGTTAATGGGAACCGAGACCCTCCCCCGCAACCGTCGATTTCCACGAAGTCAACCCCCTTGACTGACGTATACATACATGTATATAACATCAATAAATACATATTCAACGTTTATAATAACATTAAAACCTAATGCATGAAACATTCAAAAATAATGCATAAGGTGCAAATAAAATAGTGTATAAATACATGCACACACACAGGTACGCACCTCACATAAAAATGTAAGTAATTTTGTTGGGGGGTTTTGGGTTGTTGTTTTTTTTTTTTGTTTGTTTGTTTTGTTTTTGTTTCTTTTGGGTTTTTTTTTTTGTTTTTTGCACAATTGGTCTTGTTTTGCAGCATTTTCCTTAACTTTTTCCCTATTTTTCCTTATTTTTTAATTTTCCGATGAATATTTCTGGAAAAACCCGCGATGCACTGAAGCACTAATTAGCGAGGGATCACTGTAATTATGTTTCTTTCTGGACAACCAAGAAAAACCTCTATCCTATTAACCTTCCAAGTACATTCACTGGACAACCAGTCTTTCTGTTCTTATTTTAAACTCTGGGACTTTACTACCTATTGTTAGAGTGCGAACACTGGAGACTCCTTCACTAATTTAATTTCAGAGAAAGCTGATTTGCAGTACCGCTGATAAAGAAAATGAATCCACACCTACGGTTCACTTCGAACCAGGAACTCAACAGCTCTATTGTAAAAGCGTAAAACAAATCACTCAGTAAGACTATAAATATCAACATGGTGTGATTTAATAATGCATGAAAGCCTTTGTTCTGATTTTAAGGTCATGGGTCAGTCTCCACTCATCTTTTTGAACTGACATTCATTTTAGCGGAGCTTCCACACGCCACTTCGGAGCACCACTGGTAAGGAAAAAGCGTCCAACCGTCAAATTGCTTTTGGAATGTTAGGAAAAACCTGTAGCCCACTTCCATCCCTCCAGTTTTCATCCTTCCGGCATACGTATACACATGGTAACCCTGTTATTATTTGAAAGTTTTATATCTCGAAAAGAAAAATAATTATACAAAATTTTTTAAGTTCTCCCAACCTGCGGTTTCTAAATGATGAACTCTACTTGTCGAGACTAAGGTTGTGTGTTTGGTTACCTCATTTTTATTCCCTTTAATTAACGAGTTATTGAAATGCACTTTGCACTAATCTTTATACATGTAGGACATGTATGGGGTTTTAGAGTCCCCAAATCATAGAGGAGCTCCGCCTTTAGGTCGTATTTATATTTATGTATTATAGACACATATACACACCAAGAACAGGCTGTCTTACACAACATGCAATGTCTGGTTTATTCCCTTTGAATCCCTGTACAGTAACCCATCGCTCATTCGTGGTTCAGTGCTCTCGGCCTCGTGTACTCATGGATTAGCAGCAAACCCGGAAGTTACTGACACGTGATTCAAATTTATCCAATGGCTGAGAGCTTTTGTTTCTCCCTCCTGCTGATTGGTTGCAGATGATGTGTACACCTTTTTTTTTTCTCCTTCGCGCACATGTCATCAACGTGATTGCTTGCATTGTAAATTCACTTTTTTTAGTGAGTTTTTAATTATTATTTCAGCTCTATGATGTCACTCAAACACCCCACATCTTCTCTAGCTTCTAGTAAGGAGCCTAAGCGCTTTATTTATTAATAAATATTATCACAGTACAAAATTAAAAAGTTTTTACTTAATCATTACTGCATTTTACTGCATTATTACTGTATTAATGAGTAAGACTGTCAATAGAATGTGTTTAACAAGCATAGTTTAGTGCATGTAATGCCATGCATAGGGTTTGAAAACCGCGTCAATAACTTGCGGATTTTCATGATCCGCGGGAAGGAGCAGAACGCAACCACCGTTAATGACGGGGTGTTACAGTATGTGTGGTTTGAGTACACACTGTTATTCAGGTGACCTGTTGTCTCAGTTCATCTTTTACTTTATTTTCAGGATTGAAAAAACGCACCAGGAAAGCCTTTGGGATACGAAAAAAAGAGAAGGACACTGATTCCACGTGAGTAGAATTTTTGATCCAGGGTATGAAGCTTTATAAGGTGACATGTTGCATAATTTTTGAAGTATAAAATTTCATTTCATTTTCTGTAGCCGCTTCATCCCATCACGCTGACGGCTTTGCAGCCTACTCTTGTCAAAAGTCAGCAATGGTTCTTTTACATGCCTCACACCATAGACAGTGAGAGACATGGCCGGCCTTTGATAACCCAGTTAGCTGCACTGGGGGTATAAAATTGGGTATTAAATTCCTCAGATGGTTCATGTTTGGCTCTGAACACTGCAATCACTGTCACTACAGCTGTTTAGTCGGTACCTAGGCTCAGACTAATACCAGTGACTGATTCTCTGCTGGAATGTGTCGTGACTGTAAGCTGCTTGAGCAGTCCCGCTGCACGTTTAATGATAGGAAGCATGCTTGAGTGTTCGAGGGAACATTAAATCAAAGGAAAGCTTTCTCAGCCCATTATAGGACCAGCAGCTCCAACCACAAACTCCATTTTGTGTTTCTTTGGGTGTGGAAGTTTGTTTGTATTGAAATCCACGGAGCAGATATATCTAAGCGTAGAATTGAGTTTGGAGAAAATGCCACATGTCTGACTCTCTCTCTCTCTCTCTCTCTCTCTCTCGCTCTCTCTCTCTCTAACAGAGGTTCACCAGACAGAGAAGGGGGGGTAAGTACTACAATGTTTTTGTCCAAATATTATTTTCATTCTTTCATTTTCTGCAACCGCTTAATCCTAATTAGGGTCGCGGGGATGCTGGCGCCCATCCCAGCCGACTACAGGTGAGGGCAGAGTACACCCTGGACAGCTCGCCAGGCCATCGCAGTGCAGAAATACGCTGATGGCTATGTAGCTTACTCTTGTTGAAAGTCAGCAATAGTTCTTTGACATGAACCTCAGTGACAACCTGTTGAGAGTGAGGCTTGAACCCCCAACCTTGGGATCAGTGATTAGGAACCTTTACCACCAGGCCAAGTCTTGCCCCGAATATTATGTGTAAAGCCTAACTCACAACCCACCATTTATATTTTTCACTGGCATGGGCCGCAGTGTTTGGTATCTCCCAGCCAGGCCACGGGAAACCGGGGGAAATTTTTGGAAAGAGTATGGGCATAGAACTTTAAACAGGTTGCATGCTTGACATGCTCGAGGTGTACAGAAAATTGTGTCGTTTGCTCATGGAAAGTGGATCGCTGGCACTCGTTTTCAGTGCGGATGCCTTGCAATTCGTGCAGCTGGAGTACGGGTCGCACTTGTGATACACTGATAATAACCCCTGACTCGCTTTATCACCTTTCAGCTTCTATCGGCTTCCTATATAGAGACAACATGCTGAGTTGTTGGGGCGGTTTGGTGACGGCCATCTTCTCTCCAACAATGCTACATGATCTACCCAATACATACATATATAGCCGGTGTCTTGCCACCTGTACCCCGTGTGGGTCACGCTTGCTGGGTACACATTAAACCTGGGGCTGGAAAGTTAAATGTGTTTCTGTCTTGTATTGTAGGCTGCGCAAATATCATGTATGGAGGACTTGTGTAGTACATCTGAGGTACTACACAGCTACGTCACCAGTACAGTGTGCTACTCATGCATCTCACTGTTGCCAAGAAGCCTCTGCTGGCCGTACTCCTGACTTGATGCAGGAATACAAACACATTACGGGTCCAAGATGTACTGGACGCATATGATTTTTTTTTTTTTTTTTTTTTTTTTTTGCGAGACCTGCCAAATTTGCATGTTTAGGACCAAACGTCTGCACAGCCAGTCCGCAACATTCAACAGTGCTGAACAGACAAAAGTGATGTGCAAGTTTCAAGAACGGGTGGTTTGCAACATGTTTCCGTGTAGACTGCCAGTAGTGGCACGTACATCAAGTTGTGAGTTAGGCTGGGGTATTTCCTCAGTGGTTACATTTTCTTATTATAATATTAATAGCATGAAATGTCCAGGTTTTGCCCTGTGATGGCCTGGCGAGCTGTCCAGGATGTGCTCTGCCCTTGCCCAGAGTTGGCTGAAATGGGCGCCAGCCTACCTGCGACCCTAATTAGACTCAGTAAATGAATAATTGAATGTCTAGGTTTGTTCTATGCAAGTAATATAATTAAATGTAAATAAAAGAGATGTAAATGTTACAGTTGTAAGATCTGAATAATCGTAGAGCTCCGGGGGGTGTTGTCTGTTTTTTGCTTTACATAAGAAACAGGAGATTAACTTTGACCCTGAATATCATATTGATTGAAAAACAGCCCACTGAGAACCACCACGCTGCACATTTTGGTATTTTCCCAACTAACTTACCGAATTCAACCGAAAAAACCATGAATAAATATTCAGTCCCTTGAAAATTTTGATTTACATAATATTAAACTTTATAGAAATTTATTGTTTATATCATACATTAGTGTACCCCTATTGGCAGGGATACGTAGAGGCAAAATATTTAATTGAATGGAAACTTAAAATAGAAAACTTTGGAAATACAGTAAGCCCTCGACATTCGCGGGGGTTCGGTTCCGAGCCCTCCCGCGAATCGAGATAATCCGCGAGTTCTGTATGCGAACGAGCAGCTGGAAGTAAAATACTATGTATCTATGACATGCGCTAAAATATGCTTCTAAAACACATTCTATAGACAGTCTTGCTCATTAATACAGTATTAATGTAGTAAAATATAGTAATGATTAAGAAAACCTTTTCAATTTTTACTCTTATTTTTATTGATGATAAAATATAAACATTATACAGCATATACTGTTGTAAAGCACTCGTTTTAAAGTCTTTTTCAATTCTTATTCCAGTACAGTACCTCAGTTAATTTTGAGAATGTTTGTGCGTGAGATTTTATGTTCTGTAACATGTTTAACAAATGATACCAAAAGGATGAACTTTCTTACGCTTCATGTCCTTTTACATTGAACTTGGAGTGACGTCTTGGAGTGACGTGTCCAAGATGGCGCTGCCTAGAGGGCAACGTCGCGGAGTTCTCAGAGTCAAATTGTTTCTTTGTTCGTTTTAATTTGTTTTATTTGTTTGTTCATGTTTTGCACTATGCTCATCTATCATCTATGCTATGAGCAGCTTCGGGCAACTAAGCACGCAACAACTTCTATCTTGAGTTTATATGCTATGGCAGCTCAATGCTAGCAGTTATCTAGCGGTTACAGCTAAGCCCAGGTGGAGTTCTCAGAGGCTTGGTTTGCACTTCCGGCCATACTACTTGAAAATGTTCAGTCCCTGCGAAACAAGATGGACGAGCTTCATGCTCAGATTGCAGCGCAGAGGGATCTACAGGACTGTGTTTCTGTGAAACATGGCTCGAGGAGAGTACACCCGATGAGGCGATTGCTCCAGACGGCTACACGGCCTTCATCCCCTGCAATCCCAAGCGCCGGAGTCATCGTTCGGTCCCTTCCCGCCTGGGCTTCTTGTCCGCTGGGGTGCGGCTCGCATTGAGCTGCCTACCATAGCATATTAGCTCTGCTACCCGCATCCCGGCTAACAAGCCCAGTTGAGCGTGCTTAGTTATACACGCCCGAAGATACGCCGATCTTATGGCTGTAGTAGAGTCGACCGGTTGTAGACGAGCATAGTGCAAAACATGAACAAACAAAACAAATTAAAATGAACAAACAAACAATTTGACTCCGAGAACTCCGCTACGTCGCCCTCTGGGCAGCAACATCTTGGAGACGTCACTCCAACTTCAATGTAAAAGGACATGAAGAGTACTGTAATAAAGTTTATCCTTTTGGTATCGTTTGTTAAACATGCTACAGAACATAAAATGTCACGCATAAACATGAACTTAGATACTGTACTGGAATAATAATTGAAAACAATTTTAATACAACAGTTCAGAGAAAACCGTCGACTCTCAGGAGAAAGTCTTATTTCTTCAGAAGAGACACATCCAGCGTTTTCTATCGCTTAGCCAGAGAAGACACATAACGTTTGAGTGGTATCATAGAGCTTAAGTGGTAATTAAAATACACACAAAAAAGAGGCTCATTAATAACTTGTGGGCGAACGAGGAAAAAGGGGCGGGACATCAGCTCAACCAATCAGGAGAAAGGAGGGCAGCCATTGGCTGAATTTGAATCACGTGTTTGTTGCTCGGCAGTCAGCGAATACTCAAACCGTGGGTGCAAAACCGCGAATAGTCAAGGGCATACTGTTCTGTGTTCCAGGTTGGAAATTGGAATTTACAGGAACATATGAAAATGGAATTTACTGAAAGCTTGTGGAAGTTTTTATAAATTGAACCATATATAATCTGGAATTTCAACTTCTATTTGTCATGGGCAGATATGTATGCATTGCATTACACATGACACTTTAGACTGATGGCTTTTTTTTCTTTATTAATGAATTTCAGAGGAGGAATTTAACTAAATCTGGTTGGTGTACCAAACATATTTTTTTTTCTTTTTTTTTTTCTTTTTTTTTTTAAGTTTTAGTTCCATGTTGTAAACTAATAGCAAAATTTTAGTTTATTACTAACAATTCCGTTATAATCCCATGTATTCAGATGGAAGGTTTCTGATGAAAACTCTCCAAGATTTTCAATCCTAATAAATAGTCCGCGTGCCAGGAAGCTGTTGTCTTTATCATAGCCTTGTCCTTTTTAAGGAGTCAGAATGTTCTTGTCATGCCACATGTGATTTCTCTGCAATCAAATATTTACAGAAATGTCTCCAGTAAAATTATTTTTACTTGTACTTAAGTCTGGGGAGGGTATTAAAAAAAAACCCCAAAAAAAAACCTGTCGGGTGGTGGTACCTCAGGATGAGGACTGAAAAATCTAAAAAATTGATGCGCTCAGTGTGTATAAGGTTTAATACATCTGGATAAGATCATGCTATGGAACTGATTTCTGCTCTGTTTCATTTGTAGCCACAGAGGAAGAGCAATGGAGCTCCCAATGGGTTTTATGGGGAGATTGACTGGGACCGATATGTAAGCAATTTGTTTTTATTCGGTTAGTTCAGAAGGTCATTAAGTGGTTTTCACTTCATGTTTATTGTTGAACTATGACAGAAGATTGTGTACTGATCAACTGGAGAAAGAAATGCATACAGTTTTGATCAAACACGCTGAGGAAAAATTTAATTCACACCGCATGCATTAGATAATTAAGTAATTTAGTGAATTGGGGTGAAATAGTATAATATACACCCCAATACATACAATTATAAAACCTTATAATTTACCTTTATGTGGGATATGTTGTCTTTATTACATTTTGATACACAGGGATCCCTCACTTTCCGCGGTTAATTGGGACCGAGATCCCCCCTCGCGGCCGCTGATTTCCGCAAAGTAGGATCGACTCCCCTGACTGACGTATACGTGTATGTGTATATAATATCAATAAACGCATATTCAACACTATAAATGCTTATAATAACAATTAAACATTCAAAAATAATGCATAAGATGTAAATAAAATATAAATACACACAAATACAGGCCCACGCACACTCAGATGCGCACCTCACATAAAGATGTAAGTAGTTTTGTTGGGTTGTTTTTTTGTTTTTGTTTGTTTTTTTTCTTGTTTTGTGGTATTTTCCTTAACTTTTTCCCTACTTTTCTTTATTTTTTTATTTTTCAATGAATATTTTTGAAAAACCCACGATGCATTGAAGCGGCAGAAACGGAGGGATCCCTGTATTCAGTGCTAAAATTAAAATACAGTAATAGCATGGAACAATTAATTTTTCAATGTGCATTAGTGTAGTGAACTGAACCCCTTAGATTATTTTATTCCCATTTTTTATTTTTCCTGATATTGTCAGGGACTGAATTTGTGCTAAAATAAAATACAAAGTAAAAGCAAGGAACAAAGAACTGGTCAGTTTAATGAAGTAGGAAACCTCTTCTATGCTTTGCTATTTCTCCATCAGCTCTTTGTTTACGTTGCTGGCTTTAAACTTTACTTTTGTATTGAACTTAATTATGAAGTGATAAAACTTGTACTGTAACCCATACATTTAGCTGTTTTGTATAAAATTATTTCAGTACTGTTTCATTCGTGTTTAACGCATTCAAATTATTAAACTACTTAAAACCAAGAGGGATATTACACTACTTTAAACATTTTATTTTCTTTATGTGGCCTTTTTAAATAGCTTGGACTGTACATCTTTTGCTGTATTTCTCCAAAGTTCACATGTCTTTGATTTTTCCTCATATATTATGCTAATGTGTTGCTCAGGTATTGGAAGCATTTTTTCCCCTTTTTCCATAATTTTTCACACCTGTTCCAGATCTTGACACACACTGTCTTTAATTGAAACCTGATTTGACCAAAATCAACAATATTAATCAGTTAACTTCACACAATAAGCTCTTTTCATATGAACCACACGGTATAAGTACATCGGACCAAACACTCAACCGAAAATACCAAAAATGACCTGTACCTCTGCTGCCAGAATAATGATGATAATAATTACCAAATGTCGGTCAGGTATTTATTTTTCACAACTTTAAAAGCAT
>CM045741.1:13662515-13745015 GCA_024760905.1 Plotosus lineatus | reverse complement strand
TTAGCTGCATTGGGGGGGGGGGACAGTGACAACCTTGTGGAGAGTGGGACTCGAACCCCCAACCTTTGGATCAGTGATCCAGCGCCCTATACCACTAGACCACCACTGCCCCCCCCCCATTAGTGTTCAACTATGGAATTAAAATTAAATTCTGAAATAATTTATAAAGTCTGGTACCGGATTCATTCTAAGGTCATAAAGATTCATGATAACAACCTAATCCATGCTCACAGAGTGACATCACAATTACCGTAGCTAACTCCATAGCCAAATATGACACCTATATTAACAAGATTAATAAAGATCTATGACACCTGCTTATGCCTACATAGGTATTGCTCATAGATGTGCTCAACATTTACGGAACTCGTGTTTATTAGAACATCACCCCGACATCAACCATTTTCATGGTGTAACTTGACAACTGCGTAATGTTCATAGAGCCGCCACTTCCAAATATCATGAACGTATAGTGTTAGTGGGGCTTCACCCATCTGTGGTTTTGTTGTTTGTCTTAAAACAGTGTTTTCTAATGGGATGTTTGTGCTCTGATTGGCTCTTTTGGTCACATCCTATATTAAAAAAGAATTAATTTTGACTCAAAAAGTATAAACTGAGGCACATAAGAGGCCACTTTCGGGATAAAGTAAGAAGATTTTATTTTTTTTACTGTAGCTGAAGCAATTTCTTTGTGTTTTATGAGTGACATGTTTTGAATAACATTTTGTTGATATTGTTAGCCGCCAATCTAGTTCACCACAAATTTGGGAAATGTAGCTAGCAATGGTCGCCAGTGATGTACAGGGACGAGGAAGAGACGAGCAGTAAACAATTCTGTGTCAAAGAAAAAAAAAAAAACAACCTTTGAGAAATTTTTGCGAGATCTTCAAATATTTTCTTGAGAACTTTTGTGCCTTCTATTTCAGTTACCGTTTTCAGTGCAGTCGCAGCATTAAATAATGGAAGGCACAGACCGGTGGAAGAGGTAGGCCAGTGGTGGCCTGGTGGGGGCAGTGGTGGCCTGGTGGTAAAGGGCACTGGATCGCTGATCCTAAGGTTGTGGGTTCGAGTCCCACTCTCCACAAGGTTATTACTATCCCCCCCAGTGCCGCTAACTGGGTTATCAAAGGGCGGCCATGTCTCTCACTGTCTATGGTGAGAGGTTCGTGTAAAAGAACCATTGCTGACTTTCGTCAAGAGTAACTGCATAGCCGCCAGTATGTTTCTGTCCGTTGTTAAAGGGTTGTGTCAGGAAGGGCATCCGACATAAAAACCTTTGCCAAATCAAACGTACGAATCGGATGATTCGCTGGGGAAACTCATGAAAAGGGGGAAAAAGCAGAAAGGAAAAGAAGAGGACAACAAACCGGTGGAAGAGATCCTTAAATTGTTATTTTTATCTTGGTCTCTAATTTGCAGATATTTAATCAGTGTTAGGTGTTGTTCATCTATACAAAAATGAAGCATGAGATATAATGAGAATACCTGGCACAAGGACACCCCCCCCCCCCCCCCCCCCGGTGGAGAGAATATTTTATGGAGTCTATTAAAGGACTTTGATGGAAGATTTCTAAAGGTTGGGGGGACTCAACTATGAACTTTAAAATGCAGTTTTGTTACATCTTGCAAACTCAAGTTTCATTTTTTTCCTCCTCAGATGTTTACAGTGATCCCGCACTTTTCGCGGTTAACCAAAACACCCCCAGAGAACTACGAATTTCCGTGAAGTAGGATCAGCCCCCCCTGACTGATGTATATGAACATGTATATGTGTATATAATATCAATAAATACAAATTCAACGCTATAAATGATTATAATAACAGTTAAACATTCAAAAATTATGCGCAAGATGTAAATACAATATAAATGCGCACGCATACAGATGCTCACCTCAAATAAAAATGTAAGTACATAGTTTTGTTGGAGGGTTTTGGGTTGTTGTTTTTTTTGCATTATTGGCCTTGTTTTGCAGCAATTTCCTTAACTTTTCCCCGATTTTTCCTTAATTTTTATTTTATTTTTTTTTTGGTGAATATTTTTCAAAAACCCAAAATACACTGAAGCCACAGGAACTGAAGCATGAAGCTGCGAGGGATCACTGTACTTCCTCGGGATGTAATGGGATTGGGGGGGGGGGGTAGTCATTCGTTGATCTGTCCAGCCAGCCGTGTATAAATAAATCAAGCCGATACCAGAACTTGGAAACCATTTGTGGTTCCTTCATCAAACTTGATAGTTACTTTTATTAGGCAGTATAAGTGTGCCTTTTGATATTTGGGGATATTTTGGGATATTTGCTTTTCATATATTGGAAGATATGGATGATTTGTCGTTTCCTGATGATGATGGTTCCTGTTCTTCTTGCATATCTTCTCCTGGGCTCCATAGTGATGACCTTAATATTGAAACGGATATTTCACGAGTTCCATTCAACATGCTGAGTAAATTCTTTGATTAATGTTTCAAAAATCAAATTTTTGTAGCATGGCCAATGATGGGTGATATTAGAATGAGTCAGGCTACACAAACACAGTTTGGTTTTGTTTTTGTCCTGCCGGTAGTATCGCAAGGTTTTAAAGGAATAAGAGGCACCTGATTTTATGAGTGGATTTGTGAGTGAGTAGAGAATCTTTTGTGTTCAATATCTATTCTTACTTACTCAATTTTAGACATAATGTTAAAATAACAACCAGCCACAATGTTATTTACTGCAGAGTATTGCGCTTGTAATAGATCTTCAACCTCCCACCTCTCTTTTAAACATCCATGAGCTGTTTTATTTGTAGTACTTCTCACATCACTTTTCCTGGAAATAGTTTCTATAAGCTGCTTTCTTTCTCGTATCACCGCCCACGGTGCACATGAGGGGGGAAAGTCAGCTGTTGTAATAAATATTTGGGATTATCTGTAAAGGGTTTGCTCAGGCAAAAAATGTGAAGAATGATCAGAAGGCATCAAGTCATGGAACCAGCGATTAGCATAGACATGGGTAGTGGTAGTGTCCTGCTGGCTCGAGCTTAAAATTATAGCATTTTTTTGGTTATTATTGTTGTTAATTATTACTTTGTCGACAATTGAATCTGGAAAAGTAATTACAATCATTACAAAACCACTTTAACCTTGGGGTTTTATCTGAAAATATGTCACTGTCTTTTGTGGCCGCTGTAAAACCAGCATTATTTCAATGCTGAATTGATTTTTTTTTTTTTTGCAGTGATCTAATTTGAGCTTGAATTCTTCACTTTCAATTCTCTACACATTATTTATTTTAAGAGTGTGTATTACTGATTTGTCACTCTCTGACCAGGTGTCTCTTCTCTCTTCCTTTTTGCTGGTCACAGAGACGTAGCCCGGTAAGTGCTGTATTCCTCCTTGTGGGTTATGGGTGGTGGGGTGTGTGTGGGGGGTCTTCTTCTTTTTTTTTTGTTTCCTAATGCTCTTTGTCATCCTTTGGTTAAAACAGGCCTGGATTTATGAAAGATGTGAGGACTGTGAGTGGTTTCCTAGTTAAATGTTCAGCACCATGTATGTGGTATAGCTGTGCTACAATTCAAGGATATTTTATATTGATCTGCCGTGTGCTGAGCATTTTACCAACACAATATTGACTTTAAACATCCAATTAAGCATGAAACTGCGTACAATGCAATGCATTAAAAAAAAATAATAATAACAACAATAAAAAATAAGCAGTCCGGTAAACTACAATCAAAACAAAACAGGATGATGTCAGCGTTATTTTAAAATTACTTTTATTTAAATTCAAATTAAATGTATCCTGCCTATTTTCTTTTAAGGTTAATAATAGTTTACAGTGATTCCTCGCTACTTCGTGCTTCAGTTTCTGCGGCTTCAGTGCATCGTGGATTTTTTTCAAAAATATTCATCGAAAAATAAAACAATAAGGAAATTAAGGAAAAATAGGGGAAAAGTTAAGGAAAATTCCACCAAACAAGGCCAATTATGCAAAAAAAAAAAAACCCAAACAAACAAAAACAACCCAAAACCCCCCAACAAAACTACTTACATTTTTATTTGAAGTGCGCATCTGAGTGTATGCGCGTGCGTTTGTAGGTGTGTATTTATATTTTATTTACATCTTCTGCATTATTTTTGAATGATTAATTGTTGTTAAGCATTTATATTGTTGAATATGTATTTATTGATATTATATACACATATACATGTACGTATACATCAGTCAGAGGAGGGTCGATCCTACTTTGCGGAAATCAGCGGTCGCAGGGGGGTCTCGGTCTCCATTAACTGTGGAAAGTGAGGGATCCCTGTATATAATGAAAATATTATCAATGTTGAGATAAATATTAGCATAATTATCACAGCCCCTAAAATAATTTTTAAAAATATACACTGTTCCTGTCCTTCAGTTTTGTGGACTGTTGTTGCACAGTCCTCTGTCCTTCTATGATTGTGGGGTTTTTTTTTTTAAGTGTCGTAAAACAAACTATTGTTTGATGAATTAGTGATCAATGAATGTACTTTTTGGGGGGTGGGGATCATTCAGTGTTTTTTTTTTTCTGTTTTGTTCCAGGGTCTGGCAAAAAGAGATTTGACTAGTGAGTACATTTTGAATGATATTAATGGTACAACACTTGCAATTGGGCCAGTGCTCTTCTAGAAACTGTATACAATTGAATTAAAGTCCGTGTTCTTCATTTTTTTATATTCAGGAATATGTTTTTTGTTCTTAGGTGAAGAAATTGAAATTGCACGACCAAGACGTTCATTACCCGTTATTACTCCAGCCTCAGTCACCACCCCCGCACCTGCACCTGTACCTGAAGCTCCTAGGTAGACATTCACAAACGCAATCATATCTTCATTTATTTGGTTTAACATCACTTTACATGACGTTCTCAGTAAAGAGAAATGAAAAAGTCGAGATGTGGAAATCATTGCCAAATGGATGAACCACAGCTCCAAGGCAGTTGGGTTTTTCAATACATTTTGCACACAATCCACTTCACTTTTTACCCGCTCTCTATTTCAGCAGTAAGAAATCTCCAGTGCCAGAGGATGCGATAGCCTTATTTGGCCCACCATTGGAGACAGCATTTGATGAGTTGAGGACTGAAGGTATGAAGATTCGCCTATTAATGACTCAAAAGAACACTGATTTATTACTGGTCATTGTATAATGCAAAGCGAATAGAAAATCAATCAGTTACTGTCGTCTTTCCCTTCACATCCTTCCATTTATGCACATTCACATGTCTGGATGCGTAAAGGTTATAATAACATGGGATGATACTGTATTGGGTAGCACAGTAGTGTAGTGGCTAACACATTCGATTTCCTGAAGGAATTTCTTGGGTACGAGTCCTGGGCTCGACAAGGGCAAGTGTGAGTGTTAATGCATGTTAAGTTTGGCCCTGTGATAGACTGGTGAGCTGTTCAGGGTGTACCCTGCCTTCACTCAGAGTTGGCTGAGATAGGCTCCAGCCTCCTCGAGACCCTTATAGTATTAAGCATTTTGGCAAATGAATACAGGGATCCCTCGCTACTTCGCACTTCAATTCATGCGGCTTCAGTGCATTGCGTTTTTTTTTTTATTTAAATATTCATCAAATTAAAAAATAAGGAAATTAAGGAAGAATAGGGGAAAAGGTTAAGGAAACTGCCACAAAAACAAGGCCAATTATACAAAAAAAAAAAAAAACCCCTAACAAACAAAAACAAAAAAACAACCCAAACCCCCCCATCAAAACTACTTACATTTTTATGTGAGGTGTCCATCTGAGTGCGGGCGCAGCATGTCTGTATGTGTGTGTATTTATATTTTATTTACATCTTATGCATTATTTTTGAATGTTTAATGCATTATGTTTGAATGTTATTATAAGCATTTATAGCGTTGAATATGTATTTATTCATATTATATACACACACACACACACACACACACATATATATATATATATATATATATGTACGTATACATCAGTCGGGGGGGTCAATCCTACTTCGTGGAATTCGGCTATCGAGGGGGGGGTCTCGGTCCCAATTAACCGTGGAAAGTGAGGGATCCCTATAATGCATCACATGTTCCAGATTTGATTTATCAATTTGCATAGTCTCACATTCAAATCACCACCCAGATGTTTATCAAACAAATTCAATTGAGAATTTTAAGAGAGTATTAAATTCCTATTTTGTCCCTGGTTGCTACTTTTTATTCCACTCTATACGTACTGAGAAAATGAGGGGAACGTTACCGAGTGGTTTGGGTCTAGGACAGCGGTGTCAGATTTTTCATGCTAGGACATTTCGAGTCATGATGCACTTTGTCCAATGTCAGACCAAATCATTCTTTCCCAGCACAGCTCAAAGACTTCCTATAGGGTAAAAGGTAGGACTCTGTGGTGCTATCTCATATGTGAAAATGATTCCTCATACTGAACATCTCTTACTCTATTTCAATCCAAATTTTATATCCGTGAAAAATTCCGTTGATATATATATATATATATATATATATATATATATATATATATATATATATATAGTATATAAAAAATCTGGTCAGTCCGTAGATTTAGCTCGTCAGCTGACTTCATCTGATTTCATGATTTGCTCGTGTTGCTGCGCCTTGACCCGACCAAAATATAGGAACAAAACCCTGGAAATTACGAGCTGTAAACAGGGCTAAAGGCTGTCCAACAAAATATTAGCATACAGGAGGGGTTTCTTCGGCAAAGTAGTCTTGTTACAGATTAAAAAAAATAATAATAATAATACAAAATTCTGCTTGCATAAGTGTTTCAGTCTCAGATTTTTAGTGGCTGCAAATATGGCCCTGTGTTTACAGACGCTCAGCGACTTACGTTCATCCGTTTTATGTTTTTCCGATTTTTGTATGTAGTGCGCTGACGTAATGACGCAATGACACTGCGTCCTTTGTGTACAAACGACAGACTGAACTTGCCAATCCTTCTTCCTAGTTCAGTTTTATATATTTTTATATATATATATATATATATATATATATATATATATATATATATATATATAGGATTTTCTGAGTAGATCCTTCCGTAGGAGAGTGCTCAATACTTTTTGGTAGAGCAAATAAACAAAAATAAAAGGACAGGACAAAGACTTTCTATTGAAACTCCATTTATCACTACAGAATGGTTTCGAGGGGTGGTGAAACCATCCTCTCTCTTCAGGTGATTATAGAAGAATCTTCTATAATCACCTGAAGAGAGAGGATGGTTTCACCACCCCTCGAAACAGATCTGTAGTGATAAATGGAGTTTCAATAGAAAGTCTTTGTCCTGTCCTTTTATTTTTGTTTTGTATATATATATATATATATATATATACACACATACACACACACACACACACACACACACACACATACACATATCTGTTATATAGTGTTACCGTTGTGTTAAGACGTCGTCTCTGTGATCTTTGTGTTTACACTGTTTTGCGGACTTTTGTAACCCAAAGCAAATATGGTTGGTCAGAAGTGTAAGCCTACTAGCATGGGTGCAAGTCTCATACACAGAGATGAATTAACTATCTGCTCGGATTGGCGCAATCTACCATGCATACTCAGTTAAGCAAAGGGAGTTGTAAAATGAATGAAAACCCAAATCCAGAAAAGAAAGAGAACACTCCGCTCTGCTGATGATTCACATCAGTGCAGGCTGAGTTCTAAACGAGTTCAACGGCGCCCTTGATCACTTGAAAGACCGGAAGTCCGTATAACCCATAGCAAGTACACTACTTTTGGTTTTGAGCGCCTCACATATTGTAAGCGTTGATTGGCTGTTTTAAGCTTCATGTAAAGTGAGTCGGCTCAGCTTTATGTAAAGTACCATCTGTCGACCATGCAGAAAGATCGCATCATAGAGAATGTTAAAGGTTATATTTAATACTGTATTTGATATTTGATGAGTGAATTTTATTAAAATTTATCTATTTGAAATTATTTTGCGTTAATTTAATTTATTTGAAATTAATGTGCAGTGGTGGTCTCGTGGTATAGGGCGCTGGATTGCTGATCCAAAGGTTGGGGGTTCGAGTCCCACTCTCCACAGGGTTGTCACTGTACCCCCCCAGTGCAGCTAACTGGGTTATCAAAGGCGGGCCATGTCTGTCACTGTCTATGGTGAGAGGCATGTAAAAGAACCATTGCTGACTTTCGTAAAGAGTAGGCAGCAAAGTCGTCAGCGTGTTTCTGTCCCTTGCTAAAAAGGGTTGTGACAGGAAGGGCATCCGACGTAAAAACCTCTGCCAAATCAAACGTGCGAATCAGATGATTCACTGTGGCGACTCCCGAGTAACAGGGGAAAAAGCAGAAAGGAAGACAGACAGTTGATATTATTTGATATATTTGATATTATTTTACAAAGTTATGTTCATGATAATTGATTTACGGGTGTTTTATGAGATACGGTAATGGTATTTATGGATTTATAGTACAGTATGAGCGTCATACGTCACACGTCATACATCATACGTCACTGAAACAACTTACGTTCACTTTCAACTTACGTTCGGCCGTCCGGAACCAATTAAAAATGTAAGTCGGGGAGCGTCTGTATTGCTTATTCTTGCTTCCGGGTGGAACAACAGTGCTCGTTTTATCTCTCAGTCGTAACCAATAAAAGCTGAATTTATTTTAAAACCCAGAGTCTAAAATTAACCAGCAGGTTGGAATAAAATATTATTTTTGCTCTGACCCACGAGCCATATATATTTGACACCTCTGACATAGAAACTCCATGTTGGGTAATATTTCTCTCCACTGGCTGTGTGTTGTGCCATTTTCCATATCTCAGTGATGATAGAGGAACCTGAGGTTTGGGGTGCTCCCTTACATGAGCCAAACCCAGACTCTTCTCGAGGAAGACCAATTCCTCCAGGACGTAAGTTTCTGATAATGTGGCACGGATTGTCAGGATCATGAACTCTTTCCCTCCATACTTTCCAAACGATTGTATGACTGAAGAATCGTCTAGGAATGTGGTTTTCATTAACTTCCGCTCTTCTGAAGCTCCAGTAACCCACTAATTTCACAAATCCTTTGTGAGGAAAACCAATCAAACTCACATCCCTAAAGTCATCCAGTTTAGCCTGTGGCAATCTCCTCTGATGACAATTTACTTGATGTGGCCTCAGTTGTCGACCATATAAAACTCTGCCAAATGTGGTTCTAGTTAAACAAATGTTTGATAGATTTAAGGTAAACATCCAAGAGAGACCTGTATAATGAAGTTCAAAATCCTGTGTATTTGTAATTTTGAGGATTAACTATTTCTGATCAAAGTAAATATTGATTCCACATTTCCCCCCCCCACACACCGTATTGGTCTCATGAGCAGGCTAGGACATCTACTGTCTCTTTGTATGGAGCATGTTCACATTGATGGGCATGAAATCGTTCCAAACCAAATCCAATTACAGCATTTATAAGTTAAATGAGAATTAAATACATATACACTAATTACTTTTGTTTATATTTAGATTGTTTATAACTGGACCTCCGCACTCTGAGAGAAGAAATGTAGTACTTCATCTAGACCTCGAATATTTTTTTATTGTGAAATGGATAGAATATTTTGGAGAAACTCATAATTTTGATATAAAGATTTTTTTACTACATATTTGCATTTGCATTAGCATCACTGCTCCTCCGCATCAAAAAGAGTCAGTTCGGGTGGTTCGAGCATCTGATTAGGATGCCTTATGCGCACCTCCTGGCCGCATCCCTGTAGAAGTTTTCGGGGCTTGTCCTCTGGGGATTATATGTTCCATCTGTCCTGGGAACACCTTAGGATCCTCCAGAAAAGCAGAAGAATAATGTGTAGGTTTCCCTCCTAGATCTGTTGCCTCTGGGACCTGACCTCAGACAAGTGGAGGAAGATGAATGGATGGATTTGCATTTAGGGTTCTTTTATATTTTATAGCTGATATATTTCTGGAACAGCTCTACCTTAATAATGTATAGTAGTTCCTACTTGAAAGTAGAGGCAGTTAAACCAACAGGTACATCGACACAAACATTTTTTTTTACTGTATGCAGGGGTGGAATTTAGCAAAAATAAGCTACTGGACGAGTGAAATTATGAATCTACTGGTCCTTCCTAGTTATTGGTCAGCAACACCATATTTTGTTTGCCCATTGGATTTATCAGGTCGCCAGTATGATGTCTTGCAAGCTCATTTCACTCGTCCTACAGACTTTTTACTTGCCAGGGGTTATCAGACTGGTGTTGATGTCTCCCCCTGCGAATGTAATTTGAGCCTTATTCTGTCCAATAATTATCGCTGAGAAAGGAAATATCTGCTTTAGCATCTTTTATAGTGTGATGGCGATTATGGCGGTGCCATTATACTGGGAAACCTAAAATGTGACTTGCATTAAAGAATCTGTATACATGGAAGTCTGTGTATTTAATGCTCTGAGCTATATCCTACGTTTATATACCATAGGTATTTGAGCAGATGACTATCTGATGAATGAAATTGTACCTAGGTTTATTTTCTTCAGAAGTTCTGGAAGGATAAAAATAAGTAAAGTCAGTTTAAAATCTATTTACTGGTATTTTTTTCTGGTATTTTACATTAATGGAATGGACACATCCACGTTCTGTTCTCGGGATTTAGAGCTAAAGCATTTTCGCTTAGAATGCATCTTCGAAAGTGTAAGTAAAAACTACCCGATGATGAAACTTTACTTATTTTTAGTCTAGCAGAATGTTTGGAAAGCTTTCTTTTCATTTTCTTTGCAGTATGTACTTTCAAAGGATTCCAAATTTCTATTGATATTGGACAAAATATTTTGCAAAAGTGGTTTTACACTGTTAATGCCCCTCTTTGTGAACATGCCTTCGTGGGTTATTAAGTGAAAATTGGTCAGGCCACAGGCAGTGAAGTGTTATCGTTCTCTGTGAGTTATCCATCCCATGTCCCAGCACTCCCCACCTTCTCTTTGCATCCACTGAGTAAGATGTTATGCATGGTATTTTGTTCATGGAATGGGCCTGTTTTTTTCTGAGCTAGTACCGCACTTGTACAGTGTCTGACCACTAGGGGGCATTGACAAAAAAAAAAAAAAAAAAAAAAAAAAAAAGCTTGCTCAGCCCCGCTGATGTCATTGCAGCACTTCCTCCTCTTCCACCCAAGAATGTGCCGACTTCCCCCCCTCCAATCAACATTGCAAGCCCAGATTCCTCCGGTAAGGCTGGTGCTTTTTCCTCTACCATATGCTTCTCCATTCCATTCCTATGTCTTGCATCTTATAATAATAGTAAGGATAAGTACATGTGTTTTTCACTTCAGAATGTGGCATTTCACAATCTCTATGCACTTTGTTTTATGCACACTACTTTTAAATCTTAAATGATTGCTCCGATTACGGTGTCTTCATATGTAACTGATGCAGATGTGAAAGCAGAGGACAATTCAGCAAATACACCAAAACCCTCCATAGCAGATTTGGACAACATTTTCGGCCCAGCAGACACATCTAAGCCTGGTGACAATGAGGCAGACAAGTGGGTCTGTTTCAACGATGAGTCACCTCAAAGACCACCACTACCAGACGAGCCAGCTCCTCCTTTATCGAAATCTTCACCTCCTCCCGAAGAACCTGCCCCTCCTCGTCCTGAACCACCAAGAAACACCACACCATCTCCTCCAACCCCCATTTTGTCACCCAAGGATCCTTCTCCTCTCATAGTACCCCTTTCTCCAGATGAGGTAGCCCCGCCTCCTGCAAATGAACCGCTCCATCCTAATGCTGAATCGTCTCAGCCTAGTTCTGATACAGAGGTGAGGTCTGGCTCAGCCAAAACTCCACCTGATGCTCTGGAGATAAATGCAAGTACAATCCCCCTACCCGTGGTCCTTAATCAGAAAGATAAGAACAACTCTAAGGAGAACAATCCTCAGGAGGACCCAAATGAATGCAGTGGTACATCCAAAGAGATTGAACAGGGCCCTAGATCAACACCACCACCTCCTCCACCCCCCACATACAGGGCAGTGGTGTCATCTCCAGGCCCTACACCCGCAGTGACGAGTGGAGGAAGTGGCAGTGGTGAGTCATGGCTGTGCATCATCACGAACGCTTAGCACTTGGTTTGTACGTACACTTTTTTTTTGAAGCGCTCAGTAGTTATTAGTCATTGGCACACTGAATAAGGTATGACTCAGTCTCAGAAATACATGAGAGTTGTGGATATATTAGACCACCAAAAGAGCTTTTAATATTTCAGCACAAATACAAAGTCATTCAAACAAATAATGATATTTCTTTTCTTCAATGTGCATTGAGTCAGATGTCCAAGCTGTTTAATATGGCTACTGTCATGAAACTTTGTTTTTATATTATTCTCACACTATTACTAAAAAGGATTTTCCTGAATATTTTGTCCCATTGAAAAATAAATAAAGATCCTTAAAAACAGTAAGAAACATGTGCATTGTTGTGCTGCATTTGTAAAACATATTTTTGTCAGTTACAGATTAATCACCAAGACTTTACACCAATCAGCCATAACATTAACACCACCTGACTGATGTGTATCTGGGCAGCTACATACACTGTATGCTGCAATGCCCTATGTGTCCCGACTCCTTTCTATCACAGACAGTATCAACAATTTTAGAAGTTGGTACTGCAGTAGGTCTTCTGTAGGATCAGACCAGTCGTACTAGCCTTTGCACCGCTCATGCATCAGTCAGCCTTGAACACTCATAATATTCATTAGATCACTGATTGTCCTTCCTTGGACCTCGTTTGATACTTAGCACCTCATACCAGGAGCAACCCACAAGATCTGCTGTTTTGGAGATGAATAAGCCAAATTGTTTATAGTTGCTCATTTTTCCTGCTTCCTACACATAAACTTTGAGAACTTTCTGCCTCATACATCCGACTCATTAGTAGGTGCCACTGTAACAAAATAATCACTGCTATTCACTTCACCTATCAGTGTTGCTAATGCAGGGGCTGATTGCTGTTGCTCTGAGAGTAGAAGCAGACATTACCTTGACCTTTTCTTCTTGAGGCGAAGAAGACAAATGTAGAGCACATTACCAAGAAACCTCAAAGCATAAATTCCTTCAAGATTAGAATTTCCTGTGTCAGAAAAACCTGAAAGAAGAGCTTTAGTACTGATTATTCTACAGCTCTGACAGTCTTGGGGGAAAAAAAGTTCACAATGGAAACTATACATTTGCCTTTAAGTAACAAAGTTATGGTTTTAATTTATTTAATTTTTGTAGATTGTACCTAGCAAGTTAAACTGAAGTACGTATTCCTATAGAAATTATAACATGTTTGAAAGTAAAAACCTGCAATTTGCAATGCAATACAAAATTCAGACCAGTAGCCTTCACGAATTTAGCAGTTATTAGTGGTACACTCTATAACACTCGTCTTCGTTTGGCTGTTCCCTTTAGAAATTGCCGCAGTGAAGCATCCTTGATAGATCGAATCAGAATTTTTTATTTGGCACAGGTTCTATGTCTGATACCATTTCTGACACAACCCACCCCGTTTACCTGGGCGTGGGGCTAGCAATAATGGCCAACGGCTTGGTTACACTCTGCATAGCATAATTTTAAGGATGAAAATAGGAATAACTAGACATTATGAGACTGGTACTGACCCAGCACATTGGAATTGTGGTATGGAACTTGCCAAAATCTTAAAAAGCTACAGGGGCATTATAAAAGACTAAATAATAGGTTTTCACAATTTCTTACCAAACCACCATTATACACTCCTGAGTGGTAATCACATTGCATGGTATTTCACACTAAGGATGTTCTCTGCGCAGACAGAATTTCAGACATAAATTATAGCAATTTGCAAATGACTTGATGTCCCTGCTGTCTTAGCTGAACATTGTGTTTGAATAAAATGTCCTTGATATGCAGGCTCCTCGTCCCCTGTACGCCCTGCAACGCCACTGGCTGCCAGCAGTCCCCCTCCTCCTCCTCCCCGGCCACCCTCCCGTCCCAAACTGGCTCCTGGGAAAGGCAGCATAGGGGATGCGGTATGTGACAGAACACGACACCATTATCAGCGGCAGGAGTTTATCCTTACAAGAAATACAAAAAGTTATCCAGTGTGTTTTAATGGCGGTATATTCTTCTGAGACTGTATCGTGAAGTATCTGATAACTACCTGTCTGGAACTTGCAAAAAACCTAATATATCCATAAATCTCCCAAAGATTCCCAATTGTACTAGTTACATAAATATTTTCACGATAGAAATCCTTCAGATGCCGAACTTTATTACTTCCACAATAATTTCCCAAGACTCCCATCACTACACTTTCCTTTCATTATTTACTTATAGATTTTCCCAAGATTCATAAGTACTACTCCCATAAATAATTTCCCTATTGATATCCAGAACTATTAAACTCTACTGCTTCCTTAAATAATATCCCATGTGTTTCCCAAAGATTTCCTTCTCTACTCTTTCTTTAAATATTTTCCAAATAGAAATATCCAAAATTGTGAAATTTACTCATTCCATAAGTATTTTCCACAGAGATATACCCAAGATTCCTAGCTCTACTCCTTCCCTAAATGATTTTTTGTGTATCCCCAAGATTCCCAACTCTTTCCTTCAATATTTTCTCCATAGATAGCCCCAAAGATTCATAATTGTACTACTTCCATAAATATTTTCCCCATATCTATCACAAACATTCCCAACGCCGCTAATTATTTCCTACACTGTAGAAATGGCATCTTATCAAATTAAAATATCTTAAATATAACCAATATAATTTGCAATGCCGAGATAACTTCAGTATTGTTAAGCCAATTTTCTCTTCGTGTTGAGTTGCTGCATCTTCAAGAATATATATATTTTTTTGCAGTCCAACTCTATTTTTACATAAATGTTGTTCCTCTAGATGTCCTGAAAATTCAGATGGTCTGAAGTTCTTAGGTCAGACATCATACTTTGGCGCTACTGATAAAACTAAGCCAACTCAAAAAGAACTTTCCGGATGGATACTGGTCTAATATTGTACGGATCTGCAGTTTTTTTCCCCTTAAAAAAAGACTTAATGTTGGTAGAGATGAAAATGTTGAGGTTCTCTTTGGGAGTAACGAGGATGGATAGGATCAGGAATGAGTACAGCAGAAGGACAGCACATGTAAGAGGTTTTGGAGACAAAGGCAGAGAGGCTAGATTGAGATGGTTTGGACATGCACAGAGGAGGGATAGTGAGTATATTGGTAGTAGGATGCTGAGGTTGGAACTATCAGACTGAAGGCCCAGAGGAAGACCAAAGAGAAGATTTATGGATGTAGTGAAGCAGGACATGAAGGCAGTTGGAGTAAGAGTAGAAGATGCAGAGGATAGGGTGAGATGGAGGCAGATGATTCGCTGTGGCGATCCCTGAAGGGGAAAGCCGAAAGGAAAAGATGATGATGATGATTATGATGATGATGTTTGTAGCACCAGCATGAACTGGCTTTCTAATTTTCTAATTATCTCGCATTTTTCTTTTCAGAATCGACCCTTCAGCCCTCCGGTCCACTCATCAAGTCCTCCACCTTTGGCACCACTGGCGCGAGCAGAGAGTACCTCCTCCATCTCCTCTACCAATTCCCTCAGCGCTGCCTCCACACCCACTGTTGGTAAAGAGCTCGCCGTGTCTGTGTCAGGTGTGACTCCATTCTTCCTTCTCTCTGTGCATGTGTTTGCAAATCTAATTGGTTTGCAAAGTCCAATATGGCTGCCTAGCTGACTAAGCTCTAGACCAATCTTCTCTCGCTCTCTCTTTCTGGGAATTTTTTATCTAAGGGTGGTATACTGATGTCAGTACTTCACTACCATCTAATGTAAACTGCTTACTTTCGTAAAATAATAAGTTCTGGAATTTTCTGACCGCTCTTCAACAAATACACGGCTTGCTTGATGATAAAAGTTATTTATAAAGTTCAGCTCTCTATGTGATTCGTTACATGACGCTTCATGATATTAAACTGAAATTGCTCTGAAAGGAAATTTAAAGCAACTACTCATTACCAGCCCAGCTGTAAGGATTTATGTTTTATATGAATTTGGAATTTATTGTGAATTTTTACCGCAGTATCTCAGATTAGTGTGATGCCATTAGGTTTCTGTGTTCAGCTTGGAAATAAACAAACGTTTGAGTTGTGAGAAGGAATTCCAGTGTTTGCTTTTTCTATGCCACCCATTTGAGTTGTTGAGGTTTTTCCTTCATTCTGTTCATCTGTCATCTTCAGTTTGTGCCGTGTGTCTGTGTGGTGTGACATTGTCTTGTGTTTAATAACTATTTTTATTTCCTTATTATATTTGTTATTTTGATTTGAATCGCGTTTACCTTTTTTTCTGTTTTGATGTCTGTCTCGTCTTGTGTTTCGGGCTGACGTTTTGTCTGATGTCGGAAGATGACGTTTTTATAGAAAAACTGCCCAGCTTTGAGAGGCGAGATGACCTCCTAGCAGGTATGATATGGGCTTTGCCCGATTGGCTGGATGATACGGTTCATACATATTAAGGCCATGACTTACAAATGCCTGTGTTACCCACAATGCATTTGAACCAACTGGCATAAGTCATCCTTAAGACTTATATCATTTATTTATAACATTTTACCTGTTGAATAAACTAGCAAAAAGATCAGCCATACTTGTATGGGGTTATCTAGTTTATCTACGTCCTCCTGTCTTATTTTTTCTGAGAAAAGATAAACATCCCCTACACATCCACACCACATATTTAAAAAAAAAAAAAAAAAAAAAAAGTCAACAATTCAAGGCAGAAGCAGCTTGGACTTTTCACATCAGTCCCCACCACACCCCACCCCCACCCCCACCCCCATCCTCTCATAATCCACTTCATTTGCTTGAAAAGACATGCATTCATAGTTCATCAAGTACACACTTCGGTCACAACATTGCCAACACTGACACAATAAGCTTAGCTGTGTATCATTCATTCAGTGTCTCCGAAGAGCATCTGGCTCCCAGGACACCCTTCAGAACTTGATGAAGACCATCCTCCAACCAGACACCAGACACACTCAAGCGCACACAAGGGCTCTGTGGGTTTAATGTCTGGTCTGGAAAATGTCCCAGAGAGCAGCAGTGCTAATCAGTATGCCGCTCTCATCTCATCTGAGAGTACACTTCACTTTATATGTTAAATCTGGATCGAACAATTGATTTCCAAACATTTCAGTTATGCCTGTATGTAAAAAAAAAAAAAAAATTCTTAGATGCCTCTTGTATTATATGATGTATACAATATCACTACTAATATACAGTATTTCATAATGAAAATAAGGGGCGTGCACATTACTTTGGTGACATGCGCCTCACATTTATTTAATGGTAGATTGTTTACTTATAATATTAAGTAAACTGTATATTGCTTTCTGTAGAATAAACACAAAATTATGTTTATCTCTCAGTCTTACTCTGCACTGTCACTCGTTAGTGCCCCCTGTTGTCCAGTATTTGCACCACAGAATGGTGGTTTCTCTTTCAGATCAGTCAGATAGAGAAGCGTAAATTTATCATCTGCATCAGGAAAACAAGAAAAACGTTTTATGTTACTGCTCACACAAGCATACTAACGATGTGTACAAAAATAATGACCAGAGTGAAACGGAAATCTTCTAATTAGAAAGCACGTGTACTTTCATTCAAATATGATCGATCTTGAATAAAATTCTCATGCAGTATTTAGTTATACTCATTTTTCTTACTAATTTGCCAAAATGCTTACTCCTATTCGGGTGCTGGGGCGGATGGAGCCTAGTCCAGCCTAAACACTGGACGAATGCAGGGTGCACCTTGACCGGTTCACCTAATATGCATGTCTTTGGCCTTTGGGAGAAAACCAGAGAAAATAACCAATGCAAGCAAAGCAAGAACATGCAAACGCCACACAGACACTCCATAGGCCTGGGACTCGAACCCAGGACCTTCTTGCTGTGAGACGGACATGCTAACCACTATGCCACCCTCATAATATGCTCATATTTAATTATAACTGTTCAGATTACAGATGTTCCAGGCAGAGGTTATAGCAGTGCCCCTGACTAATTGTACATAACACGCATATTTTATTGATAACTGGAACCCGGATGCACACAGACACCATCACACAGCTGCAGATCTTTATACATATTAGTAATTTACAATATAATTAATATTTACAGTCATAATTTTCATACCACGCTCAAATTGTTCAGCTAACAGGAACATGGCATGAAGTTGGCATGTATGGAATAATAGCACAGCTCATATCTCATACCCCATATCTCACATGAAGTTATGGATATTTTACAAATGACAGCCTTCCCAAACTGGAGTCCCCTGACCTCTAAGCCCCTGGCCCATTTTTCTGTGATGTTACTCATGCTAGTGTCCTTCTTTCCCCCTTTCCCCTCCATTCTCCCCTTCTCATCCTTCTGCCTTTCCTCCTCCCCTTACACAGAGACTGACCAGCCCTCCCTCGTATGGTTTGACAGAGGCAAGTTTTATTTAACCTTTGAAGGTAAGTCAGGCTTTTTCACCCAAGGAAGTAGCGCGTACCCGCATCCGAGTCTGATCGCTCCATCCTCATTCTCATCCACTTCTCGCTCCATCAGTCACTTCTCCACTCACGGTGGCTTCTTCATTTTGGTCAGCCAGTGCCTCATCCTCTTCCTCCCTGCTCTCCCACTCTTCTCTGCATCACACCGCTCATCTACACATGTAACACTGCAGCCTGACCTTTCATTAGGAATCATTCTTTTGGTTTCTCTATGTCCGGTACTAATACATCATTACTAATTAAATGAGATTTGACTTCACACGTTTGATTTTGGGGCGAGACAGTCCTGCTGATAACTGCATGAATTATCCTTGGAACTTTTTTTGATGGTTAAGTTTAGTGACTTTACTAGATTTAATTGTATGTGTGGGAATGTGTCTAGTTTCTAATAAACCATGCCAATATTTTTATACCGTATTCGATGTAATAAGTACCCTGCTTCAATAACACACACACACACACACACCCCACCCCCCGGCAGTGTTTTTTATCTTGCGTCTCATAACCGCTCATGTGGACTGGGAGCAAAATGGTAGCTCAAACTTAGTAATTTTATTCGATCAGTCTCTGTAACGGTAAAATGAGGTGTTCACTGCCTGTAAAAGTGAGTTTATACGGTATTTCAAAACCCCCTGCCACTGGGGAATGTCTATAATGTTCATCAGTAACAACATATTTCATTGTTCTGCCGTGCTTTAAAAAAAAAAAAAACAGGAAAATATTTTGCTGTGTTCTCTCGGTAAATGTCCAACAACTGATGAACCATTGGAAAGTGCTACAGCAAAATTATGGGATGCTCTGAATGAATGGAGCGATGATCCAGATATGGACCTATCAGAAAGTGATGAGTATTTTTCACCCGATTCTCCTGCTCACTAACTTCATAAATTTAAAGACTTTCCTGGACATGTGCTAAAGTTGACATTCGTGTTGATTGGCTTGATTTTACTTCCGGGGAAATGTTTAAGGGAAAAGTAAGGGGTCTTTTAAAAAAATAAAATGCTGTTTTCTGTTCATTTTCAACTTTCATGTAAGTAGTTTGATTGATACCACAAAATGAATAACACAAATACCAGAAAAACTCTTTTATTGTTCAGTTATTATTCATGTTTTCCACCTCAATGATAATAAGCACTTACCGTTCCACTCCGCTGGTAACATTTTAATAAGTGCCCACCCACTTCAATTTTTAAAGCACTCTGGGTGCTTATCACGTCGAATACGATATATATACACACAGGGATCCCTCACTTTCCGCAGTTGATGGGGGCAAGACCGATTTCCATGAAGTACGATGGGCCCCCCTGACTGACATATACATACATGTATATGTGTATATAATATCAATAAATACATATTCAATGCTTATAATAACCATTAAACATTCAAAAATAATGCATAAGATGTAAATAAAGTATAAATACACACTCATACAGACGCATGCTCACACACTCATACAGACACAGATAAAAATGTAAGTCGTTTTGTTGGGGGGTTTTGAGTTGGTTTTTTTTTTGTTGTTGTTGTTTTTGTTTTTTTTTGCATAATTGGATTTGTGTTGTGGCATTTTCCTTAACTTGTTCCCTATTTTTTCTGAATTTCCATAATTTTCTATGGAAATAAATAAATATGAATATTTTTGAAAAACCCATGATTCACTGAAAGCCACAAAAACTGAAGCACGAAGTAGCGAGGGATCACTGTGTGTGTGTGTGTGTGTGTGTGTGTGTGTGTATGTAATATATATATATATATATATATATATATATATATATATTTCTGCAGTAAACTGAGATTTGACAATATTACATGTAATAACTCATTGAATTTTATGCTAATTAAAGGTGCTAATATGACTAACGAAAGACATACAGTATGTGTGAGTGTAATGTTGGCCTAAAGAAAATGTTTTCAAACATTATTTTGACTTGGCAAGTAAATTTCAGAGTTATCACTTTACTATCTGTCTTTTATTTATTTATGTATTTATTAGAATGGTGGAAATTTTTTGCAATTTTAGCACCTTTACTTCGATTGTCATTACATGAACATGCACGTCTTAAAGAGTGTCAAAGTAAATATATCAAAATCTAGCTAAATAAATCAAACTAAATAAATACACAGTATCGGCCCCAAAATAAGTCGCACCCAATAATATTTTGCTCTTCCTCCTTTCAACCTTGCTTGCAACACATAATCTCCATGGCATTGTTTCAGCAAACTTAAGAAGCCTAACGTTTATTTCCTTCCAGTGTTTTCATTACTCACTGATGTGTTGAATTGATGGGGGGTGGACCCTCTTCATAAAGTCTTCTCCAACACATCCCAAAAACTTTCAATAGGGTTGGACTCAGGACTCTAGGGTGCCAATACATATGTGAAAATGATTCCTCATGCTGCCTGGACCACTTCATTCAATATTTCAGTCCCCATTTTATTTCAGTGCCATCAGTGAAGAGAAAGTGCATTGATGTGACAACCTGCTCATTGAGTACATTAAGCTCAACAGGTGCTTCATTTTATTGCCACGTTAATGTTGCTGAGCCTCGATCCGACCAACCGGAGCAACAATGTTGTGGAGATTACACACTAAGATCAAGACTAAATGCTCTCAAAAAATATTAGTGCAACTCTTTTGGGATGTGTGCTGGTATTCAGTGCATGGCTATTTCTTCCTTGCATTTTGCATTATTTAGGTAGGTCTATGTTTTATATCCATTAGATCAAAAACTAGACAACACATTACATTACAGACGTTGCCCGACTTGCGTTCATCCGTTTTACGTTTTTTTTTATGTTTTTTACGTTTTTGATTTTACGTTTTGTTTTTTTTTTCCAAAAAAAGGCATATTTTGAGTTTAGACGTACCTACGTAGTACACTGACATAATGACGCAATGATGTAATGATGCTGCGTCCATTGTTTACAAACGACAGACTGAACGTGCCCCTCCTTCTTCCCAGTCCAGTTATTTATATATATATATATGTGTGTGTGTGTGTGTGTGTGTGTGTGTGTGTGTGTATATATATATATATATATTTTTATATATATATATATATATATATATATATATATATATATAAATCGTTTTATATAGTTATATAGCATGTTACTCTTGTGTTAAGACATCGTCTCTGTGATCTTTGTGTTTGCACTGTTTTGCGGACTTTTGTAACCCAAAGCAAATATGGTTGGTCAGAAGCGTAAGCCTACGAGCATGGGTGCAAGTTCCATACACAGGGATGAATTAACTATCTGCTCGGATCAGCGCCATCTACCATGCATACTCATTTAAGCAAAGAGAGTTGTACAATGAATGAAAACCCAAGAAAGAGAACTCTCTGCTCTGCTGGTGATTCACATCAGTGCAGGCTGAGTACTAAACGAGTTCAATGGGGCCCTTGCTCACTTGAAAGACCGGAAGTTTGCATAACCCGTGCTTTGTTTCAAGCAAATAAACTACTTTCAGCAAGTGCACTACTTTCAGTATTGAGCGCCTCACATATTGTAAACGTTGATTGGCTGTTTTAAGCTTCATGTAAAGTGATTCGGCTCAGCTTCATGTAAAGTGATCATCCGTCGACCATCGGAACCATTTACAAGCAGAAAGATCGCATCATAGAAAATGTTAAAGGTTATATTTGATACTGTATTTGATATTTGATGAGTGAATTTGATTAAAATGTATCAATTTGAAATTATTTTGCTTGAATTTAATGAATTTAATTTAATTTGAAATTAATGTTGATATTATTTGATATATTTGATATTATTTTACAATGTTATGTTTATAATAATTGATTTAGGGGTGTTTTATGAGATACGGTCATGGTATTTATGGATGTATAGTACAGTATGAGCGTCATACATCACATGTCATACGTCACTGTAACAACTTACATTCACGTTCAACTTGCGTTTGGCCGTCCGGAACCAATTAAAAACGTAAGTCGGGGAGCGTCTGTACTCATTTACCAGGTGTTGTTTATTAACATGAATAATCAGCTTGCGTGACTTTTGCAGGTGCTATGCAGATACTTATGTTGGATGTTTTTATTATGTTTAACATATAACAACTTATGTTGTTATAGGTTAAACATTCATGCTCTGAACCGCTTAATCCTAATTCGGGTTGCGGGGAGGCTGGCGCCCATCTCAGCTGACTCTTGGCGAGGGCAGAGTACACCCTGGACAGCTCGCCAGGCCATCGCAGGGCAGAAACACGCTGACGGCTATGCAGCTACTCTGGTCAAAAATCATCAATAGTTCTTTTACATGCCTCTCACCATAGACAGTGAGAGACATGGCCGGGCTTTGATAACCCAGTTTGCTGCACATGGGGGGAGGGGTGGGGCAGGGCAGTGACACTTGTTGGGAGCGGGGTTTGAGTCCTCAACCTTGGAATCAGTGATCCAGCACCTTACCACCAAGCAAGCACTCCCGTTGCTATTAAACGTCATAGCTAGTCCTAAAAATAGGACATGGGTTGCCAGGTTATTCAATATCAAGATATCGTTACAGTGTACTGGTGGCTAGGTGTATAGTATGAAAACCGGCACTTGTGAGCGGTAATAAAATGATTTATACAGAATAATGCATGTAGAACAAAAAGTAGAGCCAAGTTCTGAAAATAGAACGACGTGCAAAGGTAAAATTGACTGTAATACATGTACCGTGTTTTCAATCATATGTTTTGTTCCTTCTGTATTTTTTTTTTAATTATTTTATTTATTCACACCTTCATAGATCTTCATGGCACTATTAGATCGTATTTAAAGTGGTATGTGTGTGTGGGGTTCTGTGTATGTGTGTGGGTGTGTGTTTTCCAGGCTGTTCTCGTGGGCCCAGTCCCCTAACCATGGGTGCCCAGGACACCCTTCCTGTGGCTGCAGCATTCACAGAGACAGTCAATGCTTACTTTAAGGGAACAGATCCCAGCAAGTAAGCCAGAATAAAATAAGACTAAATTGAAGATTACCTGTGAGGTTCATCGTAATATTCACTGCACATTTAGAATGGAAAAATATAACTTGTGCATGTCCACAATATCCACTAGTTCAATATCATTATCCATCTTTAAGGTGTGTGGTGAAGATCACAGGGGAGATGGTGCTATCCTTCCCAGCTGGCATCACCAGGCATTTTGCCAATAACCCCACACCTGCCGTGCTAACTTTTAGCATTACCAACTACAGTCATCTGGAGCACGTCCTCCCTAACCCACAGTTACTGTGCTGGTAAATAACACTTCTAACATACTTTTTCCGTCCATGTACTCCAGACCCAGTGCAAGCAAGATGTGCAAGATTTACACCTTTTGAAAAGCTCCTTGTTGAAGTCATTCAATTAAAACAGTAAAATATCTTCCTAATGTCTCTTAATTTTTTCTGTTTTTTTTTTTTTTTTTTTCAATTTTGTCTGTCAGACTAGTTTCAGTTTTGTGCCTTTTTTCCTGGAGTCAGATGATGGTGACTCACATATGACTAATTAGCAAAGTTCATTGCCTTCGTTAGCAGCCTCAGGTTTTACAGGCTGTTTCTTCACACCATTAGCCCTGGGGGAAAAAGAAAAAAAAATCATCCATCGTGGGTCGGACTATGAATTTACCCGATATGAACATGTTACATTATTACATTAATCTGCCATTACTCCCACAGTGACACCACCCAATCCAAACCAAACTCCAAGGAATTCTGGGTAAACATGCCTCACCTCATGACTCATTTAAAGAAGGTGGCTGAGCAGAAACCCCAGGCCACGTACTACAATGTAGACATGCTAAAATATCAGGTAATAGCCTGTTTTAATATATAATGTAAATACTAGTTACCAGATAAGTACCATTTTTTTTATGAATAAGGCAATCTTTGTTTTGACAAAATGATTTGTGATTTAATACAGATTCTATTTAGACACCTCACGTTCACACTGGCATATTTATCTGGTTCAGGTATCAGCACAGGGTCTCCAATCCACTCCTCTTAACCTTGCCATGAGCTGGAGGTGTGAGCCTACTAGCACTGACCTGAGAATAGACTATAGGTACAACGGCAACGCCATGACCACTCCAATGGCCCTCAATAATGTGCAGTTCCTCGTCCCTATTGATGGGGGAGTCGGTCAGCTACAAGCCGTCCTTCCTCCGGCTGTCTGGTGAGAGAACAGCCATCTTTTAAATGACCATCCTTGTTTTCTTTCTATGCTTAGTGGTAGATTCTCTCTCTCTCTCTCTCTCTCTCTCTCTCCCTCTCTCTCTGTATGTATATGTATGTATGTATATATATATATATATATATATATATATATATATATATATATATATATATATATATATATATATATATTAGTGTATATATATATATATATATATATATATATATATATATATATATATATATTAGTGTGTGTATATATATATATATTAGTATATACACAGTGGTACCTGATTTTACGAAAGTCTCACCAAACGAAAAATGCAGGTTACGAAACGCATTTTCCTAAAATTTTTGTCTCTGTATACGAAACAAGTTCACGTTACGAAAGCGCCATCTTAAAAATTCAAACATGCCATTCAAACATTAAAACGCGCCATTCAAACAATGCACGAGCTGCTCTCCCATCAATGACATTCAAACATCCCGCCCCGCTGGCCTCCCATTGGCTAGGAGGGATGACGCAGCTCCCTCCCATTGGCTCTTATGGAGCTGCAGCAGCCATAATGCTTTGTGTGTAAAGGACAGAGTTACTGTTGTTTTATGGTTTATTTCTTGACTCGGGCTTTTAACCGTCCATAAACATTTGTTGTAAGATTATAACTCTGCTCAGAAGACATGATCCACGCACGCACACGCGCACGCATGCACACACACGCACGCGTGTGTGATTTCCGGTGCGAGTGAGAAGAAGAAACGGGCTTGAGTGATATCGCAAAGGAATATGGCCAAACCCTTCTACCATCGGTACGATATTGAAGCAGATGGAGGTCTTACAAGGTATGTTTTTATAATTTTTAAAGGGTTTATGGGGTAGTATTGGGGAAAAGACAGGAGGCAGAGTTGGAGGTAGCAGAGATGAAAATGTTGAGGTTCTCTTTGGGAGTAACGAGGATGGATAGGATTAGGAATGAGCACGTCAGAGGGACAGCACATGTAAGACGTTTTGGAGACAAAGTCAGAGAGGCTAGATTGAGATGGTTTGGACATGTACAGAGGAGGGATAGTGAGTATATTGGTAATAGGATGCTGAGGCTGGAACTACCAGGCAAAAGGCCTAGAGGAAGACCAAAGAGACGATTCATGGATGTGGTAAAGGAGGACATGAAGGTCGTTGGTGTAAGAGAAGAAGATGCAAAGGATAGGGTGAGATGGAGGCAGATGATTCGCTGTGGCGACCCCTGAAGGGAAAAGCCGAAAGGAAAAGAAGATGGGGTAGTATTGGGAGCCTTGGAACAAATCATACGTTTTACATGTAAAATGCAGTTCAACTTACAAAAAATGCAGGTTACAAAAAAGACTCTGGAATGGATTAATTTCGTAAAAGTGAGGTACCACTGTGTGTGTATATGTGTGTGTATATATATATATATATATATATATATATATAATATATATATATAGTCTGAACTGTGTTATCCTAATTAGGGTAGTGGGGTACCATCTCAGTCAACTATGGGTAAGAGCGAGGTACACCCTGGACAGCTCCACAGGGAATCGCAGGGCCAACATTCACACAACTGTTCATACTCACACCTCGGGTTGATTTGGAACAGCCAAAGGGGTTAAGGGACTTGCTCAAGGACCTTCAAAGGCCTAACAGTGTTCATTGAACCGCTGACCTTCAGATCAGTAACCCATCGCTTTATCCAATCAGCAACAACTTCCCAATACGTTAGCACTTGTTCAGACTTTGAAAGGATGTCAATTCAGTGCTTGAGTGACTTTTCATTCCTAATGATTCTACAGTATGGCAAAATTATAGCAGAATTTTTTTAATTATTTCTGCAGTGTGCCTTTATAGTGTGAAACAGTGCTTTGTACGGTCTTGTTTTTAAGTGCAGATTGAAAGAGGAGTAGATTGAGGGCATGATGCAGACTGACAAGTCTTACAGAGCATGTTTTCTTTTCCTTTTAATTTGATTTTCCCAGGAATGCAGAACAGCAGAGAATCTTATGGAAGATCCCAGATATCTCCCAAAAGTCTGACAACGGAGGTAAAGGATATTGATTCCCTTGCTCTTCGAGATGATGAATCACATCCCACATTGCCTGTTTCAACTCTTCTCCTGCTCTTGCACTCTGCTTCAGGCGTTGGCTCCTTGCTGGCACGGTTCCAGCTGACAAATGGCCCCAGTAAACCAGCCCCTCTGGCTGTGCAGTTCACCAGTGAGGGCAGCACACTGTCAGGCTGTGACATCGAGTTGCTCGGCTCTGGATACAGATTCTCCCTCATCAAGAAGAGGTTTGCTGCAGGTGAGAACAAAACCTTACTAATGAGAAAAGGTTCATATAAATAGGCCTAGATTGTGTGCTGCAAGAAAAGGCAGCAAAAAATAACATCAACAAGGAAAATTATGTACAATATAGTAATATAATTTATTTTCTGGTTTACAATTACAATAAACCAAATACACTATTTCTTTGGACCACTGTTACCATTCATTCAATGTTGTATGGCAGGGGTGCTCAATCCTGCTCCTGGAGATCTACCTTCCAGAAGACATTCGCTCCAACCCTAATCACGCCTACCTAACCATCCAATCACCTCATGAAGATCTGACTGGGTGTTACATGTCACATGGGCCACATTAGGGTTGGAAATGAAGTCATCTGGAAGGTAGATCTCCAGGAGCAGGATTGAACACCCCTGTTGTATGGTTTAGAAACAGTGGCGCTGAGGAAAAGACAGGAGGCAGAGTTGGAGGTAGCAGAGATGAAAATGTTGAGGTTCTCTTTGGGAGTAACGAGGATGGATAGGATCAGAAATGAGGACATCACAGGGACAGCACATGTTAGAGGTTTTGGAGACATGGTCAGAGAGGCTAGATTGAGATGGTTTGGACATGTACAGAGGGGAGGGATAATGAGTATATTGGTAGTAGGATGCTGAGGTTGGAACTACCAAGCAGAAGGCCGGGAGAAAGACCAAACAGGAGATTTATGTATGTGGAGAAGGAGGACATGAAGGTAGTTGGAGTAAGAGTAGAAGATGCAGAGGATAGGGGGAGATGGAGGCGGATGGTTTGCTGTGGAGACCCCTGAAGGGAACAGCCAGAAGGAAACGAAGACGGTTACCATTAATTACAGCATACATTTATCATGCATGTACAATGTTATAGTATTATTTTCACTCAGGGTTGCATCCCCCCTTCAGTAACCTTGTAGTAATTTTGAATTATTTTTTTGTTGTTGTTGTTGTTGCCTTGAACATACTTATAGGGCACCTAGGTCAGGAAACAAATCCTTCCCCACTCGTGGTTCAACCACGGTCACCCAATGTACATGACCTTTTTGAAATGAGAAAATCCATATTACTGTTACATGCTGCAAGCATGCAGGCAGCCATGTTGCAAAGAGGCAACACCTCTTTTTCCAACATAAACCGCCAGTTGTCTCACCTGTTTTAATGCAAGGCCAACACATGTACAATTGTGTGCTTGGGTACTGAAAAATGGCATGTTGTGGAACCTGTGCTTCTAAGATGGAAAAAAGGCAGATGTACAATTGTACATCCAGCTGCTGAGGTGGTTACATTTCTGCCCAGATCTTGTTTTGGAGAAAGGAAAGGAAAGCTACTCCATGAAGTATCATCCAGCACATCTCAAAGAGTTTCAAAAATGTTAAGGTCGGGACTTTATGGTTCCAGATCATGAGGAACAATGATTCGTAATACTCCCTGAACCATACTTTCACCAAGCTGAGCCCCAATTTTAAATTCATGCCATTACAGGAAAAACTCCATTGGGAGGATACATTCAGGTAATCACCTGGTTTCGTTTTATGGCTAAATAATGTTGTTGAGCCTCGACCTAACCAACTGATGCAACCCCATATCATAACACCGCCTCCAGTGTCTACAGTGGCCATTATGCATGATAGGTACATTTACTTCATGCGCTTTCTTTCTTTCTTCCTCTGACACGACTATCAATCTAGAGTGAGGTAAATCTGAACTCATGGGCTCGCGTTACCTTTTTCTGAATGTTAAGCTGACTAAAAAAGGTTAAACCTTTTTATTTTTATATAAGAGGTCCAAGTGTCAGCTTCTCGCTCTCTCTCTCTCTCTCTCTCTCTCTCGCTCTCTCTCTCTCTCTCTCTCTCTCTCTATATATATATATATATATATATATATATATATATATATATATATATATATATATATATATATATATATATATATATATATACTAGTGTGTGTATATATATATATATATATATATATATATATATATATATATATATATATAAAGTGAGAGAGTAAATAAATATTTATATATATATATATATATATATATATATATATATATATATATATATATATATATATATATATATATATATATAATCAGTTTGACTTATATGTGACAGAGCTAACATTGTGATTCTACTGTATTATGTATTACAGTCTTGCTCAACTACAGCCCTCAATGGAAAAGCAGTGTTGGAAATGAATGATAGAACAAGAATATTTCAAGTTTAATCTTAGGAGAACAATAATCTAGACATGGGTTTAATAATCATCTAACTTGTTCACTGTATTTGATGTGAAATCCTCGGAAATATTCTCATTAGGATCCAATACAGGTTTGGATTTGATGCCAATATAATAAAGTCCAAACTATTTTCAGTTCATTTATATGTAAATTTATTACTTTTCATCCAAAAGTGTTGACCTTTGAACCAAAGTATGAACCAAAAAAACTGAACAATTTCAGTACAGGGATCCCTCGCTATTTCGCGCTTCAATTCATGCAGCTTCAGTGCATCGCATTTAGAAAATAAGAATAATAAATAAATAAATAAATAAATATTCATCGAATTAAAAAATAAGGAAATTATGGAAGAAAAGGGGAAAATGTTAAGGAAAACAAGACAACGTGAGACAACATGCCACAAAAACAAGGCCAATTATGCACAAAAAAACCCTAAGACAACAAAAAACAACCCAAAATCTCCCATCAAAACAACTTACATTGTTGTGAGGTGCGCATCTGAGTTCGTGCACGCGCACCTGTATGTGTGTGTATTTATATTTTATTTACGTCTTATGCATTATTTTAATGTTTAATTGTTATTATAATTTATTATACAACAACATACAATTATATTTTATATAATAATTATATATTATATAATGTGAATATAATAGGTATTGGCAAGAATGAATGTTGTATGGTTTAGAAACAGTGGCGCTGAGGAAAAGACAGGAGGCAGAGTTGGAGGTAGCAGAGATGAAAATGTTGAGGTTCTCTTTGGGAGTAACGAGGATGGATAGGATCAGAAATGAGGACATCAGAGGGACAGCACATGTTAGAGGTTTTGGAGACAAAGTCAGAGAGGCTAGATTGAGATGGTTTGGACATGTACAGAGGAGGGATAGTGAGTATATTGGTAGTAGGATGCTGAGGCTGGAACTACCAGGCAGAAGGCCCAGAGGAAGACCAAAGAGACGTTTCATGGATGTGGTGAAGGAGGACATGAAGGTCGTTGGTGTAAGAGAAGAAGATGTAAAGGATAGGGGGAGATGGAGGCAGATGATTCACTGTGGCGACCCCTGAAGGGAAAAGCCGAAAGGAAAAGAAGATATACACATACATGTATGTATATGTCAGTCGGGATTTTGATGCACGCGTGGTCCCAATTAACCGCGGAAAGTGAGGAATCACTGTATTATACAGTTTATAGTTATTCTATAACTGTTTTCCTTTTTTTTTGTAAAATGATTTGTCTTCCTCTCTTTGTAGGAAAATACCTGGCAGATAACTAACCTTGCATCACAGCCCCCATGACACCACAGCAGAAGAGTGTGTCTTTATGGACAAAATGAAATTTATTCAAACCGTAGGACAGATGATCACTCTGACCTCTGCCGGCTCTTTTGGGGTTTCCCTTGAAAGATGTCTGACCCACGCGGAGGCCGCATTCCAGCAGTATTTTTAGGTTGTACTTCTCGTATTTGTAAAATCGTAAACATTTCAGAACTGTATCGCTGCCGTTAGACAGCATGGGTTTCTCCTAAGACTAGTCTGTCTAACTGTTGAAATCATCGTTGGTGGCTGCCTGAATACTGTACATCTCTTTAAACAAATCAGTGTTGAAGCTGGTTGGTAAGACCCTGTGTGGTGACGAGGCTGAGGAACATGAGGTTGTTCTGCTGGTAGAAGCAGTTCGATCTCGAGCGTTGAAGGTGTTTCCAAACTCTGATGCTTTCAAATTGAATTGGAATCATACAGGCAGAAGCGCGGATCATTTTAAAGACGTCATTTATGAGTCGTTTTGGGTTGTTCGGTATAAATGTTGAAATTCGTTTGCGGTCGAGTAAACAACGAAATTAATGGCGAAGACAGCAGATTGAACTGAAAGTGAAGTTGCTGTGCCTCTGTTCGGCACGTAACGCTTTGTTCTGGTAGTTTTATTTCCTGTTCAGGCAGCCACAAATGAATATATGTCTTGCTTGCGATTGTATTTAAAAAAAAAAAAAAAAAAAAAAAAATCTAAAGGATTTCTTTCAGTTGCGGAAAAAAAGAGCTGTTTAAAATGTAATTTTAAATGGATAATATATATCTTGAAGGGCGTTTGGTGTTTTTTCTCATACTGGTGAATAGCCTTTCTGTTGTTACTAAGACAGCAGTGTTAGACTTCTGAGTACATCGCTCTATTTTTATTTATTCCTGATCATTTGTTGTACAAAAAAAAGAAGAAACAAAAATTCAGTGACTGTATATGTATAAACTTTGAATGGTATCACAGTTTAGGATCCTTAAAGTTATAAATATTTGATTTTTGTTTTGTTTTCTTATCTGTGTAGTTGGGTAACCTGTGTACAGTATAATGCGGAGGTATAATTTTTACATTTATTTCAGATATAATTTTTTAAACTCGAGTTCAACAGAGAATCAAGCTGTATGTATATGGGGTGGGAGTGGGTGTGGGGCGGGTGAGAGTGGTTGAATACTGTATCTATGTGGGTGGATCATGCTTTATTAAAAGCAGTGTTATGTATATCTGCACTATTAATTGAAATATGAATTGGTTTTGGATTAGTTTAAACATCTTTACTGTTCGCACCATTGTGCTGTATCCAGCTGTTCTCATTTTCCTGTGCATTTTATTTGACGTCTCGAGCATGAACCCTTGTCTAACGACCCAGCACTTGAGTTCATGGAATTATTTTGTGAATTATAATGTCTCTGTGAGATGGCAAGGATGAGGTTTGGTTTGGGGTTAGGATGACCAAAATGCTTCTTCTTCTTTTTTTTTTTTTTTTTTTTTTTTTTTTTTTTTGTGTGTGTGTGTGTCTATCCCCAAAACTATCCCTAAGAGAGAATAAGCTGAATATTTTTAAATGTTATAAACTATTAATAAAGTGATAAAATATTGTTTTTTTTTTTTTTTTTTTTGTGGAAAGAAAACCACTGTGCTACTTTTGAACTTCCCACATGCTCTGATATCCCATTCCATATGAAAAACATAAACATCCTTCTCTCCCATGAAACGGCTGCTGTAGAGAAAACACTGGTGCTTTCAGAAAGTTTTCCCTATTTGAGGGTTTTTCCCTTCCCTTGTTTATACTGCTGTACGTTGTGGAGGATCAATGCACTGGCCTTTATTAACATCACCACAACATTCTGTCCTGAATCCAAGATTTTTCAAGAATCCTGAATGCAGTTCTTTCGCAGTTTCTATCTGTAACCCCCAAAATAAAGTGTTACCCCGCGTGCGCTTGAGAGGCAAGAATCCGTGTGTTTTGTCAGTCAGGTACTGGAATTAAAGTGTGTGTGTGATGTGCGAGTGTTTCCGAGCTTGTGAGCATGTGTGACCGTCTGTTGTATGACTATTTGAAAGTTTTCTTGCCGGCAACATGTGCAAGTTGTGTTTGTACAGATGGTGTTAGCAAACAATCCCAGATTCTTTGCTCTTTCCAGACCAATAAAAGATGTAAGCAGAGTGTATGAATGTTTGTTTATTTGTTTATTTATAAAAAAAAATAAAAAAAAATTAAAAAGGAAAGGAAAAAAACAACATGCTGTCATGTGACCAGATCCTTCTGCGTGGACGCAGATCGGACGTCTTGACTGTCGGCTCAAAGTGTGGTCCGGATCTGTGCAGGATGGACTCTCAACCGCTGGGGTTAGATTGACATGAATGGATAGAATTAATTGGTGATCAGTTCTTGCAAACATTACATTTATTCATCTTCTGTCAGCAGTACTCACCATGGCGAACTTGCAGTCTGTCCTGGGAACAGTGGATGTGAGGTGGGACTATACGCTGGATGGTATGATACCATGCATGCGTGCGCACACACAGGCTTCCAATATGTCGTTATCGCTCAACTACAAAACCACTTAATGCTACCAGGGTCATTAGGCTGACGCAGCGCAAAGATGGAGTACACCCTGAACAGCTTGCCAGACCATCCAACACACACACACACACACACACACACACACACACACACACACACACACACACATTCACTCTCATATTTATGTGGTGTGTTGTTTGTGCTTGAGAACGTTGACCTTCAACCTGGGTATCCAGAGTGCCACTGTTGGGCCCTTCACAGCCGTGTATCTGGCTGTATGGATGCTGTAAATGTAAATTTGAAACACCCAGCTAGCCTAATGTGCATGTCTTTTGACTGTGGGTGGAAACCCAGGTGGTACCCAGAGGAAACCCACACAAGCATGAAGAGAACATGCAAACTCCACACAGAAATGCCGTCGCTGAGCCAGGGATTCGAACACAGGACCTCCTTGCTGTGAAGCAGACATGTGAACCACTATGTCATCGTGCGGCGCTTTTCCAGCATGTCTTATGAGGTAATACTATCTGTTCAGCAAAATAATCTCAATGGTATTCAAAGAATTTCCTTCTTTCAAATAAATATGGGATTAGATTTTTTTGGCAGAGCCCTCATTCACACCGTGGGGAACTTTAGCATAGACAGTTTATTTACCTGCATGTTTCTGAAGAGCAAACTCCACATTATAAACTATTATGTAATAAATAAACTGCGGGGGAGGGGAAAAACTATATACACAAATATAATTATGCTGTTACATTTATTGGACAAAAAAAAAAGTTCAGATATGCATTACAACAAATATTATACTTAATTCTTATACTTAACCCTCTGATAAACACAACACATGGAATAGAACACAAAACCTGATGTATTTTTTCACTCAACAAACAAAGCATTTGAACAACGCGAGACTATGATGTTTGTTTTTATGCCTTTCTGTAGCGGCATGTTTACTGATTCACCAATCGCCTTCAGCACGGTGATAGAAAGTTGGCTTCTCTGAAATAATGCCTGGAAGATCTCTCTCTCTCGCTCTCTCTCGCTCTCTCTCTCTCTCTCACACACACACACACACACACACACACACACACTCAGTCAAACACACTCACACACACACATATATATACACACACACACATAGACAGTGTAGAGCTTATAAACATGTTGAGAGAGTGTGTCTGGTCCTCAACACAGGAGAGAGAGGTCACTCCTTCTGCAGCCCACCTGACAACACATGTTGGTCATCATGGGGTTCAGGTCTCGTGTGGACAGATTGGACCCTGTGTTCTCAGTCAGGTCCTCAGCACTGCTTTGCTCTGCCAGAGAAAACACTGTGGAACACACAATCACAAAGAATGTATAATGAGCCCTCGCGACTTCGTGCTTCACTTTCTGTGGCGTCAGTGCATTGCGCGTTTTTCAAAAATATTCATCGAAAAATTAAAAATAAGGGAAAATAGGGAAAAGGTGAAGGAAAATGACACAAAACGAGGCCAATTATGCCAAAAAAAACCCCAAACAAACAAAAACAACCCAAAACCCCCAAACAAAACTGCTTACATTTTTATGTGAGGTGCACAGCTGTATGTGTGTGTATTTATATTTCATTTACATCTTATGCATTATTTTTGAATGTTTAATTGTTATTATAAGCATTTATAGTGTTGAATATGTATTGATATTATATACACATATACATGTACGCATGCATCAGTCAGGGGGTCGATCCTACTTCACGGGAATTGGCGATCGCGGGGGGTTGGTCTCGATTAATTGCGGAAAGTGAGGGATCCCTGTATTGTCACTGACACCGATGAAGCGGTCTAATGGTGAGTTCTTGCTTTAGAATTACATTTAAATTTGCAGCATGATTCAACACATGTACATTACAAGCAGAAGGTGATGACCAATTAAACAGATGTGGCTTCAGAGCAACATCAGAGCTACACAACAGAGAACATCCACTTATGCAGCATGAGGTATCTACTAGAAACGCATCCTGATACAGATCTGGGTTGGGTTCTGGAGCGAACATCAGCGCCTTTCATTCAGAAATCTTTCTGTCAATGGAGAATCTGGACTATAATTCTGAAGTTACGTCTGTGAATTCTAGCAAGTCATAGCCGAGAATAGGCCGCGGTGGGTCATTAGTGAACACGGAGAGAAATGCTATACGGCAATGAACAGCGAAAGCTTTTCAGATGGATGGAAAACCAAATGATCACCTGACAGGAGCACAGAAAGAAGCTGGAGAACTAGTGGAAGTTGTTTAGTTTGGACAATAGTTGATCATCCTAAGGTTGTGGGTTCGAATCCCACTTTCCACAAGATTATTCCTGTCCTCCCAGTGCATTCCCAGAATTCCACGAAGTAGGATCGACCCCCCCCCGACTGACATATATGTACATATATATGTGTATATAATATCAATGAATATATATTCAATGCTATAAATGCTTATAGCAATAATTAAAAATTCGAAAATAATGAATAAGATGTAAATAAAATATAAATATGCACACATAACCATACATTTTTATGGGAGGTGCACATCTGTGTGCGTGCGTGTGCATCGTGTGCTCGCACGCGCACACAGATGCGCACCTCACATAAAAATGTAACGAGTTTTGTTGGGGGGTTTTGGGTTGTTTTTTTTTGTTTTTGTTTGTTTGGGGTTTTTTTGCATAATTGTTTTTGCGGCATTTTCCTTAACGTGTCCATCATTCTTCCTTAATTTCTTTATTTTTTAATTCGATGAATTAAAGAAAAAAAAACAAAAAAAAACGCGATGCACTGAAGCCGCGAAATAGCGACGGATCCCTGCGTATAAATTCATATTAATTCAAAATGGCAGCAAGCTACAGCAACGTTACTATACTTTTTTCTGTCTGCTTATACCGATGGGTGTTGCGGGGAGATACAGGCATGTAGCTATCAAACCAACTTCTATATTCCGTCAGTGCAGCTTACAGATGGCAGTCTGACTCACCATCATTTTGTGGTGTAAGCAGCCTTCTCCATCTTGAGCCTCCACAGGTGTAGACCACAGCACGGATGAACTCACGACCACAGAGCCTGACTGTCTTGACCTCTGCCTGCACCTGCACCACGCCGCAAACGGCCCACAGCATCAACAGGGGCACCAGAGGCAGCCGATAACTTGCTTTCATCGTGACTTCTACACGTTTGTCCTTTCTTTCCTTCTTGTTCTTTGGTTCTTCAACAACTTCAGGGATGGAAGCTGTTCTGTAAAGTGTTCTGGAGGTTAGGCTCGGTTTATATAGTCACATCTTCCATCCTTCTGGGCTGGTTCGTCTAGTCCACCCCCCCCCCCCTTCAAACCCCACCCTACTCAGAGTCCCCCTCAGTCAAACATGGTTTTATGGTCTGCTATCTTTAAAAGCAGAAAAAAGACATTTTCAACAGGTAGGTAAGTGCTTTACTGCCCCAATCTAGAATCAAATTACATCCCTTTCGGGAAAGCAACTTGTCTCCTGACTGCTCCAGTATAATGGTTTCTTTGCAGTGATATGCTTCATAATGCAAAGTTAATTGAGTCATCCCGTGAGCAACAGATCTTCCCTCCTGCAAAGAACACAATATCACAAAATCTCTTTGCCGTATAATGTTCCCTAAAAACCAGCCTGTACCACAAATATAAAGTGGAAATGATAACGATCGCTCTAATATGGACCATAATGGTTTCATTGTCAAAGTGACATCTCCCTTGAGAAGGTTAATTTGTCCCCATACACCTGAGATATAGAAGTCACATCATCATTCAATGTACCATATTAAAAGATAGAGGAACCCGGACACTGTGGTTGAAGCCTCTGTAAGTAAGATTTATACAAAAACTCACTGTGAATGCATGGAAAGTGTTCAGATATATACTGTGCATGTATTTGATTCTGTAAATTGGTTTTTGAGTAATTTTAGCCAATTGCTATGTACAGAACGGCTTCAACACTGAGATGATGGTAGGTATCTGTACAGGAACTACTTGCTCATGGATCATGGATAGCTGTTCTGATTTTATTTATTTATTTTTTTTTTATTTTTTTTATTTTTTTTTTTTTTAGAATTATTAGATCAGTCAGTCATTCTGTCTGTCAGCCATGCCGTCTGGCCGGCCATGTCTCTCACTGTCTGTGGTGTGAGATTCATGTAAAAGAACCATTGCTGACTTTCGTCAAGAATAGTTGCCTAGCAATCTGCATGTTTCTGTCCTGCGATGGCCTGGCTAGCTGTCCAGGGTGTACTCTACCCTCACCCAGAGTCAGCTGAGATGGGTATCAGCCTACCCGTGACTCTGATTAGGATTAAGCAGCTCAGAAAATGAATGAATGAATGAATGAATGAATGAATGTTCTGTCAGTTATGGCATCCTGTCCCAGGTGCAGCAAAACAGGCCAATGCCATCATACTACCCTTTTCATGCGAGAATCCAGAGTTTTACTTTCTCCAAATATAACTCATGTCATTAACACAAAAAATAACATTTCTGAATAACATCCTAGCTTGTTCTTATGATTTTAATCATGCCGACAAAAAAATATAAATGAAATCTAAACGTATAAATTCTTATATATTGCCATAACACTGGCCTTGAGTTTCTTCTGTCTGTATACAGTCCGTCTGACTGTGGCTGAATGAAATCCAAACTCTTTAAACATGATTATGTGGTTACGTTTCCAGCATCATGAGCATCAACAAATGGCCTCAGAAATCTCCTTCGTCTTCTTCATTAACTTCACAACTTCTTTGGGTCGCTTCTCCTGGGGTTTCCCCATCAACAAGTAAACCACACTGGTCAAGATTCTGGTACTTAGGTCTGTTTTAATGGATAGACATCAGCCTCTTGCAAACCCATGTGCTGTATATAATCAAATTCCCATTTAAGATAGGCATCCCTCCATAACAATACTGTACGGAAGCACTCCACTGTGTTTACTTAGAGACACCGACTAAACTGCTCAACACTAAAATGTTTGATTTGCGCTAAAAGACTCTTTATATCGAACTCTCAGATGAATTATGGATTCTAGTAAATCTCATAATGACTGCCATTTCCTGACCTGTGATGGAGTGTTGATCACATAGATGAGTTGCCATTTAGACATGTTCTGGCAATCATGCTGTTCTTTCCCTCTCCATTAACTTTTACTGTGTTACCGTTACGCCCACCCCGGCCCCAGCTCATCATGTTCATGCAAGGCGTTTTAATTGTGGTTTCTTAAACATCTGTCTGTTTTATACTTGGATTGGATGCAGACTGGATTAGCATATTTAGCATCATGGTGGTGTAGCGGTTAGCATGTCTGCTTCATGGCAAGAAGCTCCTGGGGTTTGAGCCCTGTGCCTGATGAAGGCGTTTCCGTGTGGTGTTTGCATGTTCTCCTCATGCCTGTGTGAGTTTCCTTCGGGTGTGCTAGTTTGCTTCCACACTCGAAAGAAATGCGCAGGACGATAACTTAACGTTTTCTATTGGCTCTAGGTGTCATGTGAATGTGAAAGGATGTGCATCAATTTTGTTTTTTTTTTTTAAAACATGTTCAAAACGTTGAAAAACACTTCAGACAATTTGGCATCGATCTTAGCCGCCACTGGGTGAGGGCAGAGCTCACACGGACAGCTCGCCAGGCCATCCCAGGGCAGAAACATGCTGATGGAAACTCAATGGCTTACTTGTTATGAATGACAGCAATGGTTCTTTGACATGCCTTTCACCACAGACAGTGTACAAGAGGGTCATCTATGGTCTATAGCAGGGGCCCCCAACCACTGGTTCAATTGGTACTGGGCTGCAGAAGAAATAATTCGTTATTTCTGTTTTTTTTTTTTTTTTGTTTTTTTTTTAAATTATCTAAGTCTGAACGATCTTTATTTTTTTTAAAAAATGACCGGATTCTCTCGGTGACATGTCGGTAATTTGAGTGCTAAAATGTAACCCACAAGGGGACGACACATGAACAGAGGCAAGTTGGACATGTTTCAAACAATACCAGGGATTTTGGGTGAGACTGAGCCTGAGCCTTCATTCTCCCAGCTGGTGCACCATCACCTGTGTTTTGTTTTTTTTTTTAAGAAAAGTTCAAGCTCTACTTCCCAACCAACTTTATTTTAGCTGTTGAAAAATAACATTCATGGAGTGCTTATTATATAATAATAATAATAATAATAATAATAATAACTTATAAAAATAACATTTTTAGAATATAAACTATCTATGACACACACACACGCACACACACACACCTCGGTCTTCTTCTTCTTTTCCTTTCGGCTGTTCCCTTCAGGGGTCGCCAAAGCAAATGATCCGCCTCCATCTCTCCCTATCCTCTGCATCTTCTACTCTTACTCCAACGACCTTCATGTCCTCCTTCACCACATCCATAAATCTCCTCTTTGGTCTTCCTCTGGGCCTTCTGCCTGGTAGTTCCAACCTCAGCATCCTACTACCAATATACTCACTATCCCTCCTCTGTACATGTCCAAACCATCTCAATCTAGCCTCTCTGACTTTGTCTCCAAAACCTCTAACATGTGCTGTCCCTCTGATGTACTCGTTTCTGATCCTATCCATCCTCGTTACTCCCAAAGAGAATCTCAACATTTTCATCTCTGCTACCTCCAACTCTGCCTCCTGTCTTTTCCCCAGGGACACTGTTTCTAAACCATACAACATCGCTGGCCTCATCACCGTCTTGTACACTTTTCCCTTCATTCTTGACACACACCCCTCGGTCCATGGTAAAATTGTGAAGCGTTGACCGGTCCGCGGTGATAAAAAGGTTGGGGACCCCTGGTGTATAGTATAGCTTCATTCACTTTGATAGTCACCTCATTTCTCTATTTAAAAAAAAAATTCAGATGAGAAACTGGGGATTTTTTTTTTTTTTTTTTTTTTTAAATCTAGCCTTACGTATTAGCGACATTAGCTTGGTATTTATCAAGATATGCACACTTGAAATACCAAAATATTTTGGTTGATCAACTGTATGAGTAGTGTAAGGGAACAGTTCATATAACAGTAACTTGAGAAATGTGCAAAATCTAGAACAGTGCAGTGAAAATCGAAGTACAGTCCAGTCGCCCAACAAGAGCCCAACGGCTCCTCTTTCCCTAACGCCCCAGTTTCTTGTTCCTTGTCCTCTTCAGCTTCATTGGATCAAACCAGTGACACACAACAGAGACGAAAAGAAAGTAAGTTGACCTTTTACTATGATGTTATATGACATGAACAAAATTATTTTGTGCCGTCATAAAATCACATCATCTCGTCATTAACCTTAACAGAGAGCCAATCGAACATTTCCACGACTACAGACACATGTTCTGCGACAGTATGTCGTTTTTTTCATGCTGTGACGCAGATGTAATAACCACTATATTGCCCCCAGGCGTAAATGTCAGTGGTTATGTGTGTGCGGGTCATGCAGTGGTCGAGCAAACTGTTCAGGTTGTGCCTCACCTTCATCCAATATTGGCTGGGATGGGCTCCATCCTCTCTTTATTTGGCAATTGACCATGGGTTTGACACGGTGCTCTTTCTTTTTAACTCCATACACGCACTATATGTGTGATTCTTATTCTGAAAGATGGGAGGTCATGGAAAACAAGATAACAGGGATCCCTCACTTTCCGCGGTTAATTGGGACAGAGAGCCCTCCCCCTCAAAAAACCGAATTCCGCGAAGGAGAACCAAACCCCCCACACACACACACACTGATGTATACGTACATGTATATGTGTATATAATACCACTAAATACATATTCAATTCTATAAATGCTTATAATAATAACTGAACAGACACACACACACAGATGCGCACCTCGCAAAAATGCAAGTAGTTTTGATGGGAGGTTTTGGGTTGTTTTTTGTTTTTGTTTGTTTAGTGTTTTTTTTTTGCATAATTGGCCTTGTTTTTGTGGCATTTTCCTAAACGTTTTCCCCTATTCTTCCTTAATTTCCTTTTTTTTTAACTTCATGAATATTTAAAAAAAAAAAAAAAAAAAAAAAAAAAAAAAAGGTGTACTGAAGCCGCATGAACTGAAGCGCGAAGTCGCGAGGGATCCCTGTATTCTTTCCTCATTATATTTGATGTGCATTATATTCTTATAAAATTTCAGATAAACAGGTCCATGATTTTAAAATTTCAGGCTTTCTTCCTGCATCAGTTTTTTTTTCCCTTTATTGCTTTAAATGTGTTCGTGCTTAGCTGATCAATAGAAAAATCGGTTTAAGCGAACATCTGGTGTCATACACAACAAAACACTTTTTTTTTTAAAGATTTTTTTTTTCAATGTCACTTGCAATGAACCATGAACTGCAGTCAATTCTGAAATATTTAAAGGACATTTTCCATGAGAATATACTGTGAACACCTTTATAAATGCAGTTCAAATTTAATCATGATGGACAACATTTAGTGACGGTAAACTGGAACTATAATAAACAGGAAAAGGTGAAAGTTGTACCACATCAAACTGTTTTATAAACTTGTATAGGAGCCTGTAGTCCATACATAAGCATTTTTGTATCTGGAAATGGAAATATCTGTGAATATTCATTACTCAGTCTATTTATTTACTATTAAAATTGAACCGTTTATTCTATCGGGTGGCAAGGCTAGTGTTGAATCGATCCTGAGCTTGAGGTACGTACTATGAAAATAGAATTTTGTGAGTTGTTTACATTTTTGTGTTTGTCTTCTCCCGATTCTGTGTTTTCCTTCCCAAAAAAAACCAAGCTGTCACCCAATGAGAATGGGTTCCATCTGTCCGTCAATATTGGAAATGACATAAGATCACCAGACCGGTTGCATGGCTCCCCCTCATAGGCCAATAGGATGGAAGTGTATACTACTGACATTCGGCTTGACAAGGCGTGTCAGTGCGATAACTTTAAACGGAAATGAAACGAGACCACAACATTTAGTGGATGGATTTAGCTTGGGAAGATCTCAGTTAGGATTATGTATGGGGCACCTTGACCTTGTTTCAAGGTCACAATGTCACTTTTTTCCATATCCGGCTTGTTTATTCCTGTTAATGTGATTACTCTGGAAATAAATTATCTAGGATCACCAAATTTGGCAGATGGGTTCCCCTCAGCAGATGCCTTGGTTGAAATTGTATATGGCAGGGGTGCTCAATCCTGCTCCTGGAGATCTACCTTCCAGATGACTTTATCTCCAACACTAATGTGGCCCATGTGACATGTAAGATCCAGTCAGGTCTTGATGAGATGATTGGATGGTTAGGTGGGCGTGATTAGGGTTGGAGCGAATGTCTTCTGGAAGGTAGATCTCCAGGAGCAGGATTGAGCACCCCTGGTATATGGGTTACCTTGATCTTGTTTTAAGGTCACAGTAGGCAGCTTCGTGAATTTTTGTATATTGGCATATTATGATATGGTCATTTGAGCTGGAGCCTCTGGTTCACGGTGGTCTGTGTTTTTTTTTTTTTTTTAATGGCTTTTAATTTTGTGCAAGAGAAGTGAAATACTTCATAGTGCTTAATGAGAAGAGTTCTGCCTCAAAAGAAAGAGAACAGCTTAATTATGATCATTACTGAATGATCACCAGCATTAGTGTTGTAATCACCAGCATTTGTGAGCCTGTTTGTTTGTCAGTCAGAACTAAATCCCAACCACACCGACGCATGAGTTGTCATCAAACTTGGTGGGGTCGCTACTCTCGAGTCCCAGATATTGGTTTGATTTTGGAATGTCAATGCCAAAGGTGAAGGTCAGAGCAAGGTCACAAAGTTTTGGAGTTGGATACAGTAGTTGCTTCCATCTGAAATAATTAAGTGATGTTATTAGATGTTATAGATGTCAATAAAACGGTGACATGAGAAGTGTCCGTCTGCTCTCTCTCACGGTTGTTGAGGTATCTGTCCTCAGAGCTGATGTCCATGCTATTAACCCCCCACCCCCTGCATGGCTTATAGCTTCCAGCTCTCTATCTGTCACTCTATCACACATTCAAGTAGACAATATAACACAAAGGATGAGGATTAAGGCATGAATAGAATACACACATAACACTCACACACATACACAAAGGTCAAAGGTTAATGCATGGACAGTGAACACATGTGCACACACTTAGGGTAGAAACTTCCGGACCATTCCGCTGGCGAGAGGATGATAGCAGACGGTTCTAAACAGTGTATTTATTGAAGCCAGGTGGTTCCTCATAAAACGTTAAAATGCTTAGAGACAGAACCAAACAAAGAGAGAGACAGGTTTTTTTAAAAAAAAAATAAATAAATAAAAAAAGGTCCCCATCCTGGAGAACACTGTATGATGTGTGTCTCTGGACTTATGATGATCCAGGCTCCATCTGAACTCCCTGTAACATCCGCCTCAATTCTCTTCTCATCAATCTTCGCTCTGCCATGCTGGTGACAAGTCCCTGTGTTTCGTCCAGGATCTCTCACACTTGCAGCATCACAACTCAACACGTCATTCAACAAATCATCACAACTCAACACTTACCGGTAACACCGACTGCTACGAATAGCAGACAAGTTAACTGATGGTCAGCGCAAAGCAATTACCAAGGCAAGTACAGTACAGCAGTTCTTCTGTTACCACTGCGGTTATGTTTATAATCAAACGTGTAAGTGATGACGATGTGAATAATCGCTTACTCATTCAATGATATTCTAATCTGTTTTCTCCTATGAGGGTCATGTGGGGGGTGAAGCCAATATCAGCAACATTGGACAAAAGGTTGGAAATGGCCTGAACAAGTCTCCAGGCCATCAGTAGGCCAACACGCACAACCCATTCATTTACATTTACAGCATTTATTTTCACAAGAGTAGGCTACATAGCCGTTAGCGTGTCCAAAAAAATTCCTTTTAATTTGTGGAATATATCAATTGAAATCCCTGCTACACTATATTAAGACGAGAGGTGGGCGTGGCAGTTGACATGTTTGGCATGGGGAATATTATTAAGGTCTGTACAGTACCTCCTATTATGTGTCGATGTATCTTCCAAACCTTCCCGTGCATGCTGCAAAATGTTTAGATGATATCCATGTCTCTAGGGATCCAAAGCATCCGAAGTATTTAGATTTATCGCATCGTTTTCCATATCGATGTGTGTATGTTTACCATGCTTTTTGCCCTAACCGGAAGTCAGAGCCTATTGACCACGGCGGCATGCGTAATACTGTATATGCAGAGCGCGCAGTCTAGTTTTTCTTCACGTCATTCAGGCAGATGGTTTGCTGTGGCGACCCCTGAAGGGTAAAGCCCAAAGGAAAAGAAGAAGAAGAAGACGACGTGGTACACTTTTATCTTTGTTTAAAATTTGACAATTACCCAAATACTCCAGAATATTTCCTTTTATAAATATGAAAAACGAAGCACTCTACGTATTGCACTTATGCAGGGGTTCTTAATGTTTTTTCCTCCAGTTCAGCACTTTTTAGTGAACCAACTCTCCATTTCCCACCACAGCATCGGTCTTTGACAAATTCGATTTAAACCCATACAGTGTTTAATACGTAAATATACGCTAATTTGCTTTTTTGTGCCATTTTACGGCCCTTAATTTTTGTTTGCATATATTATATTTTTTACTAACAGTTATCACATGGAAAAAAAAGGCACAATCATCATCATCATCATCATCATGTTTCCCCTGTGGCGTCGTGGACAACCTTGGGGAACTTTTGCTGGAATCGGGTACCCAGCAGTCACAGGAAATCAGTCTTCGCCATCTACGAAGACTCAATTTCATTACCTTTTAACGCACTGTTATAAAATCGCTTAAATTAACTATGAGAAAGAGGTTACTTCACTTCCTAGTCACCAGTGACTCCGTTGGCTCACTCTGCCGCAAGGCCGAGCTACCCAGGGTGCACCTGTTCTAATGACGGAGGTGGAGTCTGGCTTGAGTGTAATAGGCGTTTAGATTTAGCAGCGCTTACAATACGACTGCCTTCCAAGTCTAGCGGATAAATCCGAAAGTTGCGCTTCAACACTCCATGCACCCCAAATGCAGTGGTGGTCTAGTGGATAGGCGCAGGATCGCTGAGCCTAAGGTTGGGGGTTCGAGTCCCCACAGGGTTGTCACTGTCCCCCCAGTGCAGCTAACTGGGTTATTAAAGGCGGGCCATGTCTCTCACTGTCTATGGTGAGAGGTTCATGGAAAAGAACCATTGCTGACTTTCGTCAAGAGTAGCGGCAAAGCCGTCAGCGTGTTTCTGTCCCTTGCTAAAGGGTTGTGACAGGAAGCGCATCCGACGTAAAAACCTCTGCCCAATCAAATGTGCGAATCAGATTCACTGTGGCGACTCCCAAGAAAGGGAAAAAGCCGAAAAAGAAGATCACATGGATATAAAATACATATGAAAAGATTCGTTATGTTTTTTTCTCAATTTATTTGGCCCATAAAAAAACGTACAAAAAAATTGCAACACCAGACGCGTACAGGTTAAGGAGACTTTTGCATTTGTTTTGCCTTGACGAGTGCCTCAATGTTTGGTTCCACTTTTGAAATGGCGCAGCGCAAATCAGATTCAAGGTCAATCAGGTGGTTTCGATCTCAACCATGCTTGAAAACGCTGACTCGCACAGGTATGTGGAGGGAAATGCAACCAGTAGTGTGATCGCCGCCACAGCAACGCGATGATATGAACCATGCATAGTGGCCCAGAATGCGTTCAGGCTTTTCTCCGCAAAAACAGCCTTTGCTGCGGAGTCATGCACCAGGTCAAGAAACTGGTCTTCGATGTCTTCTGCTTCCTTCGGGAAGTTGTCAACTCGAGGGATCCCTCGTGAGCGCCATCATTGGGTTGTCGCCTTTGAAGGCCGGAAAATAGTGCTAAACACGTCCTGCAGCCTGTTGAGGTGGACGATGGCTTCGTTTTTGAGAACGTCACTGACGCCACCAGCAGTCTCGCTGATTCACGCCAATGTTGGAAAAGCTGTTGTGCTGCGGCCAGTCTCGAACTTGCCTCGCCCCAACTCAAGTTTTGAGACGAAGGCGTTCACTTTGTCTCAATGCCCAATTATATCGGAGTCTGCGCCCTGTAGCTTGCGGTTAAGCTCATTCAGGTGACTGAACATGTCCACGAGAAATGCCAGCCTGCACTGGAATGCCTCATCGGAAACAGCAGCTTTCAGATCTCCTTTGTTCCTTTCATCCAAAAACTGTGTAACTTCGGGGAGCAAATGCACAAGCCGATTTAACATGTCGCCTTTCGACAACCAGCGAACGGCAGTATGGAACAGCAGTCCTTTGTAGTCGGATTCCATATCCTGGCACAACCGTCGAAATAGTAGAGTGTTGAGGGCGCTCGCTTTGGCAAAATTCACAAGCCTGATTGCCGTCTCAAGCGCTTCTTTGAGCGGTGGTGTCATCGTCCTTGATGCGAGCGTTTCGCGATGTATGACGCAGTGCAGGGTCACCATCTTGGGATTCTTCTGCTTCAGTAGTTTTGCAAATCCAGACCTCACACCCAACATAGCAGGAGCCCCATCTGTGCAGGCATGGACGAGCTTGCCTCAGTCCAGTTTCTCTTCACAATATCCCACAGATTCTCTATGGGGTTCAGGTCAGGAGAGTTGGCAGGCCAATTGAGTACAGTAATACCATGGTCAGTAAACCATTTCCCAGTGGTTTTGGCACTGTGAGCAGGTGCAGGTCGTGCTCAAAAATGAAATCTTCATCTCCATAAAGCTTTTCAGCAGATGGAAGCATGAAGTGCTCCAAAATCTCCTGATAGTTAGCTGCATTGACCCCGCCCTTGATAAAACACAGTGGACCAACACCAGCAGCTGATATGGCAACCCAGACCATCACTGACTGTGGGTACTTGACACTGGACTTCAGGCATTTTGGCATTTCCTTCTCCCCAGTCTTCCTCCAGACTCTGGCACCTTGATTTCAGAATGACATGCAAAATTTGCTTTCATCCGAAAAAAGTACTTTGGACCACTGAGCAACAGTCCAGTGCTGCTTCTCTGGTTCAAAAGTGGCTTGACTTGGGGAATGTGGCACCTGTAGCCCATTTCCTGCACACGCCTGTGCACGGTGGCTCTGGATGTTTCAACTCCAGCCTCAGTCCACTGCTTCCACAGGTCCCCCAAGGTCTGGAATCGGCCCTTCTCCACAATCTTCCTCAGGGTCCGGTCACCTCTTCTGGTTGTGCAGCGTTTTCTGCCACACTTTTTCCTTCCCACAGACGTCCCACTGAGGTGGCTTGATACAGCACTCTGGGAACAGCCTATTCGCTCAGAGATTTCTTTCTGTGTCTTACCCTCTTGCTTGAGGATGTCAATGATGGCCTTCTGGACAGCAGTCAGGTCGGCAGTCTTACCCATGATTGCGGTTTTGAGTAATGAACCAGGCTGGGAGTTTTTAAAAGCCTCAGAAATCTTTTGCAGGTGTTTCGAGTTAATTGGTTGATTCAGATGATTAGGTTAATAGCTCGTTTAGACTACCTGAACATGATATGCTAATTTTTTGAGATAGGAATTTTGGGTTTTCATGAGCTGTATGCCAAAATCATCAGTATTAAAACAATAAAAGCCCCGAAATATTTCAGTTGGTGTGCAATGAATCTAAAATATATGAAAGTTTAATTTTTATCAGTACAGTACAGAAAATTTATCACAATATGCTAATTTTTTTTTTTTTTTTTTTTTGTGAGAAGGACCTGTACATGTGGGATAAGGAAAAAAAAATCTGCAAGCTCCTCACTCGGAAGATCTCAATCGAGAAAATGATCGGTTTTCAGCACTCCTGACGTCATATAGCCTGGGACTGTCCAATAAAGATGTGGTTCTTTAACTTGCTGGACCAATAAACAAATGGTTCATTGATACAGCTTAGTCACAGCGGCACCTGTTGCTGAATATTAAACTAATATTAACACCATTCGGCTTAAATGAAAGGTCGCAAAAGAGAGGCTAACTATGATATATGTCTGTGGAATCTACACGTATCGCGCTCATTCCCTACTCGGCAGCTCCGCCATTCCCCACAGGTTAACGTTCCAAAATAAAAATTTATTTACATTTATTTTGACAACCGTAAAACAGCTTCCGGGTTTGCTATTAATCACTTCCGCCGGGCAAGTAGGCGGACGCATCATCAAAACGACATTTCGCGCGAAATTTTCCCGGGTTGTATTGAGTGTGGAGGTTTTGTTCGGATTATAGTCGTGCTACTTGTAGTTTTATGCATTAGAAGTTTTATCTTGAGTTTTCAACGATTTATATTGTTTAATAACAATCAGTTTGCGCGTGAGCACACGGGTAAACAACAGAGGATCCTTTAAAGGTAACATCACGTGGAGAGGAGTCCTGAAAGACTGTGTTTTTTAATTTCAGATGCATCATATTATCCATAAAATAATAGATTAAACACTTTTATTTCGTCTATTATACTCTAAAATCAAAATCAGTCATTTTGGATTGAAATGAATTCATGACTGTGTGTTTAACAGCATTATTTTGTATTTCCAGTATTATCGTATATCTATTGACTGAATAAGCTTTTTTTAGTGGAACTTTTTATTTATTTATTTATTTGTTTGTTTGTTTATTTGCGTGTGTAATTGTAAGGACCCCATTGGAAATAAGTTTTACCAAACTTTATGGGCGATCCTTGACTTCAACTACACTTATCCAGGGTATTTTATTTATTTTATTTATTCATTCATTTATATATTGTATTTGCTCTTCTAAATTTGTATAACTAGTTCTTACCAAATCTTTATTCAATATATTATCTATACTTGTTCTTATCTAGTCTTATTTTATTTTTATATATTATTTTGGTTTTCCTTACTTAAATAACTCATTTTATATCAGTAATGCAAATAATTTATCCGTTTATTATATTTATTCATAATATATTGGTGTAAGCTTTGTACAAATAATTTTTGCTTTTTATGACATCTAAGAAACTCAAAATTATAAACTCTTGTATGGTATAAATTATTATTGACTGATATACAAGGAATCCCTCGCGACTTCGCGCTTAAATTTCACGTTTTTTAAAAAACGAAATGAATATTCACCGAATTAAAAAATAAGGAAGAATGGGGGAAAAGTGAAGGAGCATGCCACAAAAACAAGGGCAATTATGCTAAATAAATAAATAATAATAAATAAAATTTGGGGCAGTGGTGGTCTAGTGGATAGGGCTCGGGATCGGTGATCCGAAGGTTGGGGGTTCGAGTCCCCACAGGGTTGTCACTGTCCTCCCAGTGCAGCTAACTGGGTTATCAAAGGCGGGTCTATGGTGAGAAGTTCATGTAAAAGAACCATTGCTGACTTTCGTAAAGAGTAGCCGCAAAGCCAGCGTGTTTCTGTCCCTTGCGAAAAGGGTTGTGACCGGAAGGGCATCCGGCGTAAAAAACCTCTGCCAAATCAAATGTGCGAATCAGATGATTCGCTGTGGCGACTCCCGAATAAAGGGAAAAAGCCGAAAGAAATAATAAATAAAATTTAAAAACCTCTAAACCAACAAAAAGCAACCCTCTGCGTGCGCGTGTCTGTATGTGTGTATTTATATTTTATTTAGATCGTATGCATTCATTTTTAATGTTGAATTATTATAAGCATTTATAGCATTGAGCATGAATTTATTGGTATTATATACACATGTACGTATACGTCAGTGGGGGGGAGGGGTCCGAAATCCTAAATCCTAGTTTGCGGGTTTTATGGTTGCTGGTGATCTCAGTCCCACTTAACCGCGGAAAGTGAGGGATCCCTGTGTTGCACAATATGTTTGAATATTATTTGCGAATGTTGAAATCAAATAAAATCAATGTTTTGATCAGTAAGTAGTAATGTTTGTATTTAAATGGAATGAAGCCAAATGTCCCTTCGGTATCGTTTCAGGAAAATGAGTCAGTATTTTACAAGATTGCGTGTGCCAAGAACTTACACGTGGCCTGAAAAGCCTATCCATGAAGACAGAAAGCTGAAAAGACTCCATTTCAAGTAAGTATGCGGCTGAAGCACAGGGTTGTTCCTGTCTGATGATGATTAGGTGTTTACTTGGAAGATAAAGATCAGCTGAGGAATCTTGGTTGTGACGTCATTGAATGTAGATCATATCAGCTTTTAAACCCAAGGAACTGCTCTTCAGGTCTCTGTCTATATCAGTGGAAGGAAGGCCGGCCGATGTGGTGGTGTCTGTGGGTCAGTACATTCTGATTGAGGGAGATGATGATGATAACCCTTTTGTTGCTCAGCTCCTGGAACTTTTCTCTGATGGTAAGATGCATTGTTGTGTGACTTCAGTGTAATGGTGGACTCGGACTGTTCAGCTCAGTGTCTGTACGTGATCTTAACTTGTGAATGTCTGTCACATGAAGGTCAGGAGAAGAGGGGTGTGGTGCGCTGGTTTGTAAGGATGTGTGAAATACCTCAAAACAAAAGGAAGCTCCTGGGCCGGGAACCTCATCCACAAGAGATCTTCTACTACTCTGGTAGCTCCTGTGAGAACGAGTTGGACGCGGAGACCATCCTAGGAACAGTTCAGGTGAGTGTCTGTCCATATTTTAAGGCAGGAGATGGTATAAATCATTTACAGAAGTTTTTTCAGCTTCTCATCATGCCTGAGTGGTATCTTTGTTTTGATGCGTTGATTGTTTATTCTGCAGCCTTGTGTCCCCTTTGTCTTGTAGATTAAACACATTCCTGCTGAAGCTCCTTTCCCAGCCAACAAAGGCAAAGACACTCTGTTCGTGAAACTTCTGTGGAACTCCAAGAAATTTGAAGTCATGAAGCCTCCCGAAAGCCCCAAATCGCCACCGCGGGAGCAGCATGCACCACGGCGCCATGCTCTTCCCACCCCTGACCCCATCGTGATGAAGCGAGCCATATTTGGTGTGAACACCCGCGGTAGCGTCAGCACCGGCAAGATGGATTCTGCCGAGGTAGAGTCGGCTCACTCTGCCTCCAAAATGTCTGCCTCCAAACTTCTGAATATGAAGCGAAGAAGCAGAGTCTCCTCCAAACCAAACATCCGCAAGAAGCTTGATCTGAGCAGTGAGTGCTAATGTTTCCTACTCATTCAAATGCTTTGGACTGAATTTGTGTTTCTGAAAATTGCAATTTTCCCGGCTGTCCAAAAAGGTCAATTTTTTTTATATTATATTATATATATATATATATATATATATATATATATATATATATATATATATGTCTGTCTTCCTTTCGGCTTTTTCCCTTTTACTCGGGAGTCGCCACAGCAAATCATCTGATTCGCACGTTTTGATTTGGCAGAGGTTTTTACGTCGGATGCCCTTCCTGTCACAACCCTTTTAGCAAGGGACAGAAACATGCTGACGACTTTGCAGCTCCTCTTTACGAATGTCAGCAATGGTTCTTTTACATGCCTCTCACCATAGACAGTGAGAGACATGGCCCGCCTTTGATAACCCAGTTAGCTGCACTGGGGGGGACAGTGACAACTTTGTGGAGAGTGGGACTCGAACCCCCAACCTTTGGATCAGCGATCCGGCGCCCTATACCACTAGACCACCACTGCCCCATATATATATATATATATATATATATATATATATATATGGGAAAATTATTTTTCCTAAACTTTTAATTTTATTTTGTTAAAAATAGAAAATAATTGCACTTTTTTTCAATATGGTTGTGGTTGTTGTTTTTATTATTATTAGTTGTCGCAGTAGCAGCAGCAGTAGTAGAACTACTGCCAATAAGACAGACCATTACTGCTCTTAATAATAATTATACAATAATAGGTTATTCAAACACAAACAAATAATTTCGTTGTATTAATATATGCAACTTTTTCTGTAAATGAATTAATAGTTCTAATTATTGTCGATGTGATATGTTTAAAATAATTACAAATATAAATTCATTCACATAATACATTGCATACAGCACCCCTCCACCCATTCGTGGTTCAGTGCTCTTGCCCTCCTCATACTCGCAGATTAGCGGCAAACCCGGAAGTTACTGGCACGTGATTCAAATTTAGCCAATGGCTGAGAGCTTTTGTTTCTCACTCCTGCTGATTGGTTGCAGATGATGTGTACACCTCTTTTTTTTTTTTTTCTCCTTTGCGCACATGTCATCAATGTGATTGCTTGAATTGTGAATTCACGTGATTTTAGTGTGTTTTTAATGATTGTTTAAGCCCTGTGATGTCACTCGAACACTCTGCATCTTCTCTAGCTTCTGGTTAGGAGCCTAAGCGCTTTATTTATTCATAAATATTATCACAGTAGAAAATTAAAAAGTTTTTATTAATCATTACTACATTTTACTGCATTATTACTGTATTAATGAGTAAGACTGTCTATAGAATGTGTTTCAGAAGCATATTTTAGCGCATGTAATATCATACATCGGGATTTAAAACCGCGTCAATAACTCGCAGATTTTCAGGATCCGTGGGAAGGACTGGAACGCAACCACCGCGAATAACGGGGGGGGTGTTACTGTATATGAATCAAATGAAGCAGAAAAATACATAAACATTGAAAGTAATATACCATTTTTATAAACATTAAAGTAATTAAATGCATTATTTAAACCCTGATATAATAAATATATAAATTGACATAATTGAGTTTTTATTCATAAACCTTTAATTTGAAATGCATGTTATTTGTTATCATGGAATATGCAGTTGAAGTGAAGTATTAAATTAAATTAAAATTAAAGTATTTTATTTACAGATTTTCAGACTAAATTTAGTGTAACTTTAAAGGTTCACAAATTTAATCTGTCAAGTCCTTTCATAGAAACTTACACGTTATTGTCATTTGTAAATTTGCTGAAGAGTTGAGCTGATACGCGCTCTGCATGGATTCATTCATTTATTCATTTTCTGAACCGCTTAATCATAATTAGGGTCGCGGGGAGGCTGGCGCCCATCTCAGCCGACGCTGGGTGAGGGTGGGGTACACCACCGTGCTACCATGTTTGCAGATGGACGATGATTTGTTGTTCTGAATGGGCTTCCCATCACAGTTTGCTTAGACCTGACATGTGGTGCAAATGTGTTAATCCGCAACAAAGAACTTCAGTCCTGAGGAAATGTTAGCGTGTGCCTGACTGTGATGATGTCCGGTTACCTGTGTCGACGCAGCATTAGAAATACGTGAGGCTGTCCGCATGGTTTCTGTGGAGGGGCCACATTTTGTGATGGCTGATACTGAGTGGTGATTATGGTGGTGTTTGTTTGCGGTGGTGTTTTTTAAGTTGTGCGCTGGATTATTGTCTTGTTTTCTTTGTTTTGTACATAATGCCGGTTATCTTGTTGTTTAGTCCTGGTTTGAGCGCGTCAAAGTCTCCAGAGGGACACAGACCTGCCTCTTTGCAGTTAACTTTAATTCACTTCATAGTCAATTGATTTTCACCCAACCTGCAATTGTAAATGGGGCATATTCCTCTGAGCAGATGATTTAAATGTGTGGATGATGTTATTGGCACAGTGCCAATATTTTTGGAGAAATTATGAATTTGCCTTAATTCAAAAGCGAAGGTTGAACCCATCAAGGCATCTGTCGTTCCTTTTCCTGTGATATTCTTATAGACTCACTGTGTTGATCCAGTTACTTCCCTCGTCTGTTCAAAACAAAATGATTGATACACTGTGATGTCACATTCTTATTTTTGCCCCTTTAGGTCCGACGAAGAAGCTGACTAGAGATGACATTCACGGGGAGATGTTTCATGATAACCAGCAGGTGGAGGAAGTGCTGGCCAGCAAAATAGTTTCTTCTCCCCCTCGTTCCGTCAACCTCTCCATCTGCCTGACCGCACTTTCTCACAATGTCCTGAGCAAGTCTCCCACGAATGTTCAGGATCTGTCCAGGCAGCATCCGCAAAGCCCCAATAAACCCAATCATTCTGCTTGTGACAAGCCCTCCACCAGGTCAGATTTTGAATTATGATGTGGGTGGATATAAAGATGTAATCCCTGCATGATAAGGGTGTGTTATTGGAACCCAGTTGGGTCGTTCTCTGAAAAGGGTCCCATAAAGTGTGACCTTAGGGTGAGATTCTCCCAAATTTCACTGGAGTCCAGTTTATTTCTCTCTACATTGCACATCAATTCCTGAGCCATTGGTACAAAGACAGTGAAAGAACTACAGCATGCACAAAATTGCTTCTGTATTTAACCCGTCCAAAGTGAGTTCTCACACACACACACTCGGAGCAGTGAGTCACCACACACGTCCACGTGTCTGGAGAGCAGTTGTGGGCTGGGTACCTTGCGCAAGGGCACTTCAGCTGTGAATATGGAGGAGGGGAAGGTGCAGCTCACGCCCCCAACGCCACATATTTTTCCTTCTGGTTTGAGATTCGAACCAGCCACCCTTCAAAGCCGCTTCTCTAACCATTATGCTCAAAATATATATATATATATATATATATATATATATTTCTATTTCATTGTATGTATCTGAATTATGTAGTGTGATATGTTTTGTGTCCATGTTATATTATGTGATAATATAATTGTGATAATTTTTTTTTTTTTTTTTTTTGAGCATAATGGTTAGAGAAGCGGCTTTGGGACTGAAGGATGGCCGGTTCGAATCTCAAACCAGAAGAAAAAATGTGTGGTATATGGGCGTGGTTGCTCTTAATTCCTTATTTTTTTTTTTTTTTTTTAAATAATGGGTCAAAATGTGAATCAAAACAATCCCCCAATTAGCAACTGCTAGCATATGAAGCATTTTATTCCTGTTGTACTACAGCGACTTGCTTGTTGAGGGGGTTCTAGTTTGGGGGTCATTCAATCCCGTCTCTGCTTTTTTGCGGATGGCGTTGTTCTTTTGGCTTCATCAATTGGGGACCTCCGGTTTTCAGTGAAGCAATTTGCAGCCGAGTGCAAAGTGGCTGGGATGAAAATCTGCACATCCAAGTCTCCGAGGCCATGGTTCTCATCCGGAAAAGGGTGTCATGCACCCTCCCGCTCAGGAATGAGGTCCTGCCCCAAGTGGAGGAGTTCATGGATCTTGGGGTCTTGTTCACAAGTGAGGGAAGGATCGAGTGGGAGATCGACAGGTGGATCGCTGCAGCCTCTGCTGTAAAGCGGAGTATGTACCGGTTCGTCGTGGTGAAGAGGGAGCTGAGCCGCAAGGCAGATCTCTCAATTTACGAGTCGATCAACTTTCCAACCCTCACCTATGGTCACGAGCTTTGGGTAGTGATGAAAGAACAAGATCTCGGCTACAATCGGCTGAAATGAGCTTCCTTTGCCGGGTGGCGGAGGCTCCCCATTAGAGACAAGGAGAGAAGCTCAACCATCCGGGGAGCGCTTGGAGTACAGCCGCTGCTTCTCTTCATTGAGAGGAGCCAGTTGAGGTGGTTCGGGCATCGAGTCAGAATGCCTCCTGAACGCCTCCCCGGTGTGGTGTTTCAGGCGTATCCAACCAGGAAGAGACCCCGGGGTTGACCTAGAACACGCTGGAGGATTGTGTCTCTTGGCTGGTCTGGGAATGCCTCGGTGTCCCCCCGAAGGAGCTGGATGAAGTGGCAAGGCAGAGAGATCTCTGGAACTCAATTGCTTAGACTGCTGCACATTTACATTTGATTCTCAGATGTTGATCGAGTTAATTAATAATTTAAAGAGAAAAACATTTTAAAAATCAATGATGGTTTCCTAGTGACTTGCTCGAGGTGGAGCCTCTGGAAGACGAGGTGCTTGAGTCTGAGCAATTCGTCAATAAAGGAAGAACTCCGTGTCGGAGGGAGGCCACTCCCAGGAGAGCTGGTCTGAGGGCCCAGAAGTAAGTCGGACCTTCATCGGTTTATAGTGATGAGATGGTGGAGGAGGTACTGGTGTACTTTTACCAATCACAATCCCCGACTCTGGCACATTTTATTTTCTTCTGGTTACTTTTTACTGAGCAAAATTCTTGTCGACTTGCTAGTGATACTTTGGTTCTTCCTTCAAGCACGAACAACACACTCACATTGGGGAAGATTCAATTATCTTTGGTTGTGGATTTTATAAACACAATTATTTTGTTATTTTGCAACTGTTAAATCCGGGTACTGGTCTTGTCAAATGATGACATCAGTAACTCTTGTGGGTTTTGTCTTTTGGTAGTGCCAGAACTCCGTCCAGGAGGAGAGAGTCGACTTCAGTACGAGAGCCTGCCCTTGCTGTGCTGTAAGTATGTTGTCGTCATTTGTGACACGTCGCTATCACGTGGGGGATCTCCATCTGGAGCCAACAAGCTGGGGGGGGGGGGGGTGTCAAGTTCAAACAGACCCTCCATCCCGTTTTGAGGTTGTATAGTAAGATCTTCAGATGCTATGTGTCGCAGTGTCTGCTTCAGTCCACAATCAAAGGTGTCTTCCTCACTTTGATGGATTTTTAAGGAGGCGTGTCTTTCCTCAGCCGGTAGAAATATGGTTAAGGGTGTACCCAAGTCTTGGGGCCTAGCTGGTTGGCTCAAGGCTTGCTGGAAGGGGCTCAATGGATGTGGTTGTCTCAGGTTTTCGAATCTTCCTATTGGAGGGGGTGGTGCTCCCCTGGGTGCTCCCCTGGGTGCGCCTCTGATTTCGTGGCTAGTTTTAGCACATGATTATCACATCAGATAGAGGGTGGAGGGGTGCCAGAGACCACAGGCAGCATGGCAGGGGGGGGGGGGGGGTGTGGACCTTATGATGAGACCAATTTCGTGGCACACTATACTTGAGAACTACGCAAGTATGAAAAGTTATGGAAAAGCAATATTTTAGCAACTAATCTGTTTTCTGTTTGACCAGAAGATACATTTCTGTCAACACAGCTCAGCGTCTCCAGTGACAACACAATGTTCTCAAATGTAATATAGAAAAACTGACCTTGTGACCTTGAAACCATGTACAATCTTACCCAGTTTGTCCCTGGGGAGAACCCATTTACCAAATTTTATGAGACCTCAGATAGACAGAGCTCGTTTGTACAGCTCCTGAATCCTAAAATTTAAAACTCGCCAACACCGGCGGTGATGTTTAAATTCGGGTAAAACTCAAGAAGAGCAGTGGATATCCAGTACAGAATGAAAATCTCTGTACATTTGGGTGACCAGCAAGCTGTATCAGTAACCCATCCAGTACCTGGATGTGAGAAGCTTTAAATGCAGTAGGTTTGAATTTTGCCTTCCAAATGAACCAGTATGGAATTTTAGCAACTGAATAGTTTGGAAGCTCATGCATTCATTTTCTGAGCCGCTTAAACCTAATTAGGGTCGCGGGGAGGCTAACGCCTATTCCAGCTGACTCCGGGCGAGTACACCCTGGACAGCTCGCCAGGCCATCGTGGGGTATATCACACGCTGATAGCTATGCAGCTACTCTTGTCGAAAGTCAGCAATGGTTCTTTTACATGAACCTCACACCATAGACCGTGAGAGACATGGCCGGCCTTTGATAACCCAGTTAGCTGCACTGGGTGGGACAGTGACAACCCGTTGGGAGTGGGGATTGAACCCCCAACCTTGGGATCAGTGATCCAGCACCTTTATCACCAGCCACCACTACCCTAAATTGCCCAATCTCACAATATTAAAGAATCCTTTCTTCAATTTCTAATAAAATACAGGGATCCCTCACAACTTCGCGGTTCAATTCATGTGGCTTCAGTGCATTCGTGTTTTTTTTTTTTTTTTTTTTTTTTCCCCCACCCCCCTTCAGATTTAACCTTGGGGGGAGTGGGGCTTGAACCCCCAACCTTGGGATCAGTGATCCAGCACCTTTACTGCCAGGCCACCACCGCTAGTTTGGAAGTCTATGTTGGAATGGGGAATGTTTGTGGATATTTGTGGAACGAAATACTTTGTTTCCTGTTTGTTTGTTTTTTTGTTTTTTGTTTTTTGTCCCCCCCCCCCGCCCCCAATGTTTTAATTTCCAACTTGAAGGAAAAAACAAAATTGCAATGGAGAAAAAATTTTAATTCCTCATATGTGCCGTGTGATGGTCTGGCGAGCTCTTGAGGGTGGAACGCCACCTTCGCCCAGTGTTGGCTGAGACTCATTGAGACCCAAATATTATTAAGTGGTTTGTAAAATGAGTGAGTGATTGATCTAAAACTTTGAAGATGAGACAGTAACATACTGGTACCAGAAGGTGGCAGTAATATGCAGTGAAAACTGAACAAAAACTTGTTGATTTTTCAAAATACAGTAACAATGAAGAACAAAATTAAAGCTTCATATATTAATACACTTAAACTTTATAAAAGTTCAAAATATTAGAAAAAATATAATGATCCACGAATGAACAATAGATGAATGTTGTTATTGGCTTTTATGCTCAAAACCAAATAAATAAACAGTACTTGGCCCCATTGAATGCACAGTCTGGCTCCACTGACACGGACAGGTGATGCTTGTATTAAAAGAAAAGTGCATGTTCTGTAATCAGGGTGTTGCTGGACTGATGGGTTCGGCACGAAGAACATTTTCTGCAGGTTTAAACCCTGCATCCATTTTTGTTCGTTCTGCTCTCAGGGCTGAAGAAGAACAAGATTCACCTGCCCATACTAGGCGCTCCAAGAGGAAATCCGTGCAGCACGTGTCCTCTCTCATTCAGAGGCAGCTGTAAGTTCTGAGTCTGAAATCCTGATTTCGCTTCCCTCATATTTCTCTGATGGTTACGTCTTGTGTATTGTCTTCATATTGTTTTGCAGGAAGATACTGGCAAACCACGATGACCTGTTGTCCGACGGCGAAGATGCTGATGATGATCTTTTCATGCCTCCTAAGATCGATCTAGGAAGCACCAGTGAAGAGGAAGAGGTGGTGGAGTTGGCCAGTGAAGACGAGCTTGTGACAAAGAAGAGGAGACACTCAGTAGGGCTGAGAACGCCGTCAAGCGAAAAGACCCGTACTTCTGCACGAACCCCTCGCAGAACTCCGAACAATAAAGTACAGTGACGCAGATCAGTCATTAGCATTTACTTGTGATTAGCATGGGGCCAGTGGTGTAGCGGTTCGGGTGTCGGGCTCATGGTCAAGGGGTCACGTAGTTTCTCCCAAAGATTAGAAGACCTTCATTCAATTCTATTAGGATTATGGGGTGGCTAGAGCCTGTTTCATCTGGGTGAAGGTGGGGTAAACCCTGAACAGTTTTTAAGTCCATCACAGGGCCAACACCCATAACCATTCTCAATTGAGGGCAGTTTGAAACAGCCAGTCAGTCTACTGTGCATGTCTTTGTTGGACTATAGAAGGGACCTCCAGAAACATGGGCTCTCCACAGAATTGCCTTTGGTAAACCTGGGACTCCGATCCAGGACCTTGCTGTGAGGTAGACGGGCTACTTAGTATGTCCGTGTGCTGCCTCTTTACAATTATTCATTCATTCATTTTCAAAGATGCCTCACACGAATTACAATTTTGGGGAGTCTGGTACCCCTCTCAGCCGACTCCTGGTGATCGAAGACACCCTGGACTGATCACCAGGCCATCTCTGGGTGATTTTTTTATTTTATTTTATTTTATTATTTATTTTTTTTAGATCCTCCCCCCCTTTTCTCCCTAATTTAGGCATATCCAATTCCCGCCTATCAGGTATTACCTTTCCTATCGCACGGCCACCACTGACCAGGGTGGGGCGAAAGCATTCACACATGGTATGCGAAGTTACGACCTGCCTTTTTTTTAATTTATTTATTTATTTTTCTCTAAACTGCAGCACCATGCGTATTTGTGGGTGGTCTAACCCACTTGGGAGGGACAGCGCTATGTGCCACCCCCACCCCCCCACCCCATGAATGAGCTCATAGATGTCCATGATTGCCTTGCGATCGCTTCAAGTGACAGGGAAGTGAGCATATTCCATCCCTTCCTCCCGTGAGAACTCTGCCAATTCGCTCCCATGAACTCGCGGCCATGGACTGTTGTGACATGAAGCCAGATTCGAACTTGTGATCTCCGGGTTAAGTGACTCACACTTGTTGATGCATCACTCGGGAGCAATATTCATTACATTTATTTCAATTGTTCTGGGGTGGGTTTTTTTTTTTTGATTACTTATGGGGACGTCTGGACCTTATTGCTTAGGCTGCTGCCCCCGTAACCCGACCTCGGATTAAGCGGAGGATGATGATGATGATATTATTAAATATTTTAATGATTTAAATACGAATAAAAATGTATATACACTTTTCCATTTTAACTGGAAACCATAAGCATTCAATGAGTGTGCAGTCAGCATGTCAAGTTACATTTGAAATCTTTTGTTTTCCCCCCTGATGGATGTAGTCTGCTGCTTCCACTCCCCGTATGCCACAACAGGCCACTCCCAGCATTCCCAGCAGAAGTCTGCCAGCCAGGAAGCCTGGGAATGTATTGGAGGAAGCCAGGGCGAGGTAAGACGGTTTCATAACTCTTCCCCTAGACTTGTGTTTCCTAATTTCTGGAGGACATGTCACAGAACAGTTTCCGAGGGTACATACAGTAGATATGGTTATTAAGCTTTATATTTAGCACTGTTCCCATCTCTCTGTCCATGCTTGAGTGACTCGCATGATTTCCACAAGTTTTTTTTTTTCCTGTCTATTTTGTTTTATTTGGACATTGTTAGCTCTCTTGTCCTGTATTTCTTATCTGCCTGTCTCTCATTTCATGGTTCAGATGAAACAAATGCACTGAGATTTTAATAGTACATTTCATTTAAACTTGCTGGACAATGTACAGGGATCTCTCACTTTCCGGGGGGGGGGTTAAGACAACCACTGATTTCTGTGAAGTAAAATCAAAACCCCAAGTCAAAACCCCAAATCAAAAAGTAAAATCAATGTGTATATATATTCTTCTTTTCCTTTCGGCTGTTCCCTTCAGGGATTGCTGCAGCGAATCATCTGCCTCCATCTCGCCCTATCCTCTGCATCTTCTTCTCTTACACTAACTGTCTTCATGTCCTCCTTCACCACATCCATGAATCATCTCTTTGGTCTTCCTCTGGGCCTTCTGCCTGGTAGTTCCAACCTCAGCATCCTACTACCAATATATTCACTATCCCTCCTCTGTACATGTCCAAACCATCTCAATCTAGCCTCTCTGACTTTGTCTCCAAAACATCTTACATGTGCTGTCCCTCTAATGTACTCCTTCCTAATCCTATCCAGCCTCGTTACTCCCAAAAAGAACCTCAATATATATATATAATATCAATAAACACATATTCAACAGTATAAATGCTTATAACAATGAAACATTCAAAAATAATGCATAAGATGTAAATAAAATCTAAATACACACACATACAGATGCGCGCACGCACACACACACACAGATGTGCACCTCACAAAAATGTAAGTAGTTTTTTTGTTGGGGGGTTTTGGGTTGTTTTTTTTTTTTGTTTTTGTTTTGTTTGGGGTTTTTTGCATGATTGGTATCATTTTGTGGCATTTTCCTTAACTTTTCCCCGATTTTTACTGAATTTCCTTATTTTTTTATTTTTCAATGAATATTTTTGAAAAACCCGCTATGCACTGAAGCCACAGAAACTGAAGCACGAAGTAGTCAGGGATCACTATCTCTATGTTAAAGGAATAATGACCTCCTATATCATTTCCTTCTTTTTTTTTAATTTTACTGTATTCTGAAAATTTCTAGATCCTGGTGTTCCATTCACACACATACATATTGTATTCGACTTAATAAGCCCCCCCAAGTTTTTTGTCTTGTGTCTAATAACCGCCCATGTGTCCTTGGAGCAAAATTGTAGATCATAGTTCTCAATTTAATTAGATCAGTCTCTGTAACAGTAAAATGAAGCATCCTTGGCCTGTAAAAGTGAGTTTACACAGTATTTCAAGACCCCCTGCCACTGGGGAATGTCTATAATGTTCATCAGGAACAACACATTTGATTGTTCTGCCGTGCTTTAAAAAAAACAGGAAAATATTTTGCTGTGTTCTCTTGGTAAATGTCCAACAACCACTGAACCATTAGAAACTGCTACAGGTTTTTTTTTTTTATTATTTATGCTGTTTTCTGTTTATTTTCAGCTTTCATGTAAGTAGTTTGGGTTGCTACCACAAAATGAATAACACAAATACAAGTAAAACTCTTTTATTGTTCTGTTATTATTCATGTTTTCCACGTCGATGGTAATGAGCACTTACCCATCCACACCGCTGGTAACATTTTAATAAGCGCCCACCCACTCCAATTTTTAAAGTGCACTGGGCACTTATCACGTCGAATACTGTGTGTGTGTGTGTGTGTGTATATATATATATATATCTCACATGTCTCTCACTGTCTATGGTGAGAGGTTCATGTAAAAGAACCATTGCTGACTTTCGTCAAGAGTAGGCTGCAAAGTTGTCAGCGTGTTTCTGTCCCTTGCTAAAGGGTTGTGTCAGGAAGGGCATCCGACATAAAAACCTATGCCAAATCAAACATTCGAATCATTCGCTGTGGCGACCCCTGATAAAGGGAAAAAGCCAAAAGGAAATCTCTCCTATATAAAATCTCAATATATTGGACTACTGAGCGCACCAACTAAATAAACTATATAGCCCACAAGAACTAAATTTACAAAGAAAGAAATTGTATGTGTGTGTGTGTGTATGCTGCACCTCTTTATAAGCCACAGGTGTCTGTCTCGCTCTTACTATTTCTGTTAGAGGACCCCCTGGAGACCATAGCCCATAAAAAATCGATAGATTATCTGCATCGTTGTTTGAACCGCAAGGTTCTAAGAGTGTGAAAAAAGTGGCGGCTTATACTCTGGAAATTAGCGTGTGTGCATATCCTGATGCTTACTCTTTTTACCCTTTTCCTCATCACTGCTGCTTTAGTCCAGTCTGATCTGAATCATCAGACTCAGAGACTACTGTAGAAGTTAAAATATTAACCCCCCCCCTCCATTTTTCCCTCACTTACTTTTCATAGTTTCACATATGACCACTACCAACCAGGGAGGAGCGTAAGCATGCACATACTCCTTTTGGAACATACGATGCTGCCAACTGCTTCTTTATGAACTGCTGCACATGCACGTTCAGAGGCGGCCTAACCCACTCTGAGGGAAAGCATTATCCTTTTGTATGAATGAGCTCACAGACACCCATGATTTGGCTGGTGATCGACCAATTAGCTCTCGTCGGCTGCCTATCACGGATGACTGTGGCATCAACCTGGATTACAAATTGCGATTTCCAGGTTGATAGTCACGCACCTTGTCGTCAGGAGTTCTTATTACGATGACTCGTAAATCGATGGAAAAATTCTTTCCCCAACAGGTTGCATGTATCTTCAGTTCCTGAGTCTCTGCCTTGTCGAGAGCAGGAGTTCCAAAACATTTACAACTTTGTGGAGAGCAAGATCATGGATGGCACTGGAGGGTGGGTCCAGCTTTTATGTACATGATGTTTTCAGAATGCAGGCCCTGCTCATTTCCATAAAAAATGTTTAATTGTGAGGTCTGTGTCTGTGTGATGTTTTTTATAGGTGTATGTATGTCTCAGGTGTTCCTGGTACAGGAAAGACAGCCACTGTGCACGAGGTGATCAGATCTCTGCAGCAGGCTTCAGAGCAGGAGGAGATTCCCTCATTCCACTTTGTCGAGATCAATGGTATGAAGATGACCGACCCACACCAGGCCTATGTTCAGATCCTGCAGGTGTGTACTGCGGTAGTGCTTCCTTTATCCTTCACCTTTTCCCTTTTTTTCTACTCATTGTGATTTTCCTTTTTTTGGTGTATTTTAGAAACTGACTGATCAGAAAGCGACGACGGATCATGCTGCTGCGCTGCTGGAGAAACGCTTCAGCACACCAGCACCGAAGAAGGAGACCACAGTGCTGCTGGTGGATGAGGTGAGCTCCCAGAATTCTTCAAGCCTATCTGTGGGCATAAAATTATTTTTAAACCTTAATGGACTTGTTTTAACAATATTATAACATTTATTTTCGAGCATTGGTGGCCTGGTGGTAAAGGTGCTGGATCACTGCTCCCAAGGTTGGGGGTTCAAGCCCCACTCTCAGTGGTTGTCACCGTCGTGCCCCTTCCCATCCCAGTGCAGCTTATTTAGCGGCAGGGTTTACGAACAGGGTTTACTCTTGACGAAAGTAGCTGCATAGCCGTCAACATGGTTCCTGCCGGTGTGGCCTGACGAGCTGTTCAAAGGGGTACTCTACCCTCGTCCAGAGTCGGCTGAGATGGGCGCCAGCCTCCCTGCGACCCTAATCCTAATTAAATGGTTCAGAAAAGGAATAAATGTATTTTCTATTTATTTAGAGATTATCTGATGCTAAATGAAGCGTCCGTCTTAAGTCCAGCTTTAATTTATAGTATTCTCATTTCTGCAATACAGACAACTCCCAGCTTTACATTCATTCGTTTTATGTATTTTTTCGATTTTATGTTTATAAAAAAAGTCACATTTTGACTTTAGCGTGCTCTCTGTAGTACGAGACGTACCCACGTAGTACGCTGACGTAGTATGCTACTTACGAATGACACTGCGTCCATTTTTTACAAACGACAGACTGAACGTGCCTCTCCTTCTTCCCAGTTCACCGCGTGTTACCCTTGTATTAAAACATAGTCTCTGTTATCTTTGTGTTTACACTGTTTTGTGAACTACTTTTGTAACCCGAAGCAAATATGGTTGGTCAGAAGCGTAAGCCTACTGGTGATGGGGGTAATCAGAAAAAGTGGCTAGCCATCTCGTTAGAAACAAAGATGGCTTTTATCAAGAACATTGACGCTGGTGAAAAACACGTGAATGTTGCATGTTTCATCCAAATGGCTCCGTCGACCATCGGAATCATTTACAAGCAGAACGATCGCATCACAGTGCATGTTAAAGGTAATATTTGATACTGTATTTAATATTTGATGAGTGAATTTGATTAAAATTTATCTATTTGAAATTATTTTGCTTGAATTTATTTGAAATTAATGTTGATATTATTTGATATATTTGATATTTTACAGTGTTATGTTTATAATAGTTGATTTAGGGGTGTTTTATGAGATACGGTAATGGTATTTATGGATGTATAGTACAGTATGAACGTCATACGTCACTGGAACATACGGTAACAACTTACGTTTTTTTTCACCTTACGTTCGGCCATCCAGAACCGAACTAAAACGTAAGTCAGGGAGCATCTGTATTCTATCAAGTGTGAGACTTGAAAACATTTATGTGAAGCAGTGTGGTATAGTGTTAGCACATCTGTCTTGCAGCACAAAGGTTCTTGGTTCGAGTACTGGCTTTGACAAGGGTGTTTTTATGTGGAGTTTGCATGTTCTCCTCGCGCCCGCGAGAGTTTCCTCTGGGTCCTTTGGCTTCCTCTCAAGGTCCAAAGACATCCACATTAAGCAAATAAGTTGCTCTAAATTGCCCATGGGTACATTTTTATATGTATGTTTACGGAATTTGGCAGAGGCCCTTATCAAGCGCGACTGGAGGAAATGATTGTGGAAAATTCTTGCGGAAATATAGAAAAGAACGTAGGCCAAATGCTGTAAATGTAATAAAACGTTAACGTGTGTGTTGGTTATCTGATGCACTGGCAAGCTCGAGGCTGCAAGCTGTCTTTAAGCGGAGATGGCTGAGATAGGCTTCAGTCTCCCTGTGATAGCCAAAGGAATAATTAATTAGGGAATGTATTGCAAGAGATAGGTAAATGGATATAAACAAGAACCAAAAGCAGCATTGTTTTATTAATGAGTGAAGCAGACTGTACATGCCAGCTAATTAGCATATTGTAGCTCATTTATTTAGTCCATAAATGGGACTCTCTTGGCATTATCAATGAAAATGTATATAATTATATTAATAGATAAGCATACACTGGGTTGTTGAACTCATTTTCACAAAGGGCCAGGTCATGAAATTTTGAGAATATTAAGAACTCTATTTAAAAAGTTTAAAAATTTAGCCATGAAATCTGCATGACATAATTATAGATTTAGGCATTTTTCCCTTTATTCACTCACCTTTTCTAACAACATTTGACAGCTAACTTGCAATCTTTCATGAGTTATGAGTAATTGGCTGTTTACCTGGAATAGGATGCATCCATCTAGTGTGGTTGGATGATGAATTGTTTCATGGTAACGGTTGATGCAAAAATGTACAGTAATCATATTGTTTGAAACCGCCATCGTGCCATGTGAAATGAATTGGTGGGCTGGATTTCGCCACCGTGCCTTGAGTTCAACACTTGCAGCATACACGGTCTACTGCAGAGGTATTCAACCATATCTACAAATGGCTGGTGTGGATTCATATTTTCATTCCAACCTGGCGCCACACCGGGGAGTTTACTGAAAGTGAAGATTTTTTTTTAAATGGTAGAAGAGGTTGTGGGAAAAGGTCAACTACCTCTGCAGTACAGTATGAAAAGTATAAATATACATAATCTAGATAACAGATGAGGAATAAAGTGATGGATATTTTTCCAGCTGGATCTATTATGGACCAGGAAGCAGAACGTCATGTATAATTTATTTGACTGGCCAACAAGACGACATGCACGCCTGGTGGTCCTGGCGATTGCTAACACGATGGACCTGCCTGAGAGGATTATGATCAACCGAGTGGCCAGTCGCCTGGTAAAACTCCCATCAATAAGATTAAGTAACTGTTGAGTGTGACTTTGTGTGTGTGTGTGTATATATATATATATATATATATATATATATATATATATATATAAATAAAAATAATATAGTAATTTAAGTAAAAAATGACCAATATGCGTATGGCTTTGCAGGGGCTGACGCGCATGTCATTCCAGCCGTACACTTTTAAACAGCTGCAGCAGATTGTCACATCTCGACTCAACAGAGTAAAAGCTTTCGAGGAAGATGCTCTTCAGCTAGTCTCCAGAAAGGTATGTGTAGTCAAATATCCCAAATTTTAAGAAATAATTATTTTAAAATTAATTTAAAAAAATAATAATAAACCTCAATGTAAAGAATCGATTGTATAATCAGTTGAATTACAGATACGAGTCATAAGTGATGGACAAGTCAATGCAAAATGTTCGATTTATATACCGTTAATGAAGGACGTAGCTTAGGTAAAGTTAATCTGCTTATTGTATCGTAGAAAAACTCAAGTAATTGTTCATAAATTAATCTCATTTCGCTACTTTTAATTCTTTGTTCTGCTCATATTAAATTTGATCGCCGTCTAATTTATCACGTTAAAAAAATACTGTGGTAAATCATTTTTTAGTTGAGGTCTTCAGAAGATGCTTGGAGGAGGTTGCAATTAAGTGTGCAGTCAGTGCTGACCATTTTTGTGGATTTATTTTCTCAAACTTGAGGTAGACATCTGTGATTTTACTGGCTTGTAACACCACAAAAAGCTTCTATTAGTACAACCCACACAAATTTGGAGTATATAAACTTTTCTTCTTAAAATTTAAACAAATAGATGCTGTTTACATAGTGATTGCGCCGCGTCACTTAATGTTGCAATGATGCAAGTCTGTTTTCTGCCAGCAGAGGGTGGTGTATACCAGCCAATGCAGCCGGTTCTGAGCCAATCAAGGGGGTAATATACAGTCAAATTATCGGAAAGGCTAGTTTGTGATGGTAATGGGTCAATATTCCTTGTAAATCGCAACACTCTGCCAGGGATTGGAGGCCGTGTCACATAACTTACCAACTCTGCAGTGATGTCACAGTGCTTAAACTCTGGGACGGCTCATTCGCAGAGATTTTGGCACTGCTTATAGTTGTGGGGTGTCCCATGTTAAGGGGTAGTTGTTTTGATTTTTTTTTTTTTTTTTTTTAACAGTAATTGTGGATTGTACTTGTGCGTTATCTCCATTCTTTGGGCTGGTGTTGTCTACCTTGTGGGTGTAAGTATGTGTAAAAGAGAGCTTTTTGTCTGATTTACCATATAGCAATAGGATCTAATGGGATCGAATTTGTCTCTCTTAGTCATAATGATGTCACAGTGATACTTCTGCCCACCTCTGTAGCATAACCTATTGATTGACCAACACCTCTGATTGAGCTCCTCCCCAGGACAACTTACCCTGCAAAGCTTTACCCACTGTTCTGGTTTGTTTATTGTGGGAGGTCCGATGTTGTTGGACAGAATACCTGGCAACCGTTTTAAGGGGACAAACGTGCTGACAGTTTGATAGAAGTGTTTCGTGATCGTGATTGTAATCCCATTGATTGAAAGCGACGGACTCAAATTTCACCTTCAAAATACCAGGTAATCTTAGAGGCTCAAAAACTTTTGCCACTCGGATATATACAGGGATAGCTCACTTTTCGCGGTTAATTGGGACTGAGATCCCCTTGCGACCACTGAATTCCTCGAAGTAGGCTCAACACCCCCCCCATCTGACGTATACGTACATGTATATAATAATCAATAAATACATATTCAAGCCATAAATGCTTATAATAACAATTAAACATTCAAAAATAATGCAGAAATATGTAAATAAAATATAAATAATACAGATGCGCTCCGATTTGCGTTCATCCATTTTACATTTTTTTCGATTTTAGAAAATTGAGTTTACACGTACCTACGTAGTACGCTGACGTAATGATGCTGCGTCCATTGTTTACAAACGACAGACTGAACGTGACCCTCCTTCTTCCCAGTTCAGAGAGATATATATATGCGGCAATTATTCAAATTCAGCCAATGGCTGTCCTCCTTTCTCCTGCTTGGTTGAGCTGATGTCCCGCCCCTTTTTCCTCGTTTGCGCACAAGTTGTCAATGAGCCTCTTTTTTTTTTTTTTTTGTGCGTGTTTTAGTTACCAGTTAAGGCTTTATGATACCACTCAAATGCTATGTGTCGTCTCTGGCTTAGCGATAGAAAACGCTGGATGGCTCTTCTGAAGAAATAAGACTTTCTCCTGAGAAAACAGTTTTCTCAGAAGTGTTGTATTAAATTTTTTTTTTCAATTATTATTCCAGTACAATACCCAAGTTCATGTTTATGCGTGAGATTTTATGTTCTGTAGCATGTTTAACAAACGATACCAAAAGGATAAACTTTATTACAGTACTCTTCATGTCCTTTTACATTGAACTTGGAGTGACGTCTCCAAGATGGCGCTGCCCAGAGAGCGACGTCGCGGAGGTCTCAGAGTCAAATTGTTTCTTTGTTCGTTATAATTTGTTTTATTTGTTTTGTTTGTTCATGTTTTGCACTATGCTTGTCTACGACCAGTCGACTCTACAGCTATATCGGAGAATCTTTGGGCGTGTATAACTAAGCAGAGCTAATATGCTATTAGCGAAGCTAATATGCTATGATAGGCAGCTCAATGCGAGCCACACCCCAGACAACAAAGAAGCCCAGGCGGGAAGGGGCCGAATGACGACTCCGGCGCTTGGGATTGCAGGGGATGAAGGCCGTGTAGCCGGCTGGTATAATCGCCTTATCGGGTGTACTCTCCTCGAGCCATGTTTCACAGAAACACAGTCCTGTAGATCCCTCTGCGCTGCAATCTGAGCATGAAGCTCGTCCATCTTGTTTCGCAGGGACTGAACATTTTCAAGCAGTATGGCCGGAAGTGCGAACCAAGCCTCTGAGAACTCCACCTGGGCGGTGAGCATTGAGCTCCCATAGCATATTATTAGCTCACAATAGAAGTTGCTGTGTGCTTAGTTGCCCGAAGCTGAAGCTGCTCATAGCTGTAGTAGGGTCGACCGATCATAGACGAGCATAGTGCAAAACATGAACAAACAAATTAAAACGAACAAAGAAACAATTTGACTCTGAGAACTCTGCGATGTTGCCCTCTAGGCAGCGCCATCTTGGAGACGTCACGCCAAGACGTCACTCCAAGTTCAATGTAAAAGGACATGAAGCGTAATAAAGTTTATCCTTTTGGTATCATTTGTTAAACATGCTACAGAACATAAAATCTCACGTACAAACATTCTCAGAATTAACTGAGGTACTGTACTGGAATACTAATTGAAAAAAACTTTAAAACGAGTGCTTCACAACAGTATATGCTGTATAATGTTTATATTTTAACATCAATAAAAATAAGAGTAAAAATTGAAAGATTTTTCTGAATCATTACTATATTTTACAACATTAATACTGTATTAATGAGTAAGACTGTCTATAGAATGTGTTTAAGGAGCATATTTTAGTGCATGTAATAGGTACATAGTATTTTACTTCCAGCTGCTCATTCGCATGTGACTTGATACATGGGGTTTTACTTCGGGGTACAGAGCACGCGGATTATCTCGATTCGCGGGAGGGCTCGGAACCGAACCCCCGCGAATGTTGAGGGCCTATTGTACACACACATACAGACACGCACACACTCCGATGCGCACCTCACATAAAAATGTAAGTAGTTTTTTTTGTTTTTGTTTTTTTTTTTTTTGGGGGGCATTTTGGGAGGGGGGGTATAATTGGCCTTGTTTTGTGGCATTTTCCTTAACTTTTCCCAGATTTTTTGCCTTAATTTCCTTTTTTTTATTTTTCAATAGGGGGCAGTGGTGGTCTAGTGGTATAGGGCACTGGATCGCCGATCCAAAGGTTGGGGGGTTCGAGTCCCACTCTCCACAAGGTTGTCACTACACCCCCCCCCCCCCCCCCAGTGCAGCTAACTGGGTTATCAAAGGCGGGCCATGTCTCTCACCGTCTATGGTGAGAGGCATGTAAAAGAACCATTGCTGACTTTCGTAAAGAGTAGCTGCAAAGTTGTCAGCGTGTTTCTGTCCCTTGCTAAAGGGTTGTGACAGGAAGGGCATCCGACGTAAAAACCTCTGCCAAATTAAACATGCGAATCAGATGATTCGCTGTGGCGACTCCCGAGTAAAAGGGAAAAAGCCGAAAGGAGGACATTTTTGAAAAACCCGCAATGCACTAAGGCCGCAGAACCCGAAGCAGAAGTAGCGAGGGATCACTGTATATCTAATACTCCTCTGTGGAGAAAGTAAATACATCGGTTGCAGTAAAGAAGCTGACATTGCTCTCTTTATCAGGAATAACTCGTAGACATTATTGCATCATTGTTTTTGAGCCTCTGCCATCAGTCTGCTGAATTTTTTCACCACTTTTCCTTCAGTTGCAAGATGTCTGAGGATTTTCATCGTAACTCCCACAACATTTCAGTAGGGTTTAAATCGAGGCTTCGGTCCCCTCATTCCTCCTTTTTGAGCCATTCCTTCGTGGATATGTTAGGATATCCAGCTTAACTACACTGTTGTTTAATGTTTGGTTTTAAGTTCTACTTTAGAACACATGGTTTCACATTATTTCTTGCACTCTTTGATTCAAGTTATGCATCATTTCAGTGACCACAAGCTGCTCAGTCACTGAAATGGTGAAGTAAAGGAAGGTACCATACAAGAAATAAGCCTCAAATATCTTGTAACTAAAGGACAAGTGAAAAAAGTTCCAGTGAGCTGATGGCAGAGACTGGAGAGCAATTGTGCAAATTATCGACATGAAGTTAAACCAATCAATTTTTACTTTTCTGCCCTGATTGTATATATATGACAATATGTAGAAAGTATTACAACAAGACCACCTTGACTCGATCCTCAAGTTTCTCATGGATGGCTGGACTTAAATGCACCTTTGACTGATTAGATGATTGCTTCTCAGGTTGCCGCCCTGTCAGGGGATGCACGTCGCTGTCTGGATATTTGCAGACGTGCCACTGAGATCTGTGAGCACTCCAGTCAGAAGGGTGCCATTGGATTGGTTGGAATGAGTCATGTGATGGAAGCCTTGGATGAAATGTTCTCGTCCCCCTGCATCACAGCAATCAGGTGTGTTGAACATGTGAGAGTGTAATTTCTGGGTGTGGGAGTGTGTCGTCTTCATTCGCCGAACCATTTTCTCTTTGATTTGGATTGTGGGAGGCTGGGGTGGACTCGGCTGACAGAGGGCAAAAGCGCCATGAATAGCTCATCAGACCAGTGAAGAGCAAAACATGCTCAAGCATTCACATTGTGTATTTGGACTGTGGGAGGAAACTAGAGTACCCTGACAAAACTCACTCAAGTACAGGGAGATCATGCACACTCCACACAGAAATACATGGGCTCGGGTCCCAGGCACAAGTGCTTCTCTCTGAAGTTTCATGGTGTGTGTGTGTGTGTGTGTGTGTGTGTTTTGGTCAAGCGAGCTGTTCAGGGTGTCCCCCATCTTTGCCCAGTGTCAACTGAGATAGGCACATCCTCCCTGTGACCTCATTTCAGAATCAGAGACCTTGGTAAAGTGTAGGTTTTTGTCCCACATTTTGAATTAAGCGTCATCCAGTGATTTGTGAGGTGGACAGTCGCTGCTACCCTGATATAGCAAACCAATCAGACTTTGCTATTCCTATGCAGTGTGTATACTAAAATATTTTGTGTGCTATTGATAAATATCAATACCGTTACTGATTCCTGGTCATTTCAGGTGTGCATCGCTGCAGGAGCGGCTCTTCCTGAGGGCCGTGATTGCAGAGTTTCACAGGCTTGGACTTGAAGAGGCCACTTTTCAGCAGGTATTGTCAGATTGATGCATGGCTATAAGGTTATGCTGAACATCATACTCATTTCTACAACATGCATCGGAATCCTCCATATGTGTCCTTGCAGTGTATAAACAGGAAGGTCAAACGGTGGTCAAAGTGATGTTTAAGGAACATGTTATAAATGTTTTAATCATGAACAGATTGGCTGTTATTCAATCATGAATTTTGTTATTCAATCATTAATAAATATTTAATATATTTTATTCACGAATTTTCCCTTATCTGGATAAAAAGACATACAAGTCAGACTTGGCGATATAATATATACACGTGTGTATGTATGTGTATTTGTGTGTGTGTGTATATATATATATATATATATATATATATATATATATACACACACACACACACACACACACAGATGCTACCCAACTTACGAACGAGTTGCGTTCCGGATAATAATCTTATTTCATTCTCTTGAATTTATCAATGGGTGGCGGGGTTCTCCCTCAGAGATTTGTGCAATTGAGATGGCTCGGGTCAGAATGCCTCCCGGACGCATCCCTGGTGTGGTGTTTCGGGCATGTCCAACCGGGAAGAGACCCCGGGGTCAACCTAGAACACACTGGAGGGACTATGTTTCTCGGCCTGTCTGGGACCGCCTCAATGTCGTCCCCCCCCCGGAAGAGTTGGAGAAAGTGGCTGGGGGGAGAGATGTCTACACCTCTTTGCTTAGGTTGCCCCTGCGACCCAACCCTGGACTTGGCGGAAGAAGATGAGATGAGATGAATTTTTATCATTTATTGGTACAAGGTGCAAACTGAAATGTGCCATAAATTATCAAGCTAAGTGTGACGTCAGGAGACAGAGTAGGATGAACATGGAGAAACTTTGTTACGGGGAGGCACTTGCGCAAGGGGAAAACATAATCACTGCTAGTCATGAGTAGAAAAACGAAAACTTTAGATACGGGGAACTACGGAGCGGGAACTGGTCAAGCGAGGAGCTGAGGATCACAGGAAAACAGGGATGTGAAGAGGGACAATATTCTAGCACCTGGATGAGCGCGCTGCTCTTCTGTATAGCACGGTGGATTGGTAAGTAGGATCATGTGTGCGCATTGTGATCCGCCTGCGTGTGTCAGCCACGCCCCTCTGCCGGAGCCTAATCGAATATTATGTGTTCCTCAGGATAATGTTTAATTGTATTTCATACTTATATTTATGATATCGCTTTCTATAGATTTTATTCAATTTCTATTTCTACTTGTTTTTCAATTTCATTTCACTTTCACTTTCGACCTCGGACAGCCCTGGTCGTATCTTGGGATGTTCGGAAGACGAATGTTTGTAAGTAGGGTAGCGTCTGTGTGTTTTGGTGAGAAAATGGAGTACAGCATGGGTTATATTCTGTTTATGAGGAACCCAAGTGTGGGAAAGTCAGAAGTGTTAATACAAAACCAAATGCAGTTATGTGAGATACACAGCAGTTTGCAGTTGTGCATATATATATACCCCCTGGGCATATGTATTTGCCACACTTGCTCTGAGGCTCCTTAGCCATTCCACACCTGTCATCACCCCAATCACTCCATCCCCACAGTGAAGCATGCTCGAGGCAGTATCATGCCGTGGGTATGTTTTTCATCTGCAGTCATGAAGTTACTCAGGGTGAGGGAAGTATAGATTCATGAAGAATCATCAGCAAATTCATAAAGAAGAGACATTCTTGAACTGGAGCAGTTTTGCTTTAAAAATGGGCAAAATGTTCATTGGTTGTACACACAAGAACACATCCCCAAAGAGATTTGCAGCTGGAATTGCAACCAAAAGACAGGTTCGATGAAGCTTTTTTCTTCTTCTTCTCTCATTTTTTTTTTTTTTTGGGGGGGGTGGGGTGTAATTGTTATGCACAAGTTTTTCTTTTTTTTTTTTTTCCTTTCTCTTGTGTGCTTTACAATAGCATATTTAACATGATTATTTTCATGCTATGTAAATAAAGTGCTTAAAGTCATGCATAGCAAAAATGCCAAGGGGTGAATATTTTTGCAAGCCACTGTACTGTCTGTCGTTTGCTCTCTGTCTAGCCATCCCTCTTCCCTTTGTGTGGATATGGAATAAAATAAACTCCTTCACTAAAATGGCACAGCCTGAGGTGTTTCATTCCTGCCATACCACAGATTGACTCATACCGTCTGTAAATATTAACCATAGTTGCTTAGGGTTACAAAAGTCCGAAAAACAGTGGAAACACAAAGATCATAGAGACGATGTCTTAACACAAGGGTAACATGCGGTGAACTGGGAAGAAGGAGGGGCACGTTCAGTCTGTCGTTTGTAAACAATGGACGCAGCGTCATGCCTAAGTAGTGTATTACGTCAGCGTACTACATAGGTACGTCTCATACTACGTACAGAGAGCACGCTAAAGTCAACTTATAATTTTTTTTTTTCCTTTTTAAAACGTAAAATCAAAAAATACGTAAAACGAATGAACTCAACTCGGGGCGCGTCTGTATTTAAATTCAAACTCTTATTCAGTTCATCCAGCAGTGGATTATGACTTATGTTGAACAATGTGACTTTTATGCCTCAGTGTATTCTGGTGTTAAACAGTGAATGCGCACTGAATAAGTCCCGTGTTTAATTTTATTTCCCAGGTGTTTGTACAGCACCAGGCACTGTGTCGCATGGAAGGACTGCAGCCAGTGAGCGTCTCTGAGAGCCTGGCTGTGTGTCAGAGGTTAGGAGCTTTTCGTCTGCTCTTGCTCGAGCCCAGCCGTCTGGATCTTCTCCTCCGTGTTCGCCTCAATCTCAGCCAGGATGATGTGCTGTATGCCTTGAAGGCAGACGACCAATGAGCCAGAGAGAGATGCTATATAATGCTCGACTTTTGCATTAAAACTTCAGTAAAGCAGACTTGGTTGGAGTTACAGTCGAGTAACATCAGGTAACATCAGCAATTTTTAGACCAGAGTGCTCCGTCCGTGTGCACTTGATGAAAATGTGATTATTTTTTTAGGCTAGGTTTAGGTGACATTTTTGGATTTTGACATTGCGCATGTATAATTAATCTTTTTGTGTCAACTTGAGTTCTCAGTCAGGTAATTAATCAGTGTTGAGCACAAAATATCCTGACTACAAGTAAGGAAATTGCATTTTTAACATTGTAGAGTGAGCTTTCCCTCATTCACAGCTAATGTTTGGTAAGGTCTGTCTTGGTTTGAGTGCAGGATAAATTTGGGAGCGTTTTTCATGAGCCAGATGTTTTATCTTTGTAATTTTAATAAAGTTGAACTCTACAATAATAAAGCTATTCAAAATCTTTCTCTCTCTCTCTCTCTCTCTCTCTCTCTCTCTCTGTTGTTCAGCATAGTTGTAACTAGATTACACAAGTCCTGTAATTTGGCTTGTGTTAATACAGCTTGTGGGAAACACTTCCTGTTCTTAAAGCTGTATTTAAGCCACTGCTTATGTAAATATAACTGAAGAGAAAGTCCACCTTTTTCTAAAACAAAAAAGTTCATCACTAAATGAGAGGAACTAGTGTAACTGTAGCTTCAAGTTCTTTTCATTTGGACTTTGTTCTTGTCACTAATATTAAGTGTATGGTTCTTCGCCAATTCTGTGGCCTTATTGTGACGCTTCACCAGCAATAGTTCCAGGCTTAAGGTGTAAATTGGGGGCAGGACCTGGAAAGCATATATGGAAGGTAGCACTCACTACAAATGTAATGTTTGTTGTGCTTAGCAGCACAGAACTTTTTTTTTTTAAATATATATAAACAAGTACTTTGACAAGTACAGTTGGCCCCAGAATACGAAAAATCCAGTATACGAAAAACCATTTTCCTAAATTTTTGTCCTCTGTATATGAAACAAGTGCTTCTTACCAAAAGCGCCATTCAAACATTAAAACACGCCATTCAAACAATGCGCAAGTTGCTCTCTCATTGGCTGTCTCCCAGCATCCCGCCCCGTTGCCTCCCATTGGCCAGGAGGAAGCTGAATCTCCATAGTACTGTACCCATAATGCTTGTCTGTCACATGCGTAAAGGAGCGTTGTACTGTTGGTTCATGAGTTTCATGAGGGTTTTTTTGAGTGATCATTGTAGCTTATTTTTCGTTTTTTTAAGTTGTTTAATTCAGTAAATGTTTAATAAATGTGGCGTGTTCCGCCGAATGTGGGCAAAAAGCAGCTCATCCGGACCTCCGATCCCTCAAGCAAACAAGTGACCGTTGAGCACGAAACAAGTATTCAAAGCGCACTTACCTGCTTGAGGGATCGGAGGTCTGGATGAGCCACGCCCCGTCTCAAAAGCTCCAGCGTCGGCTGCGACGCCACCCGCGTTAGACAGTGTGTGCTACAAATGTGGCGCACTCCGCCGAGTGTGGACGCGCCTGTATTTGGTGGAGCGCGTCACAAATGTTTAATATTGTTTGGTTTGGTTAATAAAAAAATTGGTTAATAAAAAAAAAAGTTCAATAATGGTTTGTTTAATAAATACTGTATGATAATAAAATGGTTTAATATGTTAATAAAATGTTTAAATGGTTTAATAAATAATTTCATTTTAGGTTTAACATATATTTCATACAAAATTGGTGTACTTTTATAATTTTTAAAGGATTTATGGAGTAGTATTGGGAGCCTTGGGACGAATCATGGACTTTACATGTAAAATGCGCCTCTATTTACAGAAAATCCATATTCCGAAAAAGGTGCTGGAACGGATTAATTTCATAAGAAGAGGGCTGACTAGTAGTTTAATACAGTGGTGCCATGACTTATGAAATTAATCCATGCCGAGGGCAAGCTCATAAGTCAAAAAGTTTGTTAGATAAAACAAAAATTTCCATAGGAAATAATAGAAAACCAATTACAGGGATCCCTCACTTTCCACGGTGAATTGAGTAGCGAGGGAGCCCTGTAATCCATTCCAACTCCTCCCAGACTCATAACCTGACACAAACATGTATACAGTAATTGACCTAACATATTAAAGAGAAACATGTAAAAACAAATATTTCATAATACATTAATAAATAATAATAATAATAATAATAATAAAACAAGAATAAACAAGTCAACTAACCCATCCGATCATTGACTGAGAAAGATGTCACGTGGGTGAGATGTCTTCAATGTGAGCATGCATGAGGTGGTGCATAAAAAAGGAGGTGAAGAATTTTGTGCATGTGCACTCTACGAATACCAGCGTGGAAAGGCTCAACATGAGTTTTTTGTTTAGGAAACAGTGAGAACGCCACTGCCACCTACTGTAGAGGCTGTGCAATTACCCTTAATTCTAGTACAGTATGGGAAAAAAAGCATATGACCCTGGGGAAGCAATGCACAAGGCATTCTTGGAGCGAGGAGGAATACAAGGCTAATCGGCCGAAAAAGCCATTTCCACAGCAGAGTTCGTAAATCAAAATTTAAATAACCCCTAGGAACATGTTTTTTTTGTTTTTTTTCTGTATTAGGATAAAGTTAATTCTACATCCACTACAGCAGGTGGCAGTGACTTCCTCACTGTCAGAGTGTGCTCAGAGGTAAAAGAAGTGAAGTTAATAAACCCACCATAGAAATTTTTAACAGGGATGGAAAGAGAGGCGGAGAGAGACGGAGACAGTGAGAGAAATGAAAGTCTCCCGGAAGCTAAGTCGAGGAGGTACGATGAAGCGGATGTCGTACTCGGCTTCACTGTGCTCCGGTGAGAAACGAGGAAAGACTACTGTGTTTACTTTGTCTGAAAACATTGGCAGCGGACAGCATGAACCCAAATAAATTCAGGCGTCTCTTTTGTAGACATCACACCCTGATCACATGATGAGCCACGTGAGTTTTTTCAGCAAAAATGTGCTGAGTATTTCCAACAACCATCCCGCTTTGTGAACGCTACTCCAGCAAACCGAGCTCTGTTCGCATCAGATAAGGTGGATGACCAAAATGCTCAGTGTAGAAACTCCCCACAGCACAGCAGAGGAACTGATCCGACCTGCAGCACACACAGTCTCTGTCACTGGATGATGTCACTGCTGTGAAAATAAGTCCAGGTCCCAGTTCAGCATTGAGCAGGAGCTGAGAGTTCAGTGTCGGGCTTTAAACCCGGCTTCGAAAAGCTGTGCACTGAGAAATGTGCTCATTATAGCCATTCATCTGGACTTCATCATTTTGATGATGATGATGATGATAATAATAATAATAATTTTATTCATTTTGTTTTATAGGTTATATTGTTTTATATATTGTGCTCCTGAGTTAATATTGCTGATCAATTGGAATTTATTATTATTTATTGATTTTATTTAATTTTATTTTTCAGTATCAAATGGTTCGAATTGTTGGTCAGAAAATGTTGACAGTTTAAATAAGGATACTTTTTTTATTTCAGGCAAATTGATGCACTTTAAATCTTTTTGTTTAAAGATTTAAAAATTGTTAATAAAGTTATTCTTTGTTGGAAGTTGATATTTCTTCATTTTTTTGTATTCCATAATGATGATAAGGATTTATTGTGCTAATATGGATACAGTGTTATGCAGAGGATTATTTATAACAGTTTTTAGACAAATAACACTATTTATATTGGTGGGGCGCGAAATATTTTCCTCTTCCTAGGGGGGGCCCGACAGAAAATAATTGAGAAGAACTGTCTTCGATCCAGAAGATCTAACAAACAAGTCAGAGGTTGTACTCACGGCAACCTTATCGACCCTCCACTGCTCTCGCACTCTCAAATGAGGGTGGTAGATGGGCTGTGGAACTGTCAATCATTTGTGTAAAAGGCCGATTTCACCTCTGCTATTGCTTCTCACTACTTCTTGACTTTCTTGCATGAACTGAAACCTAGATTTTCTGACAAAACTGCTCCACCAGCAGCTCTTTCCTCTAGTTTTGGTTTCTTTCATACTCCACGAGTAACTGGGAGAGGTGGTGGTACAGGTCTGCTCCTGTCTCGGAGTGGGTGCTTCACACCACTGTGTTTGTCTTATCTAGGCATCTCCTCCTTTGAGCTTCATGCAGTAAAAGTCTCCTCTCCAGTCAACCTCCTCGTTATTGTTATTTACTGCCCTCCTAAACCCCCAGGACGCTTTCTCGAAGAAATGGGCACGCTCTTTAAATTGGATTAGATTCAACTTTATTGTCATTACACATGGAATGAAACAGCACTTTACCCACTAACAACATCCCTCTCACTATTCCGGGAGACTTTAATCTCCCCTCTGACAAGCTCCAGTTGTCTTGTCTTCTCAGTCTTCTTTATTCCTTTTCTTTAACTTTTAACAACTGCTCTCGCGCACACACACAGGAGGAAATCTCCTGGATTTTATTTCCAGTCGTCCCTCCTGAGTCACAGGCATTATTGCCGCTCTACTGCACATCTCTCTGATCACCACTCGGTTTCTTTTACTATAAACTTACCTATGCTATCGAACACTAGCTTTCAGTTTTCTTCCTTCACTCGGCAAAACCTCCACACTGCATCTCCTTCATCTGTTGATTTCTGTACTTTATCTTATCTTCTGAACCCAGTCTCCTTCTTTACCACTACAGTCTGCAACTGACACTTTCTTCTCTTCACCCTGCGTATATGGATCCTCTGCCCTGTATCTACAAAATCCAAGAAGACTTCTTGTTTTGCTCCTTGGCTCTTGAAGGAGCTCCAAAGCAACCGTAGACAACTCGGAGCAGCTGAGAGAAAATGGAAGAAATCTCAACTTGAATCAGATCCGAGTTCCTACCATGCTCTCCTATCCACATTTTCATCTGGTGTGACTTCTGCTAAGACAGCCTTCTACTAGAAAATGTTGGACACTGCTGCACAAGCTGTGGAATGTGCTGCTTTAAAGTTAAGCACCACATTCCACAGAGACTCTATGCTTGGCTGTCACAGAGAAGCTACACACGCTGCAACATCAGCCGAAATGTCATCAGTCCTCATCCTCCTCGACCTTTCAGCAGCATTTGCCATGTTCAATCACAGGAGTCTCTTGTCCATCGTTAGCAGTCTAGGAATTTGTGATGTAGAAAGGCAGTGGTTTGCTTTCTACCTGGAAGGTCACTCATATCGGTTCCTTCATCATCTTCCTCATGCCAGCTTTCCACTGGCATTCCCCAGGGCTCAATTGTTTGTCCACTTCTGTTCTCTCTTTATATTAGCCCCTCTGTGATATCATATCCTGACATGGGTTCTTATACCACTGCAGATGACACCCGACTAGTTCTCTCATTTCCTCCCTCAGACACTGATGTTTCTGCCTGGATCTCTGTATGTCTGGAAAGTATTTCCTCATGAATGGCAGCTCATCAGCTGAAGCATAATCCCAGTAAGACTGAATTACTATTCATCCCAGCTGACTCATCCCCATCAAGATCTTACGATCTGCTTGGACAACTCTGTGATCTCTCCTTCAGGCATTGTTTCCTTCTTTTTGCATATCAGTGGGGTCGGTGGTGTAGTGGTTAGGGTGCTGTGCTCATGATCGAGAGGTTGTATGTTCAAATCCCAGTTAGACCCCCACTGTGCTAAGACTTCTGGGCAAGGTCTCAACCACAAGTGTGCCTCTGTTCACCCAGCAGTATAAATGTGTACCAGTAAAATATACTGGGAAGGTAACTTGTGATGGACTAGCATTCCATCCAGGAGGAGTTGAACTCCTAGTTGCATCACGCTATGGAAACCAGGGATAAGCACCGGCCTGATGAGCCACTATGGCTCAGGTGTAAAAAGATCAACAGACTTTACCTTTTTTTTCTCACATCACTTATCTTTCTCGATCAAGTTGATTTCTCCTCTTCAACATCAGAAAGGTTCGTCCATTTATTTCCATTAAGCCACTCAGACACTTGTTCAATCCCTTGTCATCTCAAGACTAGACTACTGAAATTCACTCCTGGCAGATCTACCTTTTGAGTGCTATTCGATCTCTGTAACTGATCCAGAATGCAGCTCCATGGTTTGTTTTCAACCTTTCCAAATTTCCTCACATCACTGCTACAATCTCGCCATTGGCTTCCTGTCACTGATTGCACTCGATTTAAAACACTAATGCTTGCCTACAAAGCCAAAATGGACCTGCTGTTTCCTACCTCAAAGCACTTCTCACACCCCGCACTGCACTGCATTCTCTCGAGTCCTGTAGTACCGCTAGACTGGTCCTTCATTCTACCAAAGGACAAAGGGGAAGAATGCATCAACATTATGCTCTGTATTCTCTGTTCTGGCTCCAACGTGATGGAATGAACGTCCTCTGAATGTCTGGACAGCCGAGTCACAGAGCTTCTTCATACGACTGACAACCTACCCTTTTCAGCAGTACTTAAATTTGCACTACTCTCTCTCTCTCACACACACACACACACAATACCTACCCACCGAGTTTGACTGATGGTATATTTTTAATCTGTGTTCTAACAAACCAGTCTGTCTGTCTTCCTTTCGGCTTTTTCCCTTTTACTCGGGAGTCGCCACAGCGAATCAACTGATTCGCACGTTTGCTTTGGCAGAGATTTTTACGTCGGATGGCCTTCCTGTCACAACCCTTTTTAGCAAGGGACAGAAACACGCTGACGACTTTGCAGCTACTCTTTTACGAAAGTCAGCAATGGTTCTTTTACATGCCTCTCACCATAGACAGTGACAGACATGGCCCGCCTTTGATAACCCAGTTAGCCGCACTGGGGGGGGACTCGAACCCACAACCTTTGGATCAGCGATCCAGCGCCCTATACCACGAGACCACCACTGCCCCTTGTTCTAACAAACCAGAATCAGAATATATTCACTGATGGTGATTTTAACTTACTTTTGTAAGTTGCTCTGGGTAAAAGCATCTGCTGAATACGGTAAATGTTTACTGCTGCTTTATATGAAACAGTTCTGGTTGGATTTGTTCAGTGAAAATGAAATATTGTTCATAGACTATGGCATTCAT
>CM045741.1:13652515-13660015 GCA_024760905.1 Plotosus lineatus | reverse complement strand
GGCCCCTGTTTTTCGTGATGGTTTGATTCCGGCCCTTCCCGCGGATCAAGAAAATCTGCGAGTTATTGACACGGTTTTAAAACCCTATGTATGATATTACATGCGCTAAAATATGCTTGTTAAACACATTCTATAGGCAGTCTTACTCATTAATACAGTAATAATGCAGTAAAATGTAGTAATGATTAAGTAAAAACTTTTTAATTTTGTACTGTGATAATATTTCTGAATAAATAAAGCACTTAGGCTCCTTCCCAGAAGCTAGAGAAGATGCAGGGCGTTTGAGTGACATTGGTTTAAATAATCATTAAAAAAAAAACAAGAAAAAAAAATGTACTCCGCAATTCAAGCAATCACGTTGATAACTTGTGCGCAAAGAAGAAGAAAAAGAGGTGTACACATCTGCAACCAATCAGCAGGAGGGAGAAACAAAAGCTCTCATCCATTGGCTAAATTTGAATCAGTTGAATAAATTTGACGCCAATCCACGAGTATGCGGGGGCATGAGCGTTGAACCGCGAATGGTCAAGGGCCTACAGTATTTTTACCAAAAATAAAATGATTCACTCAAAGTAGTGTCATTGAAACATGGATATCCAAATTAAAATAAAAATCTAAACATCCGACCTGAATTGCAGTTTCGCTGGAATATTTTTTACTAAAAATAAGGAACTTTTTTTTTTTTTTTAAATAAAATAATCTGGAACTGCAAACATTAATAATACATCAAGAAAATAATGCGGCTATTAATGTAATTTTCACAAGGCTACTAAATACAATATACTGAATATACGATATCTGCAAGTTATTTTTATAGATTGTATTTGATATTTGAACATTCTTAAATGTATGAAATATACTTGAAGCTCATTCTGATTGCACGCTGAATAAATGTCGTTGTTGGTAACACTGACCTCCAATCTACAAACTGGTGGAAGGAGAGAACCAGATTTAAGTTAAGATGGTGAGAAACAAGAAGCTCTCACCACCTTTGGTTTCTTGGGACACCAGACGTTGACAACTGTTGGGTACTTCTTGTAGTTTCCTAAATTTGATTTTGTGCAAATGTTGTGTCTGTGCTTTTTTCTTCTTCCTCTTTCTTTTTTCCAACTTGCATGACTTGGACCAAATCTTTATTTATCAACAGAGCCTATTTATTATAAGAGAAACACGAGTTCATTATTTTAATTTCTCCTACATTTTACTTCAATTATTTCAAGCCATGCAGGGTTTAAAAGCATAATTGCATACAGACACGCCAAATGTTTTTTCTTCTTCTTTTTTTTTTAATTATTATTATTATTTTTTTACCCAGCATTCACTGCTCTATGCCTACTGAACCACAAATCTGCCCCATTCGTTTTCACTCTTTAGCCACTGCTACATTTTCCAGATTGGTGTAATGACCTGTTGTGGTGAGGATGTTCTCAACATCTGCCAGCAGATAGGAATGATTGAGAATGCTGGCGGTGGAGGCTGACAATGTGTCCGAACAGAAAGAAGAATATCCGCAGGTACTTTCCTCAAGTTGGTCTGTCGAGGCGTCCATTGCATACACATAATCATTTCCAGTCAATAATAAGATATCGGGGCCGGACTTGAGGGTTACATACTCTTGGCTCATCTCCAGGTTTTGCTCATCCAAAGCCAATGGGTTCTGTGAGGAAGGTGACCAGGAAGTTTTCTTCAAGACTTGAGTCTCCTTTTCAGTCATGATCTCCACCACAGAACCAGGACTCTCGTCATCACACTGCTTGATGCTGATGCTGGGTTCCTAGAGCATTATCATATTACTTCTAAAACACGGACAAAACAAGTGTGCCCCCAGCACAGAATCACATACTATACTGCATCCACCCCCCCCCACCACCACCACCACCACCACCACCATTAGCCTTAATTATAGCACGCACATGTATTTCCATCCAGACCTAGGTTCATCTTTCACCAGCATTTTGAATTCATGCTAGGGGCTACATGGTGGCATAGTGGTAAGCACATCTCCTCCACTCCAAGAAGGTCCTGGGCTCAATAAGGTCATTTAAAGTGGAGTTTCTCAGTGTGCACATTCTTCATATATTAGTGTGGGTTTTCTCGGGGTACCCCAATTTCCTCCCACATTCAAAGGAAATGCATATTAGAGTTGTTAATGATTCTAAATTGCCCCTAGGTGGTATTGTGAATGGATCTTAACCGGATGATGTTCTGGCAAGCTGTACAGAGTGTACCCTGCCATCAGCTATAATTAGCTTCAGCCTCCCTGTGACCCTAATAGAATTAATGGATGAATGAAAATCGAACCACTCCATGAAGTCATCTTCTAAGGAGCATCCCAAGAGCTTTTAATATGGTTCAGATTAATACTGTGGTGCCAGTTCACGTGTGAACGTGATTCCTCAGACTCCCTGAACCATTCTTTCATTATTTGAGCCCCGATTTAATATCCATGGCATCAAGGAATAAAACATCCTTTGATAACCTGCTCATTCAGTGCATTTCAGTTGACTACCTCATAATGTTGCTGAGCCTTGACCTGACTAACTGGAGCAACAATGCCATGGCGACTATGTGCTGTCGTCAAAGCTGGAGGCGGTGAAATAAAATATTTGAGTCTGTGACTTTTTTTTGTTGGCCAGGCAAACTGTAGAATACATTTATGTGGCTGACTCCCAAGTAAATTCTAAAACGCCAGAATGATCCCATTCAAGCTAATTTATATACAGTAGGCCCCCGTTTTTCGCGATGGTTCGGTTCGGTCAAGCAGTCACGTTGATGACGTGTGCGAAGGAGAGAAAAAAAAGGTGTATACATCATATGCAGAGGTCAGTGGTGGTCTAGTGGTATAGGGCGCTGGATCGCTGATCCAAAGGTTGGGGGTTCGAGTCCCACTCTCCACAAGGTTGTCACCATCCTCCCCAGTGCAGCTAACTGGGTTATCAAAGGCCGGCCATGTCTCTCACTGTCTATGGTGTGAGGTTCATGTAAAAGAACCATTGCTGACTTTCGTAAAGAGTAGGCTGCAAAGCCATCGGCGTGTTTCCGCCCTGCGATGGCCTGGTGAGCTGTCCAGGGTGTACTCTGCCCTCGCTCAAAGTTGGCTGGGATGGGCGCCAGCCTCCCCGCGACTCAAATTAGGATTAAGCGGTTACAGAAAATGAACTGAACATCATATGCAATCAATCAACGGGGGGGTAGGGGGGAACAAAACCTCTCAGCCATTGGCTAAATTTGAATCACATGCTAGGTACTTCTGGGTTTGTTGCCAATCCACGAGTATGCGGGGGGCGCGAGCACTGAACCGCAAATGGTCAAGGGCCTACTGTATTTCACTTATCGAATTGTTCTACTAATACACCAAGGTGTAATTTACCCAGTGTTTGCCATTAAGATCTTTCAGGAAATTTTCCAGCACATCATTCAGATTTGGGACTGGTGGCCATAGAATCTGCTTGAGCTTCCTAAAGAAAACGGACCACAAACATAAAATAACATTTTCACCAAATATGTACTGTATGTCTGTTTCAACTATTGCTGATGTTTTGTTGTTTAAACTGACCTAAAGTATCTGGAGAAGAGAGCGAGCAATGCGACAGCAATGATGAGTAAGGCAAGTGGTACACAGGCAATGAACAGCAAACCTGTATTGGGGTAGAAGTGATGGTGAGCATCTCATGAAGTCAAGTTTTGGATTTTTAATGGATTGTGTATGTACGTGAAAGTTTAAATACCTGTGTTTGAAGTCAGTTGTTTTGTGAGTGGGTTAGACCAAGCACTCCAGTTGCCCTTGCAGAGTAATCCATTTGGGATAGCTTTGATTTGGATGGTGTACATGCCACTTGCTTGCACATCTAGACAGGTACTGGTACTGGGATTTTGCAGTGTAAAATGCTGGCACAGTAGAACTTTTATTTACAACCAGAGTCAATCTATGAGATGGTAATTTTTCTGAGGTGCTTAATACTAATTAGGATCATGGGGAAGCTGGCGTCCATGTCAGCCAACTCGATAAAGGCAAGGTACACCCTCAGCACAGCTCAGCAGGTCATTGCATGGCCAACACACTCACATACAACCATTCACTCTGACACCTATTGGCAATTTGAAATGGTCAATTAGCCTACTGTGCATGTTTTTGGTTGGTAGGAGGAAACCCATGCAAGCACCAGGAGAACATGCAAACTCCACACACCTTCTTGATGTGAGGTGGATGTACTAACCACTGCGCCAACATGCTTCCCACGATAACTTCTTCTATTCAATGATTTCCGTTTCTTGCTTTGTTAAACTTTATTTCGTACTTGTATAGTTCGTATGTCTTCCTTACCTTCCACTTGCTCTTTCCTTGAAGTTGATATCGGACTTCATACACTAAATGCTCAGATATTTGTGGAAGAGGACATCGCCAACTGAGACAAAGCCCTTCACCGATCTCCTCTTTTAGTTCTCCTGGAGGCTCTGTTATAACTAATCGTAGGGAAAAGAAAAAAAATCACTTGCTGCAAAGAATACAGTGATACCTCAGCTCACGAACATAATTGGTTCCTAGAAAGTGTGTGTGAGGCGAAAAGTTCGTCTTCCGAACATTTATTTCCCATAAGAAACCATTGAAATGAGAATAATCCGTTCCCAGGTCCCCATAAAACGTAATTTTATACTAAATAAGCCTTAAAACTACACAAAAATATACCTTATTTTATGTATAATAAATGTGCTATTGTATTGTAATTAAAGAAATAAACTGTACTGTATAATAAAGTGGTTTTATTTACCTTTGTGATGGTAGTTGATGGCTTGATGGAATGGAGTGGGAGGAGGAGGAGGGAGGGACTTACTGTTTGGAAGGAGAGTTTGGAAACGCCTACTGTTTGGAAACACCCTTAGCCACACACGCACCCTTAATAGCTTCCTTGTTCTTAAGGATGGGAGCAATGGTAGACTTAGCGTACTGGTACCGGGACGCTGAGTCACACAAACGCACACCTCGTTCGTGTTTTTCAATGATCTCCGCCTGTGGTGGGGTCTTTTTCGGTCCCATAATAGCAAAAGTACACTCAATATGGTCCAAAATGTCTATCAAACACAAACCACTTCCGCACTCAAAGAAAGGGGTGACGAACTGTGACGCCGTGAGCGTGCGTCAGCTTCTCGTGGCCGCCACCGTGGCGCTGTTCGACCGCGTGGTTTGATTCGTCCGCCGAAAACTAGTTCGTCAGCAGAGACTATATGCTCGCAAATTTAATGTTCTTGAGGCGAAAAGTTCGTGAGCTTAAGCGTTCGTCAGCGGAGGTTTTACTGTATAGGACAAATTAAACATGTGTAAATACACATACACACCACAGCGCTACTCATGTTTGATTCTGACCAGGTTCGGGAGTTTGTGGAGGCTGCCGAGTGAATGGTCAAAGTTGAGCTTGGGAATACATTTCAAAGCACTTATCACGCACCGCACTGCACCGCGCTCTCTCAGCACTGCTAGAATGATCCCTCGCTCTACCAGGGGAAAAGGGAAAAATCCATCTAACTCTTCTCTGTTCTGGCTCCAAGGTGGTAGAATGAACTTCCTATGGACTGCCTGACAGCTGAGTCACTGGGTATCTTCAAACGATGGCTGAAAACTTGCCTCTTTTGGCAGTATCTAGATAAGCACTATATATAAGTGCACTTTTAATTGGCTGCTCCAAATTACCCTCCATGTGGGTGTGTACGTTAATGATTTGCATGCATGTTTATGTGGGTTGCCCTCGTCTGGCAAAGCTGTTCAGAGTGTAGCCTCCCCTTGCCTGGTGTTGGTTGGGCTCCAGCCTCCCTGCAATCTTTATAGTAGGATTAAGTGGTTCGGCAAATGAGTGCCTGAGAGAATATGTTATTAGAGCAGCACCAAGTGACGGTAAATGACTGATCTGGTGGATCTCAAGCAGCAAGAGTGTTATTATTTCATTATGACAATCCCACACTTTTGTGCTTTTAAAAATGGAATTAGAGAGCGTGCGTTGTTAAATTATGGCCAACACTTAACTTTCATTCGTCTTTTTTCTTTCTTTTTTTTTTTCATTTTTATTTTTTTTTTTAAGTGTTGTGTCTGTGTGATATGTTTTTTTTTTGTTGTTCACCTTCACTTGGCTCCACCTCGGTTTTGGCCTTTTTGATCGCTGTGTAAAAGTGAGTCAAAAATAATTTTATTTTGTGTGATCAACACAGAAAGTACTGTGATGTGCAGATTTCTGTTCCACTGAAATCATATTCTCTCTCTCTCTCTCTCTCTGTGTGTGTGTGTGTGTGTGTGTGTGTGTGTGTGTGTGTGTCCATAGTTTCAGTGTGCACTTGGTTCAAGTAAGTTGTTAACTTTGGCGTGAGCTGTATATATATATATATATATATATATATATATATATATATATATATATATATATATATATATATATGTATAGAGTGAGAGAGAGAGAGAGAGAGAGAGAGAGAATTTTCTGAGTAGATCCTTCCATAGGAGAGTGCTCAATACTTTTTGGTAGAGCAAATAACAAAAATAAAAGGACAGGACAAAGACTTTCTATTGAAACTCCATTTATCACTACAGATGTGTTTCGAGGGGTGGTGAAACCATCCTCTCTCTTCAGGTGATTATAGAAGAAACTCTTCTTAGAAATTCTAGAATTTCTAAAATTATATTATTATTATTTCAATAAATTCTAGAATTATAGAAAAGAAATTCTTCTATAATCACCTGAAGAGAGAGGATGGTTTCACCACCCCTCGAAACACATCTGTAGTGATAAATGGAGTTTCAATAGAAAGTCTTTATCCTGTCCTTTTATTTTTATTATATATATCGGTGTGTGTGTGTGTGTATATATATATATATATATATATATATATATATATATATATATATATATATATATATACAGGAATAATCCCTCGCTACTTCGTGCTTCAGTTCATGCAGCTTCAATGCATCGCAGTTTTTAAAAAATATTTATCAAAAATTTTTAAAAATAAGGAAATTAAGGAAGAATCGGGGAAAAGTTAAGGAAGATGCCACAAAACAAAGACAATTATGCAAAAAAACCCGAACAAACAAAAACAAAAAGACAATCCCAAACCCTTCATCAAAACTATGACATTTTTATGTGAGGTTTGTGTGTGGATTTATATTGTATTTACATCTTATGCATTATTTTTGAATGTTTAATTGTTGGTACAATCATTTATAGCGTTGAATATGTATTTATTATTATATGCACATATACATGTATGTATATGTCAGTCAAAGGGGTCGATCCTACTTCGCGAAATTTGGCGTTCCTGGAGGGTCTCGGTCCCCATTAACCATGAAAAGTGAGGGTTCTCTGTATCGTATAATGCATTTAATTTGTGGCTGCTCCACAACACTACACTGATATATACTATAATATACATACATATGGACTGTTTCATAAAACACAAAGGTACACATCAAAACAGCTGGAGTGTATGAAAGATCGCTTACTGGCATTGTTCATC
>CM045741.1:13582515-13647515 GCA_024760905.1 Plotosus lineatus | reverse complement strand
CTGGTATTATTTATAATAATAAAAATAATAATAATAATAAAAATAATAATAATGATCATGATGATAATGATAATGATAATAAATAATTTTATTACCCCTCCCTGAATCGCCACCTTATCGTGGTGGAGGGGTTTGCGTGACCTAATGATCCTTGGAGCTATGTTGTCGGGGGCAAATGCCCCTGGTAGAGTCACCCAAGGCAAACAGGTCTGGGGTGAAGGTCCAGACGAAGGGTGATTCAAAAAAACCCCTATGGCACATGACATCTGAGAAAGAGCACAGGAAGCAGTCTCCCTTGCCCGGACACGGGTCACCGGGGTTCCCTCCTGGAGCCAGGCCCAGGGGAGGGGCTCGAAGGCGAGCGCCTGGTGGTCGGGCTTATGCCCATGGAGCCTGGCCGGGCCTAGCCCGAAAAGGAGACATGGGTCCGCCCTCCCATGAACCCACCACCCGTGGAGTTGCTCACTGTTAAGCTGTGAAGCGGTGCCTGTACCGGTCCGTCGTGGTGAAGAAGGAGCTGAGCCGCAAGGCGAAGCTCTCAATTTACCAGTCGATCTACGTTCCAACCCTCACCTATGGTCACGAGCTTTGGGTAATGACCGAAAGAACAAAATCACGGATACAAGCGGCTGAAATGAGCTTCCTTCGCCGGGTGGCAGGGTTCTCCCTTAGAGATAAGGTGAGAAGCTCCGCCATCCGGGGAGAGCTCGGAGTAGATCCGCTGCTCCTCCTCATTGAGAGCGGCCAGTTGAGGTGGCTCAGGCATCTGGTCAGAATGCCCCCCCCGGACGCCTCCCTGGTGTGGTGTTTCAGGCATGTCCAACCGGGAAGAGACCCCGGGGTCGACCTAGAACACGCTGGAGGGACTATGTCTCTCGGCTTGTCTGGGACCGCCTCGGTGTCCCCCCGGGAGAGTTGGAGGAAGTGGCTCGGGAGAGGGACGTCTGGACCTCTTTGCTTAGGTTGCTGCCCCCGCGACCCGACCCTGGACTAAGTGGAAGATGATGATGATGATGATGATGATGATGATGATGATGATGATGATTATTATTATTATTATTATTATTATTATTATTATTATCTGGCTTTTAGTAGTTAAGAAGTTGCATTGCATATCGTGCTCACTCTTTATGGACTTCATAAAGGAATTCAAAGGATTTTTCCGCAGGCGCCTCCCAGAAACAGGTCAAGTCTTCAAGCGTTTTAGAGAAACATGTTGGGTATGACTTATTATCCAGCAGTGCCAGGTCTGTAAACAAAAACATGATGAATGCTATGGGGTAAACAAGTAAAAAACAAAACAAAATAGGGGGTGCTCTATGCATTCTTGTGTTTATTTTTTTTCTTTCATTTTTTCCCCCCAATTTTTTTAACATACGTTGAGTATTCTAAATAATTAAAAAGAACATTGACATGCAACACTTTCTTCTATTCATTCATAATCACATTTCAATACAAAGTTCCTGTTGTCATATACACAACAGCAGCTATAAACTCTCGTACAAAAAGAAAAATCCCAATGTGGAATACCTTCCCATGAAGGATTTGATCAAGCGCTTACAGTGAGGACTCCTTTAAAAATATGAAACAAACACTGCCAAGCCAAAAAAAAAAGAAAGAAAGAAAAAAAAAAATGAACACCCTCCTTTAGATTTGCCTGTTGTGGGGTTGGTGGTGTAGTGGTTATGGTGCTGCGCTCATGATCGGGAGGTTGTGAGTTCGAATCCCACCGAGACCCCCCACTGTGCTCAGACCCCTGGGCACGGTCTCAACCACAGATATGCCTCTGTTCACCCAGCCGTATAAATGGGAGCCAGTAAAAATATACTGGGAAGGTAACCTGTGATGGACGAGCGTCCCATCCAGGGGGAGTTGACCTCCTGGTCGCTTCATGCTATGGAAACCGGGGATAAGCACCGGCCTGATGAGCCACGAGGCTCGGGTGTAAAAACCCAACAGACTTTACCTTAGACTTGCCTACAGCATGTAACCTCCATGCCATTATTTCAATGTTCAGCACATTTATTTCCATGTTGGGTTCTCAGTGCCATCTTGAATTGATCAGGAGAAAAAAAATCGAACCACTCAAAGTTTTCTCCAGAACATCCTGAAAACGTTCAATCGGGTTAAGGTCAGGATTCTGGGGTGCCAATACATATGTGGAAATGAATCCTCATGCTCCCTGAACCACTCTTTCATTATCTGAGTTCACTTTTCATGTCCATGCCATCAGGGACGATGAAGTAATCCATTGATGTGATAACCTGCTCATTCAGTACATTCAGTTCATCAGCTGCTTCCTTTTATTGCCACATTAATGTTGCTGAGCCTCGACCCGACCAACCCGAGCAACAATGGCATGGAGATTACACACTGAGACCAAGGTTTAAGGCTCTTCAAAAAAAAAAAAAAAAAAAGAATGCACAACCTTTTTTTTTTTTTTTTTTTTTTTGGGGGGGGGCTGGTGTGTTTCTATATACTTTATATACATTTTAATAATTTAAAAAGCAGTGGACTTTTAAACGTGTTTTTATGCTTTGATTATGTGCAGCATCTATCATACAAATCCCTGACTATCCTCCTGTGATTTATTTTGCTTCTGGTGCTCCAAGTCACCATCTGACTGTTCGGGTAAGTATTTAAGTTGCGTGCAAGAACTATTAGTCATCAGTGAGGAACTTAATCCGGATAAACATGCATGAGTAATATTAGTACAACGTCAGGACGGTAGTGGTTAACACATCTGCCTCACAGCAAGAAGGGCCTGGGTTGGAGTCCTGCGCAGGGCCGTTTCTGTGTGGAGTTTGCATGTTCTCTCTGTGCTTGCACGGGTTTCCTCTGGGTACTCCGGTTTCCTCCCACAACCCCAAGACATGCACATTGAGCTAACTGGTGGTTCCAAATTGCCCCTACATGTGAGAGCGTGTGTGAATAGCTGTGTGTGTGTTGTGCAGTGGTGGTCTAGTGAGCTGTTCAGGGGGGGGGGGGGGGGTCTGGGGGGAGAGGGTCCCCTGTCTCCTCTAAGTGCCATCTGCAGACCTGGTAGAATTAAGTGGTTTGCAAAAGAATCAGTCAGAATATTTGTATATATTGTTGCAGAGAGATTTAAACAATATCTGCTTGTATTACTGCACATTTTAATTGAAAATTTGTCTGTTTACAGTCTACTATTTATTATAATAATTTTAATTCTGCTCTCGTTATTAGCACAAGAGGAATTTATTACAGATTAAAAACAGGTGACTTTTTGTTCTGTAAACCGAACACTTCCTGGCGTGAAATAAATCTTTAGATTTACAGTGAAAAGGAACACTATTTTGTTTTACTTCCTACCTTCTTCTGATAGACGAGGGTCACAATTCACCTGCACAGCCAACCATAAGAGCAGTATTGATTTGTAGGTGATCTGAAGAGCCATTGTCTGTGCAGCTTAGGCTTTTAACCCATGACTATTCAGAACAGTGAGAGTCGCCCATCTCGGTGTGTGTGTGTGTGTGTGTATTTGTACAGCACAGCCGATGCTTAAATTTCTGTTGGGTGTTGGGAGCATAATGTGCACATAGTGGGTGGCCCTAATGTCTTGGGCTCTGGCTTAGTAGGAAGTCATAACACGCGTGTTCACACCGACCGTGTCTCTCACACAATCATGTGCTGTCACATATCCACACAGTAGAAACAAAGGGCTTATTAATCTTTACGCGGAGTTGGGAAATGGAAAATTGACTGCTTGTGTAATTATCATTTGTTTTTATTCGTAATACTGAATTGTCTTCATCGCAGCTTCTGTTCTGTTTTATTTAAATTTTAGAACTTGTATGTTAGGATATATATTTTTACTTCTAATACCTAACTTTTAAAGAAATTCATAAAACCAAGAATATCTGAGGGCAGTGGTGGTCTCGTGGATAGGGTGCAGGATCGCTGATCCTAAGGTTGGGGGTTCGAGTCCCCACAGGGTTGTCACTGTCTGCCCCCAATCCCGCCCCCCCAACCCCCAGTGCGGCGGCTAACTGGGTTATCAAAGGCGGGCGATGTCTCTCACAGTCTATGGTGAGAGGTTCATGTAAAAGAACCATTGCTGACGCTCGTAAAGAGTAGCTGCAAATCCATCAGCGTGTTTCTGTCCCTTGCTAAAAAAGGGTTGTGACAGGAAGGGCATCCGACATAAAAACCCATGCCAAATCAAATGTGCGAATCACTCCCGAGAAAAGGGGAAAAGCCAAAAGGAAGAAAGAAAGAAATCACCACCTTTTAATTAATACACCTTTAACCTGACAATCTGAGATTTTGAAAAAAAACAAAACAAACAAAAAAAAAAAAAACGCGTTTGCTCCTAGTGTTCGTAGATAGCTATAAAATATTGGTAAATTAATCAATACATTGCATTTCAAAGTTGGATGATTCCACATCGATGCAGCGACCAAATACAATCGATTATAGCTGGCTAGACAAAGTCGCTTGTGACATCAAGCTCTATGATTAGCTGGAGCATGTTGTCTTGCTGTTCAAGTATCCAATCAGTGCGAACCAGAGGCTTCATAGAGCAGCGCGTGAGTGAGCACGCTCCTTCGTCTTTAATGGGGTATGAAGGCACCTGAGGGTGGGGCCGGTGGCGTCGTGGTTAGGGTGCTGCGTTCATGATCAAGCGGTTGTGTGTTCAAATCCCGGTTAGACCCCCAATGTGCTAAGACCCCTGGGCAAGGTCTAAACCACAAGTTGTGCCTCTGTTCACCCAGTGGTATAAATGGGCACCAGTAAAACTATACTGGGAAGGTAACCTGCGATGGATTAGCGTCCCATCCTGGGGGAATTGAACTCCTAGTTGCTTCACGCTACGGAAACCGGGGATAAACACCGGCCTGATGAGCCACTAGGCTCGGGTGTAAAAAGCCAAGAAAGGCACCTGAACCATATTTGCTAAGTACATAAAATTACATTTGTTTCATGATGGCAAGAAAGAACTTTAAAAAAACCTTTAAAAAATGGTACCGCATTTGGTAAAATACTCGATTGGGGAAATCTGTGTGATCATTTTCTGGATCTTTGTTTTTTGATCTGGAATAATATCTGTTGGTTGTATCATGACCTGCTAGGGTAGTTGTAATGTTCTGAACCACAAAGCTCTGTAGAAGGTGGTAAGATCAGCGCAGCACATCACCCAGACCGAACAGCCAGCCATCCAGTACCTCTGCACACGGTGCTGTGGGAGAAAGGCCCAACGGATTCCTTCTGATCCCAGTCACCCACAGTTCATACTCCTGCCATCAGGAGGACAGTACAAGAGCATCCGGAATCACCCCAACAGATCCAGGTGACAGCGTCTACCCACAAGCCATCAGGCTAACTGCTGATATAATACTGGAGAAATTGCACATGATAAGCATTTCTTTATATTTCATTTAATGTTATTTTATATACAATACTTGTTTATTATGTGCAATACTGAGGCGGCTCTGAGTCCTAGAATTTCATTGTCGGTAATGATGTCCTATTGCTACCTGCATATGACAAAAAAGACTTAAAACAATGAATTTGATTGGCTCATTCTTGCTATTGCTATCACTGTTCTTGAGCATTCAGAGCTGTACAACAGGGATGAACGAACGAAGCTCAGGTACAGTTTCAATTTTGTATTTTTACAGTACAGTACTGTGAAGTATTCCATACTCTGTAAAGTGAAATAGAGACCTTCCCATCTTTTAGTCTTTGCCAGGAGCTTTATATTTATTATTATCATCATTTTCTGTAATCGCTTCATCCAAATTAGGGTCGTGGGGAGGCTGGTGCCCATCCCAGCCAACTCGGAGCGAGGGCAGAGTACACCCTGGACAGCTCGCCAGGCCATCGCAGGGCGGAAACACGCTGATGGCTTTGCAGCTACTCTTGTCGAAAGTCAGCAATGGTTCTTTTACATGCCTCGCACCATAGACAGTGAGAGACATGGCCGGCCTTTGATAACCCAGTTAGCTGCACTGGGGGGGACGGTGACAACCTTGTGGAGAGTGGGACTCAAACCCCCAACCTTTGGATCAGCGATCCAGCACCTTATACCACTAGACCACCACTGCCCCTTTTATTATTATTATTATTATTATTATTATTATTATTATTATTAGTAGTAGTAGTAGTAGTTTATGTGGCTGCAATAATTACATTTTTTTCTGGGGGTGTGTCAATGACATCGAACATTTACGTGCATGTTCAGTGCTATTGGCTGCTGCAAGTGTCAATCAATATCAGCAGAATGTCCTTTCCCAGCTTTCTGTTTTTAGCTGAAATATATAATTATGGAGCGGAGCATTGGCGAACCCGTCCGCCTCACAGCAAGAAGGCCTGGGTTCGATTCCCAGCCTGGGTGCTTCTGTGTGAAGTTTGCATGTTCTTCCCATTATTGCGCGGGTTTCCTTCAGGTACTCTGGTTTCCTCCCAAAAACATGCACAGTTGACTAATTGGCTGTTCCAAATCTCCCCTAGGTGTGCGTGTGAATGGTTGTGAGTGTTGGCCCTATGATAGCCTCGCGAACTGTCCAGGGTGTACCCCACCCTCGCCCAGAGTTGGCTGAGATGGGCAGCAGCTTCCCTACAACCCTAATTAGGATTACGCGGTTCAGAAAATGAATGGATGAATATGTAATTATGTAGAATCAAACTGCACACTGATATCTGTTTCATGGGGACTTTAATGCATTGGGGGTTGAGGTCTGCATTTAATGTGTGATGTAACTGTGAATTAGCATTGCTTGAGTGATGATTCAATAAGTGTAAAGCAGTCACATAAAACCATAGTGACTTCATCATTAGTTCAGGGCGGGCAACACGAATTTTGGCTACACCTTTCATTAGTTCATGCAATATACAGGGATCCCTCACTACTTCACGCTTCAATTCATGTGGCTTCAGTGCATCGCTTTTTTTTTTTTTTTTTTTTTTTTTTAATATTCATCGAATTAAAAAATGGTGAAATTAAGGAAGGACAGGGGAAAAAGTTAGGGAAAATGCCGTAAAACAAGACCAATTATGCAAAAAAAACCCAAAACAAACACAAAGCAAAAAACAACCCAAAACCCCCCATCAAAACTACTTACATTTTTATGTGAGTTTACACACAGCTGCACGTGCTCACACTCAGATGCGCACCTCACATAAAAATGTATGTGTGTATATTTATATTTTATTTACATCTCATGCATTATTTTTGAATATTTAATTATTTCAGCATTTATAGTGCTGCATCCGTATTTATTGATATTATATACACATATACATATACATATACGATACAGCTTTATTAATCTCACAATGGAGAAATTCACTGTTACAGGCTCTTGAGGTACCATCAGTAGGGGGTGCAAAAATAGATACATATACAAACATACACACATACATATATATTATATAAGTAAATAAATAAATAGATACATAAATAGTATAAATTAATAAACAATAAAAGAAAAGAAGGGAACGACTTTATAGACTGGCCTATATTAAAGTGTAATGTATCTGAGGGCAGAGTAGATGGGTTGATATGGTTCACAGTCAGTGGGGTAGATGTGGCTGATTAAAGTGCACGGGGTTTTTATTGCACATAACCGGTATTTTCACAGACAGTTACAAAGTGGCGTTGTACAGTCTGACAGCGGTGGGAATGAACGACCTGCGGTAGCGCTCCTTCCTGCACTGAGGATGTCTCAGTCGTCCACTGAAGGAGCTGCTTAGCTCCTCTACAGTCTGGTGCAGTGGGTGAGAGCTGTTGAACAGGATGGATGTGAGCTTTGCTACCATCCTCCTCTCACTCACCTCCTCCACAGAGTCCAGTGGACAGCCGAGGACAGAGCTGGCCCTCCTGACCAGCTTGTTCAGTCTTTTTCTGTCCCGCTCTGTGCTGCCCGGGGCCCAGTAGATGGCAGCGTAGAGGATTGCAGAGGCTACCACAGAGTCATAAAATGTCCTGAGCAGAGGTCTGCATACGCCGAAGGAGTCTCCTCAGAAGGTGGAGGCGATTCTGGCCCTTCTTGTACAGGGCGTTGGTGTTGTGGGACCAGTCCAGTTTATTGTTAAGGTGAACACCCAGGTATTTGAATCTCAATGTTCTGTCCCTGGACGTTCACTAGTGATTGTGTGTGTGTGTGTGTGTGTGTGTGTGTGTGTGTGTGTGTGTTAGTGTGCTTCTTCTAAAGTCGACCACCATCTCCTTCGTCTTCCTGGTGTTCAAGCACAAGTGGTTGCGCTCACACCAGTCCACGAAGTCAACGATGACCGACCGGTACTCCAGCTCGTTCCCCTCTGACACACGGCCCACGATGGCGGAGTCGTCCGAGAACTTCTGGAGGTGGCAGCTGTCTGTGCTATAGATACACATGTGTGTATATGTCAGTCAGGAGGGTTGATCCTACTTCGCGGAATTTGACGGTCGCGGGGCATCTCGGTCCCAAGTTAACCACGGACAGTGAGGGATCCCTGTTCACTGATCAGCCATAATATTAAAAACATTACATCCATTGACAGGTGAAGTGAATAATATTACCTCATCGCAGTGGCACCTGCCAAGGTGGAAAGTGAACAGTCGGTTCTCAACGTTGATGTGTTGAAAACAGGAAAAATGAGCAAGTGTAAGAATGTGAGCATCTTCAGGGGTCACATTGTGAGGAAGGCTGAACAACTTGGTCTATTTGTCGCCAAACTGGAAGGTCTTATAAGGTGTTCCTGGTATGCTGTACTAAAGGTGGTCCACGGGTGAAATATGTGCATGTGGAATGAGGGATTATATGTTTGGTCTGATTTTGTCAGAAGAACTAGTGTAGCATGTCTAGCTGAAACTGTTCATGCTGGCTGTGATATGATATAAAAGGGTTAAAAGACGCAGCGCAGTGTAGCTTGTTGTGTATGGGGCTGCCAGTCTAGTCATGTGATGTTATTGGTATCATCATGCATTATTTAAGCATTAAACATATGATAAACAAGTGTGACCTAAAAATCTTTTTTTAAGAGCTGAGTAGAATGAACTGTTTGCACACGTGATGAGTTGTCAACCCCGCTAATATATATAATATATATATATATATATATATATACAGACTATATATGTGTAAGCAAGAGTTTGTGAGAGATTGTGTTAGTGGGAAGGAAACTGTCCCCAGCGTGACAAGTCTAATGCCTGTGGCTCGTTTTAGAGGAAACCAACTGACAGATCACTAAACTGCAGTAGACGAGAGGCCCAACCTCAATACGTCTAGTGATAGACAGAAGGAGGGAGGGGTGTGTAAGAGAAGTATGGTGTTTATTCCTCGCTGTAACGACCTAACTCATCTGAAATATCAGGCACAATTTATTTTGTGGAAGGAGTACTTTCAATATAAATGCTTTATTTATAAAATGCAAGACGATAAAACAAACTTCACCAGTGCACAGAATATGTGCAGACAAAAACAAACGTTTATGTGAGAGCCATCAGTGCAGATAAATGTACATGATAAAGGTACGAGTTTATATGACTACGTGACACCTACACACGCTCTTCTAATCAACTTAAACCTTTATAGAAGCTTATTACATCAGAAGAAGCTGGGCGGAACCTCAGTTCATTTTCTGTAACCGCTTCATCCTAATTAAGGTTGCAGGGAAGCTGGCGGCCATCTCAGCCGACTCCGGGCGAGGGCAGAGTACACCCTGGACGGCTCGCCATGGCCATCGCAGGGCGGAAACACGCTGATGGATATGCAGCTACTCTTGTCAAAAGCCAGCAATGGTTCTTTTACATGAACCTCACACCATAGACAGTGAGAGACATGGCCGGCCTTGGATAACCCAGTTAGCTGCATTGGGGGGGGCAGTGACAACCTGTGGAGAGTGGGGCTTGAACCCCCAACCTTTGGATCAGCGTTCCTGCACCTTTACCACCAGGCCACCTCTGCCCCCTGTTCTGAACCTGTCATATCTAATTAAAGAAATTGGCAGAACAACTCAATGTCTGTTGACACCGAGACATTTAGTTTGCGGAGCGAATGAGAAAAATGAATAAACATGATCTGCTAATAACACGTGAAAATTTTATGGGCAGTGGTGACCTGGTGGTAAAGCTGCTGGATCACAGATCATAAGATTGGAGATTAAAGTCCCACTCTCAACGGGTTTTCACTGTCGTCCCCCCCCCCCCCCCTTCCCCCATTGCAGCCAACTGGGTTATCAAATTCTGGCCATGTCTGTCTATGGTGTGAGGTTCATGTAAAAGAACCATTGCTGACTTTCGTGAAGAGTGAGCTGCATAGCCGTCAGTGTGTTTCCGCCCTGCGATGGCCTGGCGAGCTCTCCAGGGTGTACTCTGCCCTCTCCCAGAGTCGGCTGGGATGGACCAGCCTCCCTGCGACCCTAATTAGGATGATGCGGTTACAGAAAATGAATGAAAACTTTATACACTAAACTGCTACAGTAACAATGCTACATCATAAACCTGCTTGGTGCTACAGACTGTCATGCACAAACAAAATCAAATTGAATTACACTCTAAACCCAGTATGACATGGTGTATTCTGGGTAGGAATAGGGTACACCCTTAACAGCTCGCCAATATGTTGGAAAGCCAATACAGACACGACCATTCACACTCACAATTTGGAACAAGCACTTCACAAACGTGCACGTCTTTGGAATATGGGAAGAAACTGGAGTATCCAAGGGAAACCATGCAAGCATGGGGAGAACATGCAAACCCAACAAAGATGTGTCCTTGTCAAGCCCAGGACTGGAACCCGGGGCCTTCTTGCTGCGAGTCGGCCATGCTAATCACTATGTCACTGCGCCACCGAGTGCTTCATTTAGCAAGGTATATTTTTTACTGCGTAATGGCACATCATCACCATTACAGGGATCCCTCGCTACTTCATGCGTCAGTTTCTGCGGCTTCAGTGCATCGCGGGTTTTTCAAAAATATTAATTGAAAAATAAAAAATGAGGAAATTAAGGAAAAATAGGGGGGAAATTAAGGAAAATGCTGCAAAACAAGGCCAATTATGCAAAAAAACCCCCAAATAAACAAATAAAAACAAAAAACAACCCAATAAAATTACTTGCATTTTTATGCGAGGTGCGCATTTGAGTACGTACACGTGCATCTATGTGCGTGTGCGCACGTTTGTGTATGTGTGTATTTATATTTTATTTACATCTTAGCATTATTTTTGAATATTTAATTGTTATTATAAGCATTTATAGCATTGAATATGTATTTATTGATATTATATACACATATACATGTATGTATACGTCAATCCTATTTCGCGGAAATCAGTGGTCGGGGCGGGGTCTCGGTCACCATTAACCGCAGAAAGTGAGAGATCCCTGTGTACGATTCAAACACAACAAAAGTTTACAAAGTAGTCGTGAAGACATTATGTATGTAGGCTTTGTGCGCTATCAGGAAAATCTTAAAGGAGTCATGTAGATTTATGAGCACTGTATACAATCATCCATAATCAAATATACAGTATACAGTATACACGTGGTACTGAAATGATTATTGTACACTTGGTTTAATGTCATTATCACGTAGCCCCTGAGTAAAGCAGCACAGTCAGGGAATATGGCTTGCATGATTGTCCATCTGCTCATGAAATAAAAAGCAGTGAAAAGCGAACCCTGGCTGGAACACCTATTGGTGGAGATGGCTACTTGGAGCTCCGCATTTTGGCAGTGTTTCAAATTTATATATTATTAAGTGCTACATAGAACAGCGTTCATCTGTGTGAACTGCATTGATGCATTTTTCCACTGTAACAGCATTACAAGGTAACTCATAATAGAGAGCATTATGTATTCACAGAATTGTCAAAATCCACACAGATCCCAGCAGGTACAGGTATGTCACAAATGTGAGTTCTATCAGAAGCCCTTTTTTGAGCATCCCAACACTGATATGTCATTAAACGGACCAGTGCTGAAATCATCCACAGTTTAACGGAAGGGAGTAGGGACTCTATAAGTGTCCTTTCACAGTCTTTCCTCTACAGCCCATGGTCCCATGTGAGTGTCTCCTGGTTGAGCAGTGGAATCGAACTACAGGGGTTCGACAGTAACGTATCTCCCTGCTGTGCTGAGCCTCCCTCGGACTGTGGAACCTGCTAGAATCTGGTGGGGCGAGTAGTCAGGCTTCTTCAGCGGTGGCATCTATTCCAGCGTAGGTGAAGTTCTCAAACAGAGCCATGTTCACATAGGCCTATATGGAAAACATAGTGGAGTCATACGATGAGTGATCAACAGATAGATAGCAAGGCCAATTATACAAAAAACAAAAAAACAACAACAACAACCCAAAACCCCCCAACAAAACTACTTACATTTTTATGAGGTGTGTATCTGTGTGTGCACGCTCATTGGGTATCAAACTCATAAACAGTCTCAGTCGACAGGTGGTTGATTGGTCAATCTGTGTACTCTGTACAGAGACTGACCAATCAACTGCCTGAATACTCGGATCAGTTGTTTAAATGAGCAAAGTCAGGTGTGCTGCTGCTTGGTTGAAACAAAAACCTTCGTGGCATGAGTTTGACACCTGTGACCTAATCTATTTTTGTAATTGCTGCTAATTCACAACATGTGATCAAGAGTCATGTAGATGTTGGATATTTCTTTAACAAAAATGTGATAAAGCAATCATTCATCAAAATAATAAATGGAGTCACTGGAGCATGATGGGCATGTCTTAGCCGGGTAGCAAGCATCAGCCAGTTTAAAATAATAAGTAAAGTCATTTATTCATTTTCTGAACTGCTTTATCCTAATTAGGGAAGTATGGCATTACAGGAATAGAAAAGCAAAATCTATGTTACAGCATCATAAATATAAAACCATGTGACCTTTCATTGTGTCGCATAAAGTAGCTCCAGAACATACCAAACTGTCGTTATTTATTATTATTACCGTATTTTCCAGACTTTTTTCATATTTGGGCTGAAGGTGTGACTTATACTCCAGAGCGACTTATATGTGAAATCATTACATATAATTCTGTTCGCCATAATAATAACAAAACATAATTTCACATGTTTATTCTTACACTCGCAACCGCAAGAAGGCAACAAGAGGGCAGAAAACCAGAGATTATTATTACTGCAATGAAGAAAACAAAAAAAGTGCTAATTGCGGGCTAAAAGCTAATCGCGGGCTAAAAGCTAGATGGTCACAGCTAGAGGAACGAGTTCACACATGGGTGCTTGAGCAACGTGCATCAGGGAGAGGCTCACCAACAATGCAACTGCGACTCCACGTCCAGGTAGTCGTCAAGGAGATGAATATAAATGACTTTGCGTGAGGACTTTATTGGTGGTACCGCTTCGAGGACCACAACGTCACAAAAAATGCCAGCAGATTTCCAAGCCAAGGGAGACAGTTTCCATGAGTTTTGCTACATATATGTTCTTTTTCTTCTTAATTATGTATTTTTTGACCAGTGCGACTTGTACTCTGGAGCAACGTATAGTCCGGAAAATACGGTATTAGCAGCTATTTTAAATCATGTGTAATGTGTAACTCGGTGATTTACAAAATTAAAATAAATTCCCCAGCACTGAGAGCTACATGACTGCTTCTTACCTTCCTTGCCTCCTGCATCCTGTTCAACTGAACAGATATCTGAGAAAATGGTGGCCTTTCGTAAGGCCTGTCTCTCCAGCACTGTCTCATCAACTCATACCTGGACAAAGATAGATAAATAAATAAATAAATATGTTACATAAAACAGTCATGAATGAGTGGTTGGATCTCAGTAGGTTCCCTCACTAAAGAATGAAATAAGGAATAAATAAGAGAAATATTGGCCTATAAAACAGTCACCCAATAATTAACGAGGTCTATCTACAGTATCATTAGATAGACCCTGTTAATTCGCTGTTGACGAGTTCTTTGAGCAGGAAGTAAGAACAGTTAAAGGGCCTAAACCTTACACTTCATCATCACAGTTTCTGGGCTTCTCCATCCTGTAGCCTTGTGGAAGTTTCTCGTAGAGCTCAGCACAGGTCATCCCGCAGTATGGAGTTCCTCCTGTTGTAAAACAGTCCGGTATGTCCGTTAGGTCTTAATCAGCACGCATTCTAATCAAACCCAAGCTCCGAATTGTGCGTACTACGATTACCAAATTATTCTTACTTATACACAGTGTGACAAAAAAACAAAATAAAAACGGGAACTTTTTAACAATCCAATAAAACCAAGAGTGATGGAAGAAAAATAATTGATTCATAGTACAGGGGTCCCTTACTTTCTGCGGTTAACTGGGGCCGAGACCCCCCCCCCCACTATCCCCCCATCAAATTCCGGGAAGGAGGATCAACCCCCCCCCCCCTGCCCCCCCCTGACTGACATATACGTACATGTATATGTGTATATATGGGTAAGATACACCCTAAACAGCTCATCAGACCATCACAGGGCCAACACACATCACCTTTCACCCTTAAACTCACACCTGGGGTGAATGTGCATCACCCACATTAAAGCACCCTCACCAAGCGTGGCACTTGTCATGAGGACCTTATTTGTGTGAGCCGGAAGTACTAACCGCTATGCTGCCATGCTACCCTGCACATAATGTATTTTTAACTTGCTAATATGGTAATTGCTTCATGTGTCAGAAACAAAAGCCATCTATTTGTCTAACACGTTATTGGTTGTTCTGGAAGTGAAAACTGTGCTCGACTGCCAGTGTGCAATTTTTGTCAGATATAAACTTACCTAAACTTACAATCTCCCACAGGAGCACTCCAAAAGACCAGCTGAAAGGAACAGAGAAAAAGTGCATGAGAGAGGTAGGACCATAATAATAATTAAAAAAAAATCTCCACAGTTCAGATTTATCACAGAGATTTTTACAGCTTCTTTCTGCTTCATCCTTACACAGAATACATTTATACAGACTATGATAGTCGACATATTCTTTTTAATACCTTGTCATAAAAAAAACAAACACATATTTTAGGATATTTATGACCCATATTCACAAAGGTCTATAAAAGAAATGCAGTGGTGGCCTGGTGGCAAAGGGCGCTGGATCTCTGAGCCTAAGGTTGGGGGTTCGAGTCCCACTCTCCACAAGGTTGTCATTGCCCCCCCAGTGCAGCTAACTGGGTTATCAAAGGCCGGCCATGTCTCTCACTGTCTATAGTGAGAGGTTCATGGAAAAGAACCATTGCTGACTTTCGTAAAGAGTAGCTGCATAGCCGTCAGCATGTTCCTGCCCCTTGCTAAGGGGTTGTGTCAGGAAGGGCACCGTAAAAACCTACGCCAAATCAAACATGCGATGATTCGCTCTGGCGACCCCTGAAAAAGGGAAAAGCCGAAAGGAAAAGAAAAAGTCACACCGGCCTATTGAAGAAATATAGTGGATATCTATCTATCTATAGTGATGGCAGTGGTGGTCTAGTGGTATAGGACGCTGGATCACTGATCCAAAGGTTGGGGGTTCAAGTCCCACTCTCCACAAGGTTGTCACTGTCTCCCCCAGTGCAGCGAACTGGGTTATCAAAGGCGGGCCATGTCTCTCACTGTCTATGGTGAGAGGATGTAAAAGAACCGTTGCTGACTTTCGTAAAGAGTAGCTGCAAAGTCGTCAGCGTGTTTCTGTCCCTTGCTAAAAAGGGTTGTGACAGGAAGGGCATCCGACGTAAAAACCTCTGCCAAATCAAAACGTGCGAATCAGATGATTCACTGTGGCGACTCCCGAGTAAAAGGGAAAAAGCCGAAAGGAAGACAGACATATATATATATCTATCTGTCTGTTGATCTGTCTGTCGATCCAACTATCTATTTCTATCTGTCTATTTATCTTTCTTTCTTTCTTTCTGTCTGTCTGTCTGTCTGTCTGTCTGTCCGTCTGTCTGTCTGTCTGTCTCATCTGCTCAAGCAGCCAGTGTCAACTGTTTGTGTATTACATTTACATTTATGTAATTTGGCAGACAGCCTTGTGCAGAACAACTTAAAAAATTGCTCTCAACTGCATTCAATTCAAAACATGCACAAGATTAATGTGAAAATCCATGACAACAGAAACCTCTTCACATTATCATATTTAATGCCATAAACTAATCACTAAGGACTAAGCATGTATATGTATCTATTGCTTCCATTCTGTCATTTTATTACTTATTTGGACTTAAATGATGAAAATTCAGTTCATTTTCTGTAACCGCTTAATCCTAATTAGAGTCGCGGGGAGGCTGGTGCCCATCCCCAACCGTCTCTCGGCGAGGGCAGAGTACACCCTGGAGAGCTTGCCAGGCTATCGCAGAGCGGAAACATGCAGACGGCTTTGCAGCTACTCTTGTCGGAAATCATCAATAGTTATTTTACTTTTACATGAACCTCTCACCATAGACAGTGAGAGACATGGCCCGCCTTTGATAACCCAGTTAGCTGCACTGCCGGGGAACAGTGACAACCTGTGGTGAGTGGGCATTGAACCCCCAAACTTAGAATCAGTGATCCAGCACCCTATATCACCAGGCCACCACTGCCCATTATTAAAATTATTTAGATTATTAATTCCAGTATATATATAAAATATATAATATATATATATATGGGGCAGTGGTGGTCTAGTGGTATAGGGCGCTGGATCGCTGATCCAAAGGTTGGGGGTTCGAGTCCCACTCTCCACAAGGTTGTCACTGTCCCCCCAGTGCAGCTAACTGGGTTATCAAAGGCGGGCCATGTCTGTCACTGTCTATGGTGAGAGGCATGTAAAAGAACCATTGCTGGCTTTCGTAAAGAGTAGCTGCAAAGTCGTCAGCGTGTTTCTGTCCCTTGCTAAAAAGGGTTGTGACAGGAAGGCCATCCGACGTAAAAAAAAAAAAAAACCTCCGCCAAATCAAATTTGCGGATCAAGATGATTCGCTGTGGCGACTCCTGAGTAAAAGGGGAAAAAGCCAAAAGGAAGACATATATATATATATATATATATATACACACACACACACATATATATATATATATATATATATATATATAGGGCAGTGGTGCTCTGGTGGTATAGGGCGCTGGATCGCTGAGCCTAAGGTTGGGGTTGAGTCCCACCCCCACAAGGTTGTCACTGTCCCCCCCAGTGCAGCTAACTGGGTTATCAAAGGCGGGCCATGTCTCTCACTGTCTATGGTGAGAGGTTCATATAGAAGAACCATTGCTGACCTTTGTAAAGAGTAGCTGCGAAGCCGTCAGCGTGTTTCTGTCCCTTGCGAAAAGAGCTGTGCCAGGAAGGGCATCAGACATAAAAACCGATGCCAAATCAAACATGCGAATCATTCGCTGTGGCAACCGCTGATAAAGGGAAAAATCTGAAAGGAAATCTTTCATCTCATTTCCAGTTTACTATGTATGTGTGTGTGTGTGTATATATATATATATATATATATATATATATATATATATATATATATATGTAATCTTAAATTATTTAAAACTGTATTTTCATCAATTTTAATGGGTTATCTGCTGGCAGCCCTGCATGGGTCATGTGAACACCGTTCTTTTGCAGCCTTTACATGACCAACTTTAATACATTACAGTAAATAACCCCAAGTACTTTCTTTGTTTTCCATATTTTCAGTACATTAAGTTCCTTTGTGGCTAAAAATATTGTTCTAACACCGTCGTTGTGGCCTAAGAGCGCTGGCTGCTTTGGAGTTTCCTGCCTTGTTATCAGTTCCTCCCTTCGTATTTCTCAGTTGCCCAGTGACCAATGGGAGTGGGACAGAGACACGATGAATCCAGAGTGACTTGTTGTTTTGCACTGAAAGTACAACATGTCGTGACTCTCCGCTCTCTGCACTAACTGATACGGTGTTCTCAACCGTGTGCCTAAAATAAAACCTGAGCCAAGAGTCAGAACACGCGAGGAATAATGCCATGATTGATTTGTTCATCTTTTATGCTCAGTGCATTCTTTTTTCAATCAGTTTATTAAAAAGAAAACGGAATATTGTTTATGTTGTTTAATTACTTTAAAGCACTGTGATTTTCTTTGATTTTAATTATTTTTTAAATACTCAAATTATTGACTTTGTGCATAGGCACAATGTGTATAAAAGATACCGATACTCACACGTCACTCTTCATGGTGTAGACACTGTAGTTGAGGGATTCAATCGCCATCCACCGTACAGGAAGTCTCCCCTGAGGAAAAAAACGAGTTGATTTGTGATCAATTAATTTCAGGACTGTAAAAATTGTAATGTTGTTGTATCTCAGTGCAATATTTTAATGGATGAAATTATTGAAAACAATGTAGTGTGCTGTAAACATTTGGTGTTGAACATTATCCATGAAGTGTGCAAATATGATGATTTTTCATTACGTATTATCATTATTGATTTTTTTGTATTTTCGTTTTTTTTCTTTTTAATTATTCTTTCATTTTTTTCCTATTTCCATTATTGATTTTTTCATTACGATTTCATGATGTATCTATGAAGTGTAAAAGTATGATTATTTTTTTTTTCTCCCAGTCATTTGACAGTGTATGATATTATAGATACATGGATGGATGGATAGATGAATAGATGGATAGAGAGAGAATTTCAACACAAAACCTTTAAACTATGCTGAAGGACAGGAGAGCGCCATGTTAACAACATATTGATAAATAATAAAACACAGCTTTCACAAAACGAAGATTCGTACACCTTATCTGCAGTATGCATATTATTATTATTATTATTATTATTATTATTATTATTAGTTCTTGATGTGCATGCCAGACAGCATGGTGGTGTAGTGGTTAGCACATATTAAATTCAAATCGCTCCCAAAAGCACATACAATGTGATTTTTCCACCTACCTTTATGAAATTACATTTTTTTTCATAATCAAATTTCATGTGTGTTTGACTGCGGCAACACATATTATTTGAAAATACACAAAAGACTAGTTTGCATAAAAATACGACAACTAAGCTGTAGCTGGCATGTCTGTCCGACAATTTTTCTCGCACCATTTAAAGCAGTGGTTCTATTATACCGTACAGCTTTTATCTCCAGCCGTAACCTGAAACACCTTTATGAGTCGATCAAGAACTTTTTTTTTTGTTGTTGACGCTTATCTGGCAAGGTGGCGTGATTAAGGCCGAGGCCACGTCCTCATGGAGCCGGTTGGTGAACGCTGATTTAAAGTGTGATGAACATGCATATGTAATGCTTCCAGCTTATTCTACAATTTGTAGTGGCCCTGACATTAATATATTGGACATGATGGATTTCTCCCATTCTCACATTTCAGATTTTTTTCATTTGCTCAGTTTACAATGTTTTTCACTCACCATGGTCTTTTTGACGTACACCTCCTCTCCACGTGAAAGTCCAAAATCAGCTATTTTTGCCACCAGATTTTCTCCAACCAGTACGTTTCTCGCAGCCAGGTCTCGATGAATAAACTGGCAACACATAATTAAAATATTATTAAAATGTTTATATTACAGTGAACCCTCACTTTCTGCGGTTAATGGGGACCGAGATCCTCCGCGAACGCTGAATTTCCACAAAGTAGGATCGACCCATGTATACGTGTATATAATATCAATTAATACATATTCAACACTATAAATGCTTATAATAACAATTAGTAAAGGTAAAGTCTGGTGGGCTTTTTACACCTGAACTTAGTGGCTCATCAGGTCGGTGCTTATCCCCGGTTTCTGTAGCATGAAGCGATCAGAAGTTAAACTCCTCCTGGATGGGACGCTAGTCCATCGCAGGTGACCTTCCGAGTATATTTTTACTGGTACTCGTTTATACTGTTGGGTGAACAGAGGCACACTTGTGGCTAAGACCTTGCCCAGGGGTCTTAGCACAGTGGGAGTCTAACTGGGCTTTGAACACACAACCTCCCGATCATGAGTACAGCACCCTAACCACTACGCCACGGGGCCCACATAATAACAATTAAACATTCAAAAAAATAATCCATAAGATGTAAATAAAATATAAATACACACACACACACACGCACACACACTCATATGCGCACTTCATATAACAATGTAAGTCGTTTTGTTGGGGGGTTTTGGGTTGTGTTTTTGTTTTTGTTTGTTTGGAGTTTTTGCATAATTGGCCTTTTTTTGTGGCATTTTCCTTAACTTTTCCTTTATTTATTTTTCGATTAATATTTTTGAAATACCCACAATGCACTGAAGCTACAGAGACTGAAGGGTGAAGTAGCGAGGGATCACTATACTTTAATAATTATTTGACAACATTTTCAATACACAATTATGAAATTTTTCGGACGCCTCCCTGGTGTGGTGTTTCGGGCATGTCCAACCGGGAAGAGCCCCCGGGGTCGACCTAGAACACGCTGGAGGGACTATGTCTCTCGGCTTGTCTGGGACCGCCTCGGTGTCCCCCCGGGAGAGTTGGAGGAAGTGGCTCGGGAGAGGGACGTCTGGACCTCTTTGCTAAGGTTGCTGCCCCCGCGACCCGACCCTGGACTAAGCGGAAGAAGATGATGATGATGATGATGAATTATGAAATCATGATAAATGATAAAAAGTACAGGGTGAGGGCTGCATGACATAACTACAGTGTAAAAGAGTCCTGCAAGATTGCTCTGATTTAATTTAAATGTGCTGTAGTATGCACACGGCCCCTGTATAGTCTCTATATGCTCACCTGTTTGTCACTCAGGTAATGCATGCCTGTTGCCACATCAACAGCGAACTGCAGCAGTTGCTGTGAAGTAAGTGTGGAGGCGGTGCCATGTTCTTTCGCAAAAGCTGGATTCGTCTCTAGAACACGGCTCTTCCTCAGGAAATCCAGGAGGTTCCCATAGGGTGCGTATTCAATAGCAATGTATAGGTAGCCTGCACATCAGGAGTGAAAAACAAAACAAACAAACAAAAAAACCCAATAAAAACGTCGCAAAATGAGTGAAAAACATTTTAAACAATAGCATTCGGAGAGCACAAACTTCGATCAACCCGACCAAACCCTATTTGCAGGAAGATTTTTAAATCACCACACCTCTGATTAAAATTTAATGAAAATTAATACGGTCAAATGTATTTTGCAAATAAAAGTAAGAACACAGCAGGCCCTGCAATATGACACTTTCTGAAAATTCTCATTTTTATAATGTGAAAAAATCCTTTAATAAATGTCTGGATTTCAAATTTGAACAAGATCGTCTTCAAAATTGAATGGAGTGTTACTTGTTCAAAGCCCCACCTCTGATAGAAATTTAATCCACAAACCTAACCAAGAACAGAACTTCTTTTGGTAAAAATTCACAATTTTTAAAGCCACATGCTTTTCAATTTATTTATTTATTTTTTAATTAAAGCTCACTGAGACACATTAAAGAGCAATTCATTCATTTTCTGATTGGCTTAATCCGAAACTAGGCCCGGTGCCGTCGTGGTTATGGTGCTGAGCTCATGATCCGGAGGTTGTGTGTTCGAATCCCAGTTCGACCCCCACTGTTCTAAGAGCCCTGGGCAAGGTTTTAGCAACAAGTGTGCCTCTGTTCACCCAGCAGTATAAATGGGAACCAGTAAAAATATACTGGGAAGGTAACCTGCGATGGACCAGCGTCCCATCCAGGAGGAGTTGAACTCCTAGTCGCTTCACGCTACGGAAACCGGGGATAAGCACCGGCCCAATGAGCCATTATGGCTCGGGTGTAAAAAGCCCACAGGCTTTACTTTACCTTAATCCTAATTAGGGTTGTGGGGAGGCTGGTGCCCATCTTAGCAGACTCTGGGTGAGGACAGAGTACACACTGGTCGGTTCACCAGTTGATTGTAGGGTGGAAACATGCTGATGGATATGCAGCTACTCATGATGAAAGTTTACAGCATCTCATCACAGACAGTGAGAGACATGGCTGGCCTTTGATAACTGAGTTAGCAGCACTGGGGGGGGGGGGGGGTGGGGGGTGGGGGGGGGGCAACAGTGACAACCTTTGATAATGGGACTTGAACCCCCAACCTTGGGATCAGTAATCCAGCATCTTACCACCAGGCCATTCATTAAAGAGCAGTATTCTTCTGGAATTCTTTAATTTATTTTTTTATACTTTTAAGGTGTGTCCACTAAGGCAGTGATGAGCGAGAAGCGACCATGTAAAGTCAGTGGGAAAAAAAAGTGACATGAGTGATGAAAGGCAGCATTTTTTCAAGCACAAAGTTGCAGAGCTGGAAATTTCATGCAACTTGATTCCAGTGATGATAATCAGAGCAAACTTGTACATTAATAATATTAATTATTTATTTCTCTGGTGGAATTTACTCAATTCCTGTCTATCCGACTTACTATCTTCTTCTCGTTTTTGCCTTTTTCAGGGGTCACCACAGCGAATCATCTGATTCGCAAATTTGATTTGGCATAGGTGTTTACGTCGGATGCCCTTCCTGACACGACCCTTTAGCAAGGGACAAAAACATGCTAACGGCTTTGCAGCTACTATTGTACGAAAGTCAGAAATGTTTTTTTTGTCATGACAGTGAGAGACATAGCCCGCCTTTGATAACCCAGTTCGCTGCACTGGGAAGACAGTGACAACCTTGTGGAGAGTGGGACTCGAACCCCCAACCTTCGGATCAGCGATCCAGCACCCTGTACTGTACCACTAGGCCACCACTGCCCGGATATCTGACTTACTATAAGGTTTGCACATTATTTAGCAAAATGGCTAATAATAAAATAATAAGTCTTTCCTATGCTGAAAGACCATAAGATATTTTTTTCTGTAATTTAAAATCAATTTGCCTTTGAAAAAAAATAGAAAAATATACTAAATGTACATTTCTGGAATGTATGACTGTAGTGTATAGTGTATAACACTAAAAACAGAGAACCTGGTGTGTCGTTCGGTTAAATTTGGGCAAAGGCGATATCCACCCTGAACAGTTCGCCAGCTCAGTTACTCTCCCACCATGGATCAGTTTGGAACAGCCAATTAATTTAATGTGCATGTCTTTAAACTGTGGCAGGGAACTGGAGTACCTTCATTTTTTTTTCACATACAAAGACCTTCCATTTCATTGGCAAGACTAAAAGTAAGGTGATGATAAGCATACAAAAACTACTATATATTTACTTGTAAAAGTTCTAGTAAGAATTTAACCTGTATTAAATCTACAGTAGCTCTTTAGTTAACAGTGTGTAAGATGCCTACATGACCAATAGGTGGCAAACTCACCCTTGTTTTCACAAGCTCCTAGAAGGTTAATGATGTTTGGATGCTGGCCCAGCTTGCACAGCACCTCAAGTTCCCCAGCAAAGTCCCGGTGGTCATTTTCTGAGGCAAACTCTGCAGAAACAAACATATCAGTATAAAACAGGCATGTGATGACAACATGGCTATTGTATGGTTATCATGTCTCAATGAATTTTTTTCACTGCACGGTAGTTGGAAATATGAGGTCTACCTTTCAGCATTTTGACCGCAGCACTCATCTTGGTTCCATCCCTTTTTATCATGGCTTTAATGACTTGACCAAAATTCCCTTCACCAATGACATCCTCAAACTTGATATCCTCCCATTCCAGAATAGGATATGTTAGGGGTTCTGGGGTGGGCTTTGGTCTCCGAGTCAGTGTAAGTGTCCCTGAGTTGAACTGAAGGATGGTCTCTTCTCCCTTTGCGTGTATAGGGGTTGGGGTGTAATTGGTTTGAAAACGATCATTCATGAAATTATTCTAAATTCAAAACAGCAAAAGTTGGCTTGATAGTTTTAAAGAAATATGTACACCTACCGATCCAGACTGGTAAGTGAATGTGCGTCTGCGTTTGACAATAGATTTTCGTATGTAGAACAGGACCAGCAGCGCTAATAAGATGGTAACACATGTGATTGCCACTGAGCCAATCACAGCCCAAAGTAGCTGATGATCCTCCTTCCTCGGCCTTCCAACCCCCTGAGTGGTTGGAATTAAGCTGATGGTGCCTGAGGGACACATTGGACATCATTGGACATCAACAATATAACATAAAGCAATAATAATATTTATGTATTCATTCATTTTCTGAATCCTAATTAGGGTCGCGAGGAGGCTTGCACCCATCTCAGCCGACTCTGGGAAAGGACAGAGAGTACATTCTGGACAGCTTGTAAGGCCATCGCAGGGCGGTGTGGCCTATTCTTGACAAAAGTCAGCAATGGTTCTTTTACATGAACCTCACACCATAGACAATGAGAGACATGGCTGACCTTTGATAACCAAGTTAGCTGCACTGGGGGGACAGGGTAAGGTTTTAGAGTTTATTATTCTGCGATAAGGACATTCTGATCATCACGTCCTGACTTTAGACCTCACTTTTCATAAACCCAGAATTCTATAAAATACAGAAGACTTTATAACTGTAATTTGGTTGGATTTTCACCAAACCTGGGGACAAATGTTCTTCCTACTGGTATTAAACACATGAGGACTGGTTTCCATCCTCTTTCTCTTATATCATACCATCTCCTTTGGTTTTGGCTTGCACAAAGTTGCTCCACTCCCCAGGCACCTTTGAAAAAGCCCGCACACGAAACTGGTATAAGGTGCTGCCATTTAATGCCGTCACATCCTTGGTGGTCTTGTTCCCATCATTTGTGTCCACCCATGAGTGTAGGTTGTCCTGACCCACTTGCTGGTATTCAATGATGTATTTCACTATGCCTCCATTGGAATCTTCAGGGGGTTCCCAGCAAACGCGAACTGTGCTGATGGACAAGGTTTTAGCCTGGACATTCCTTGGGAAAGAAGGACCTTAAATTGATGAAAGAATGAGTGCAAGTTAGGCCAGCATGTCATGATCGATGGCATGCAATGTGAGAAATACACTAGAACAAGGCAAACTTTCTATCTTCATCTGCACTGCAAAATAATAGCTAAAAAAAAAATCATATAGTTTCCATTACTTTGAATTCAACTGGAACAACCATTTTTAAAAATCATGGAGCACTTCCTGTGGGTGCTGTGGTTTCCTCCCATAGTCTGAAGACGTTCACATTTGGCGAAGTGACTGTTCCAAATTGCCCATAAGTGTGAGTGTGACTGGTTGTCTATGTGGCCTTGTGATGGACTAGTGAGCGCAACAGGATTTACCTCATTTTTGCCCAAAGATGGCTGAGATATAGACTTCAGCCTTTCTGTGACTCCAATAGGATGAATGATGGCAAATGAAGGAATTAACGAATGAATGATGGAACACTGCAAGAATACTTATAACTCCTGTGTAATCCATTTTCTCTGAAACACGAAGAAACATCCCGGCGAGAAAAGGTTGCTTTAACCTGGCTGTTAAAGGCGGGTCCAAAAGTGCTGTAGCTGGTCAACTTCTAAGTGTTTGCTTCATAAAACTGGGCTAAAATGCCACCAGCCGTCACACGGACCACCTGACAGGTGGTAATTCATTGTGGCAGAATGGAGAGCTGGAAGCAACCACTGGCCTGGCTGGGCATAAACTACAGTTCAACCCTGTCTGCTGCATCTCTCAGAACAGCCTAGACTTTGGAATCCATTAAAAATCTCCAGCACACCAATCCTGGAATACACTGCTTGGCCATGCGCACTAATATATTGTTGTCGGGTTACTTACAGTGCGTAGTCACCACAGTATCTCACTCGCTCATATGCCGAAACATTTAATCCTACCAGGGTTCCAGAGTACACCCTGAACAGCATGTCAGATCGTCACAAACATTCACACTTATCTTTACACTTAGGGGCAATTTCGAACAGCCTAAACTGTATGGCTTTGGACTGTGGGAGGAACCCATTCATTCATGAGGTCGAAGTGCTAGCCAACACGCGACTGTGCCACCCGCTTAAGTAACATCACAACATTTATTTCTAGACAGATTTGGGTTCATTTTTCAGCAGTGTCTTCAGAATCAGAATATTTTAAATTCTTGAATTAAAGATGGGAAAATTTGATCACTCCATAAATCATCTCCTCATTCCCAAAGACTTCAATCGGGTTAAGGTCAGGACTCTGTGGTGCCCGTTCACAAATGATTGCTCATGCTATCTAATGCACTCTTTCACTATTTGAGCCCCAGTTTTATATCGATACCATCATTGAATTGGCTAGCAGCAGTCCAATAAAGGTCTATGGCTTTTTTTTTTTTTTTTTTTTTAGCTGAACCAGTCAAAAAGTCAAAATCTTGACTCAAGACCATGTAATCATAACTGCTACACTAAAATCTAAAGCCTTTCCTTTGAAATAAAAAGAGGAGCACCAACTTCATTTTCTTAGCGTATACAGTATTTGATCGTTTCAGTGGCAGTGGCGCTGAGAAAAAGACAGGAGGCAGAGCTGGAGACAGCAGAGATGAAAATGTTGAGGTTCTCTTTAAGAGAAACGAGGATGGATAGGATCAGGAATGAGTACATCAGAGGGACAGCACATGTCAAATGTTTTGGAGACAAAGTCAGAGAGGCTAGATTGACATGGTTTGGACATGTACAGAGGAGGTGATAGTGAGTATATTGGTAGTAGGATGCTGAGGTTGGAACTACCATGCAGAAGGCCTAGAGGAAGACCAAGGAGGAGATATATGGATGTGGTGAAGGAGGACATGAAGGTAGTCGGTGTAAGAGAAGAAGACGCAGAGCGTAGGGTGAGATGGAGGCAGATGATTCGCCGAAGGGAACAGCCGAAAGGAAAAGAAGATATTTGATTGTTTCAACATGACTTTGTCATGAACTCACCTGGACAGTCAGTCTCCATAATAGTCTCTGGACCCAAACGCCCCTCTCCTCCCACTCCTGGCCGACTAAGCTGTACCTTTACCTGATATCTGGTCATAGGCTTTAAGCTCATTAAAGTTAAAGGCTCATTGCTGTTTGCTGAATTTCACAAAAAAAAAAAAAAAAAAAAAAAAAAAAACACAGGTATTCAGAATATTTTACCCTGTAGAGTTGCTTATTGATTTGTATATCACAGAGTGATACAATGACCATTTCTCACCTTTAATATAAAACCATGGGTGTCCTAACTTCAAAGGTTTATAGATGATCTTTATTGACAAAATAGGCCCATCACCTCTGTAGCTCTCCACAGGCTTTATAACCAGCTGCTTGCTGCTCTTCTCAATCAGTTTTGGAGGAGTGGTGGGATAAGGCGGTTCTTGGGAAAGATTTATAAAAATAGGAATCATTTCATCAGTCAGTAATCTCGGTTGTATTATAAAGATTTATACAGGATATTTGTTCAAAACTGAGTTAACCACATAAATATTAAAGAGCGAAAACACTGCCTTAGGAGGGAGGAAGGAGTCTAACAATAACGAATGAATATTGAGGCTTCAAGGACGAGATCAAACTGTTGTTTCCTGTTTCTAGAGCTGTCTTACTCCAGGAAAGGGAACGGCTCACCCCAGAACAACTAGTGCCCAGAGCAACTTATACACACTTTACTAAATGTTTGCACAGCTACTCTTAAATCTTGCCTTGATACTGTAAGATGCTACAAGGAAAGATTGCTGGTAAATGGGTTTCAGTGGATCGAGTGTACAAGAACTTGTCGTCATTGTACACTCGGTCGCACTCATTGGGGTCAAGTCGTTCCAGAACAAATCGTTTTTTACACAGGAAGTATTAAGAGGGCAACCTGATCTGGGTACAAGTAGATCTGGTGCAAGTGCCCATGTGAAAGCATCTCAGGATGTCTTTAAACTGCTTCCAGTTGTAGGCATCTTTGATAGCTTCAGTGTTACCTCTTCTTCTTCTTCTTCTTCTTTTCCTTTCGGCTGTTCCCTTCAGGGTTCGCCACAGCAAATCATCTGCTTCCATCTCACCCTATCCTCTGCATCTTCTACTCTTACACCAACTACCTTCAGGTCCTCCTTCACCACATCCATGAATCATCTCTTTGGTCCTCCTCTAGGCCTTCTGCCTGGTAGTTCCAACCTCAGCATCCTACTACCAATATATTCACTATTCCTTCGCTGTACATGTCCAAACCATCTCAAGCTAGTCCAAACCATCTCAATCTATTCCTAACCATCTTAATCTTAAGTGGTACCTGTTGCACATAAATCTATATATCAGCCCATTCAAGCTATGGAAGAATAGTTGGTGGACAAAATTCAGCAAAATGTGAGTCTGGATACAAATATAAGGATTTGTGCTTTTTTTTTTTTTTTTTTTTTTACATGCATTTTTTATAATGCAGAGAAAACAACACTGCAAATCTTAAGGCCAGTGCATGGTAAAAATTTATGAAGATAAATACTGAAGATAAAGAGGAAACAAATTGGCTACAGTTACATTTCAATCTTTTTTGAAGAACAAAGATAGCAATAAAAAAAATAGCAAGATTCCGTTATGAAAACACTGGTTGCACTGTCACAGAGGTGTGAACTCTTCATTTTTGAGTGTCTTCTTGCAACAAGTATTAACAAGTTGATGGTTTCAAGTACAGTAGTTGCATTTCATCTCATTTCAAGTCTTTGGCGTGAACTGAGAATTATTCCCTACGGCTTTCAACAAATACATATGATTTGTGAGACATCTATGAGTTAACTCTTGAATTGAGTTACGAGGTGTATAAATGTTTCAGGTTACCATAAATTCTATCCTAAAGTATCATTCCTTAGGAGTGTTTGCACTCAAAAGATGCCTGAGGTTAAAAGTCATGCCATATGAGACACCTGTCTATTACAGCAGTGAGACAACAAGGCAACAACTTTCTGTTTGAACACAGCCAGAGTGTCCAATCTGTCAAACCCAGACAGCATTCCAACTTCATACAATCATTTTCTGAACTGCTTAATCCTAATTAGGGTCATGGGGAGGCTGGCGCCCATCTCAGCCGACTCCGGGCGAGGGCTGGGTACACCCAAGACAGCTCTCCAGGCCATCGCAGAGCCAACACTCACACAACCATTCATACTCACACTCAGACCTACAGGCCATTCGGAACAGTCAATTAACCGACTGTGCATGTTTTTGGACTGTGGGAGGAAACTGGAGTACCCGGAGGAAACCCACGCAAGCACGGGGAGAACATGCAAACTCCACACAGAAACTCCCAGGCTGGGAATCAAAAACATGCTGTGAGGCGGACATGCTAACCTCTACACCACCACTCTACACTACGCCTGCATTCTCCAAACTTCACACGGAAATGCCCAAGCTGGGAATTGAACCCAGGACCTGTGCTAATCTCTACACCACTGTGCTGCCTGCATTCTCCAAACTTCACACAGAAATGCCCAAGCTGGGACTTGAACCCAGGACCCGTGCTAACCTCTACACCACTGTGCTGCCTGCATTCTCCAAACTTCACATAGGAATGCCGAGCTGGGAATCGCGAACCCAGAACGTTCTTGCTGTGAGGCGGGTGCTATCCACTACACCACCATGCTGCCTGCCTGCATTCTCTCTCTCTCTCTCTCTCTCTCTCACACACACACCAGAATCTTTTGTTAGTACACCTTACCTTTAACAGTCAGGTTGAATTTACAGAAGTCCTGTCCGCCCTTTGTTGAGACCCGACATTCCCAGAGCCCCCCATGCTCAGCGGTCAAGTGTGGAATCTCAAACTGAGCTGTGCTCTTATTTGAGTCCATGATGGTGGTTTCTGGATTCTATTTAAATAAACATTTTTCCATCGATTACAAGCTAAACTGCACAAATTTGATATTTTCTTAAATATGACGACGTATTCTTTTACCTTCAGAACTATGCTGTCCAGCTTTCGTAGCTCAAAGTTGCTGTGACTGGGAAGAGGATTGCCTGTGGCAGAGCATATGATTTTTTGGCTGGTGTTCAGGTTCCACTCCAGATTTCTATCCATGTCAAGGATTTGTGGAGCATGATCTAGATGACACGATTAAAATGGGTTAGTTATTACATCATTCAACAAAATAAATTCCATTGTACAAATGCAGGCCGGTACAACAAAAACAGTGATGAAGTGGTGAAGACAAACCTAATTTCTCACAGTGCTGTCCTCTCCATCCAGTCGGACATTGGCAGCCACTGAAGCGACTACATTTACCCTTGTTTTTACAATTACAGCTCAGATGGCAGTCAGCTCCATACATTCCTTGAGGACAGGCTAAAGAATGAGGTCAAGATGAGCAAGAACCATTAGCTAGCTATTCATGGAAAAAATAAAAACGTTTCATTTCTATGGAAATAAGCCTTTACTTCAGTAAAGTACACAGTACATTAAATATGATGATATTGCTACCATTAGTAATGTTTTTGTTCGGTCTTTATGTGAAAAGGGTCGGCTTGTCAAGAAGGTTAAAGGGTTTTTGAGTCGTTCTTGCAAGATTTATCATCTTCATCCCTTTGGCAGGTTGGAATGGTTGGAGAAAAGTGTCCGGTGTGATGTGTGATAGGAGGCTTTCGGCAAGCATGAAAGGAAAAGTGTACAAGACGGCGATGAGGCCAGAGATGTTGTATGGTTTAGAAACAGTGGCCCTGAGGAAAAGACAGGAGGCAGAGCTGGAGGTAGCAGAGATGAAAATGTTGAGGTTCTCTTTGGGAGTAACAAGGATGGATAGGATCAGAAATGAGTACATCACAGGGACAGCACATGTCAAATGTTTTGGAGACAAAGTCAGAGAGGCTAGATTGAGATGGTTTGGACATGTTCAGTGGAGGGATAGTGAATATATTGGTAGTAGGATGCTGAGGTTGGAAGTACCAGGCAGAAGGCCTAGAGGAAGACCAAAGAAGAGATTTATGGATGTGGTGAAGGAGGACATGGAGGTAGTCGGTGTAAGAGAAGAAGATACAGAGGACAGGGTGAGATGGAGGCAGATGATTTGCTATGGCGACTCCTGAAGAGAACGGCCAAAAAGAAAAGAAGAAGATCCCTAATATATTGATTAATGCACTGTCTCAAAGCAGGTCTTGGTAAGTTCATTTATTTACTAAGCTGTTCAATCCTATTGAGTTCAGGGATGCTGGAGCCCATCTGAAGTGACGCCATTGCAGAGCCAACACACAACAATTGGCCTAAAGTGCATGTTTTTGGACTGTTGAAGAAACCAGAGTACCTGGAGGAGACCCATGCAAGCACAGGGAGAGCATGCAAACTCCACACAGAAGATCAGGACTCAAATCCGGATCCTTCTTGCCAACTCAATCCCATCCACAGGTGGTTTTAATTTGTTGTTTGGATGTTTTCCAACGAATATTTTTTTAAACAATTTTAAAAGCAAACAGGCTAATTTTGGCGTCCTTGCTAAGTGAACAGCCAATAAACACCACAACGCACATGGACACCGGAGGGACACCATCTCCAAAGCTTGGAATGAAATCTGTTTCCAGCTCAAACTCACCCATTGTCCTGCGCCTCAGTCATAGCTATGAGCAACTCTAATATTTTCTGCCTAGGCATCATGGGATTTGAATTCTCAAGATTCCCATCAAGCCTCAGTCCTTACTTACTGAGTGACTACTGTGTAAATTGCAGAAATAGTGTTTATTAAATGTATCAAACCTACGTTTGTTGCAGTGATGTCCATACCAGCCACTTGCACAGGAGCAGCCGTAAGGTTCAACAAGACAGAAAGTCTGACCACAGCATCCATTTTCTGATTTACAGGATTCCTGGCAATTTCGTCCAAACATACCCTCTCGACATGCTAGAAGCCACATCAGAACAAAAGGAATTTAATATCCTGACCTCAACCAACAATCGAAGGAGGTCTTTCTGAATAATTAACAGAATACTGTTACTCTAATGCAAATTATGCTCAGACCTATTCTTAGCGGTCAACCTCCCTACAGCGTTCAGATTCCAAACAGAATGGTGAAAATAATCAAGTGGGAATCATTATGGCTGGAGTGGACATTTTCAGGGATGTAAACCTACAGGAACAGGTTTGAGCATCACCACTCATGAGTAAATAACTACAATACCTGTCTCACAGCGTGTCCCCATGAAGCCTGGAGGGCAAACACAGTCTCCATCTTTGTCATGACACACACCACCATTAAGACAATCAGGACATTCCTTGTCACAGACCGGGCCCCATTTATTCTTTGGACAATCTAGACCAACATATATGAGAAATATAAGAAATGTAAGAAATAACAAACACATATATACAGGTATATGTTGTATGCAAAAATAAACACCAAATAATGAGATCTGACTACATTACCGCGCACGAGTAGTTGCATCCAGGCGCCGAAGATGGGGCTTTCTCCAACGTAGCTTGCACTGTATATCCCTGCATTACTTTGCTTAACATCATTTATAGTAAGCACTGCTGTCCGGTTTTGAAGATCTCCCCAGTTGTTCATGTAACAATAATTCCCTGGAACACAGTCACTAATTCAGTCGTTCATAACCATCTCACTCACACTCACTTATTTACCAAACCACTTCATCGTACTATGGTCACCAGGAGCCTACCTCAGATAACACTGGCCGATGGCAGGGTATACCATGAACAGCTCACCAGACCATTCACACTGATACTCATTCACACATGACCATTCATGCTGATATTCGTACCTAAGGACAACTTAGAACAGCCAATTAGCCTCCACACTTGTATAGGAGAACATGCAAGCTCCACACAGAAACCTCCAAACCTGAGACTCGAACATGGGACATTCTTGTTGTGAGATGGACATGCTAAGCCATGGTGATGCCAACCATTTATCCATCCATCCGTCCATCCATCCGTCCATCCATACATCCATACATTATCTGTATGTCATTCCTCCATAAAGCCAGAGCCAATCCCAGCTGATTTTTGGCTGGAGGCAGTGTACATGCTGAACTGATCACCAATTTATTGCAGGGCTATTTCCTAACCTCTTCTTCTTTTCCTTTCGGCTGTTCCCTTCAGGGGACGCCAGAGCGAATCATCTGCCTCCATTTCACCCAATCCTCTGCATCTTCTTCTCCTACACCAACTACCTTCATGTCCTCCTTCACCACATCCATAAATCTCCTCTTTGGTCTTCCTCTAGGCCTTCTGCCTGGTAGTTCCAACCTCAGCATCCTACTACCAATATACAGTACTCACTATCTCTCCTCTGTACTTGTCCAAACCATGTCAATCTAGCCTCTCTGACTTTGTCTCCAAAACCTCCTGCATGGGCTGTCCTTCTAATGTACTCATTGCTAACCACTTACAACTGCAAATATATGCAATTGTGAACCCCTTACCGTTAAATTTCCACATGATGTCTCTGTCCTCCTTGCCCACAACTTCCATTGCTAGATGTACTGTGTCTCCTTTATTAGTCACAAGAGAGAGCCTCTGGGGTCTGAGGTGACCTTAAAGAAAATAAACAATACTATCAGATATGACCTTTTCCTTTCCTCTTTCTGTCAGGATTCCAAAAATATGTTCGAGCCTGTGAAAACACTTACTAGTGATGTAGTTACTGATGAGTGTGACAGTGGTCTGGTGTTTCGAGCCTTGCTTCAAGTGGCAGTAAAAGATGCCCTTGTGCTCCATTCCACTAAATCCAGAAGCCAGCACTTCTCGAGTGCGAGGCTGTTGCACAGTGAATCCTGGTGTGTTTGCCATACGCATGATGCTGTTGTCTTTCTTGATGCTAAGCTCTAATCCATCAGCGTTCCGCTCCCCTGTGATGCAGGAGAGGGCAAAGTGCTGTGAAGAATTGCTCCCATTGGACAACATGGTGAGATCCATGACTGCATCTGTACAGAGGATACACACATTTATTCATTCATTAATTTTCTGAACTGTTTAATCCTAATTAGGGTAGTGAGGAGGCTGATGCCCATCTCAACCAACTCTGGGCGAGGGCAGGGTACACACTGGACAGCTCACCAGGCCATTGAAGAGCCAACACTCGCATGAGCGTTCACACTGACACGTAGAGGAGATTTGGAACAGTCAATTAGCCTACTGTGCATGTGTTTGGACTGTAGGAGGAAACCCACGCAAGCACGGGGAGAACATGCAAACTCAACACAGACACGCCCAGGCTAGGAATCGAACCCAGGCCTGCTTGCTATGAGGCAGGTGTTCTAACCACTACACCACCGTGCCACCACAGGATACACACGTTATGAGTATATTCATTCATTCATCAATTCATCCATTTCCTGAACCACTTAATCCTTAATAGGGTCACAATGAGGTGAAGCCTATCACAGACAAACTTTAAAGTTGACTCTTCACAAGAACTTTATAGCAGAGACATAATATTAGGTTTGTATGAAAGGTCTTTGGCCAGGCTTTGAGAAAATGTGGAGTTAATTGCTATGGTGATCATGGTTGGTATAGACACATCTCTTTTATGAAACTGGATAACAGGAGCTGATGTTTGCCAATGTTTGAAATCACTCACTACTCTTTATATAGTGCACATTATATATTGTTCCATTTTCTAGTTGTGTGTGAATGTATAGTCCATCCATACATTCATTTGCCCAACGTCTTAGTCCTACCAGGGATGCAAAGAGACCATCTCAGCTGACTCCAGGCAAGGGTGGGGTACACTATGAATAGCTAACGGGCCCAACACACATCCAACCTTTCGTATTCATACCCAGGGACAATTTGGGACACCCCATTAGCTTAATGTGCATGTCTTTGGACTGTGGTCAAAATACCAAGGGGAAACCCAGGCAAGGACACGTTATATATGCAAGCCTCATGCAGCCTGGAACTCAGAGCCAGGACCTTCTTGCTGTGAGGGAGGACTGTTAACCACTATTCCACCATGCTGGCCACAGTGTAGTATATTTAGTACATATATACTGTACATACTACCTCAGAACACCCGTGACCTAAATATCTTCTGCAGGAGGAAGCTGTTACGTCATTATTCCTACAAAAAAACCCTCAAAACTCTCCATATTTGCTTTTTGTCAGGCAAGGTTCCATGGAAATTTTACACATGTGGCTTGAGAAAAGTCATGATATACTTCATGCATGTTTCTCATTTTTGCATGATTCATCTGTTTAAACATCAACACATGTGGTTTTCAGATGCTACCTCACATGCATTCCTCTTTCCTCACATGAGATCACAGATTGTTTACATTATGTAATATATGCAGACTTTCGGGGTACATCATGTGGATTTGCACTCTCACTCTCATTCAATCACTCATTTGCCGAGCTGCTTAATCCTACTAGTGTTGTGGGGACGTGGGTGCCTTTCTCAGCCAACACTGAAACAAAAGGTAGACCTGGTACAATTTGGTGGACCATAGCAAGGCAATACGCCAACCATTCACACTCATAGCAAGGGTCAATTTGAAAGAGCCACTTAGCCTAATATTCATGCATTTGTACTGTGAGAGGAAACACGTGTGTGTGTGTGTGTGTGTGTGTGTGTGTGTGTGTGTGTGTGTGTGTACACGTGTGTACGTGTGTACTTGTGTACTTGTGTACGTGTGTACGGTGGATTAATGGTTAGCACGTCTGCCTTGTCAACAAATTCTCAACATGTAAAAAAAAAAGATAGTTTATGCTTGCTGTGACTTAGCTTTCTTTCTTTTCTTTTTTCTTTTATACTTTTTTCACTTTGTAATCCACTTCATGATTTGAGCTCTCAGTGGAAAGTTTAGTAATAGTTATTAGTTTATATAAAGAAATTGGTGTTATCCTGCAACTGTCACAGGGGTGTATTCTTTTAACTATTTCTTCAGACTTAATCCAAATTATGTGAACTTTTATCACAGTTGTACTCATCTACATCCTGCCATTCCATCACATTTGCTGGCTGGATAGCAAGAACAATACCAGGAAACGAGGATGAGCCATAGGTGCCCACATCAGAATTCATATATTAAAATAAAATTTAAAGGTTAGGGTTAAAAATTTTGCCCACCAAAAATGTAAAGTACATGAAAAATAAATAAAATGAACAAATATACAAACAAACAAAACATCGACGAAAGCCTTCAAACATAAAACATGTACCTTCATGATGGATAAATAAAATGCAAATGACATTTCGTCATAATATTTAAAAAAAAAAATTGAAACAAACAAAACCATTTTAAATGAAACAGATTTAAAATATATCTAAATAACTACGGTGAATTGAAAGCTATATTATAAGCATAAAACCTAAATATACTAGCCACACTGAAAATGCTAATATATACCGTGTTTGATTGCACCATGTCCGAAGCTCTTTATAAAATTGCATGAAACACCACGTGGTGTATAACACACCCCAGCTACACGGCAAGACACATTTTAAGGCTCATTATATTTATATTATATAGGAATTTAAACAACGGCTACACATTAGCGCAGAGGTTAGTGTTAGCCCTTGTCTTGGGTTTGTGTTTGTGTGGGTTTCCTCCAGGTTCTTAACACAGTTCCAAGATAAGCATTGTCGACTATCTGGCTGTTCCAAATTGCCCTTAAGTTTGAGTGTGAGTGTGAATGGTTGTGTATGTCGGCCCTGTAATGGTCTGGCGAGCTGTTCTGGGTGTACCCTGCCTTAAATCAGTGTCAGCTGAGATAGGCTCGAGACTCCTCTTGACCCTAGTGGTTTGGTAAAAGAGTGAATATATTTATGAGAGATCAGGCTATTTGGCAAATATTGACCCTGCTCCAGCTACACGCTTTACGATGTTTGGAAATATCCATTCATTGTAAGTATGATCCTTCAGGAGACCAAATTTTAGGATATAGTACTGATCCAGGTAATAGAGGTGTCAGTTGTATTATGGCATAAAATATTCGTCTGTTAATATTGTATAGCTTTCATGAACTTACCTGATGTTCTGATGGAGCACAAAAGGCAGATGAGGAGAATCATTACGTAAATCCTGCTGGTCTATTTGGAAATCCAAGGAAAATTATCCAAGTGTATTAAATATCAGAAATAAACACATTCCAGTGGGATTTCCCAGTGCCACTGGTGGTAATACAGAGCATTGCACATTTCCAAGGGGAGTTGGAACTTGAGGTAAACGAGCTTCTAGTGAAGATCTCGGTCTGAAGAACGTTCCTTTCTGGTCAAGAGTTCCTACCAAATCATGAATCTCTTCTGAATCTTCTCTTTCAGCTCACTGACCAGTCCAGTCTCCTCAGCTCAGGGTGGGAAAGGAAGGAAAGGCGGGCAGAGAGAGAGAGAGAGAGAGAGAGAGACTATAAATGAGCAATCAGTCACTCAACTGCATTTCTATAACAATAAAAACTAACAACAATTACATACTACAGTCAAATTAACACGTCAATTAATCTTATTTCTTTTATTTCACATGAGACGACTGGATGATGTTTTAAATTAAAGCAGCATGATAAACCTTGGAAAAATCCAAAACTAATTCCAGCTGACTTTGGATGAGAAGATTAAACACGTCTCCGATTTGCTGCAGGACTAAAAAACACCTGAAGAGCACTGACGTTTTATTCACTTATAAACATTACATTCACACCTACTGTCAGTACAGAGTAGAAAGCTCACCTGAGCTGACTTTGACTGCGGACAGAAATGACTCACTTGGGGGCAAGACTTGAACCCAGAACCTTCTTGCAAAAAGGCTATTATTATCATTCATTCATTTTCTTAACCTCTTAATCCTATTTAGGGCTGTGGGGAGGCTGGCGCCCACCTCAGCTGACTCTGGGCGAGAGCAGAGTACACCCTGGACAGCTCACTGAGCCATCACCTTTCCCTATTTTTCCTTAGTTTCCTTTATTTTTTCCCCGATGAATATTTTTGAAAAACCCGCGATGCACTGAAGCCGCAGAAACTAAATCACGAAGTAGCGATGGATCACTGTAATGCAATTATATGTAAGTTATATTAATTACTAATATTAGTTTCAATCAGGGACACGTGATAGTTTCATTCATTCATTCTCTGTAATCGCTTAATCCATTCGACTCTGGGTGAGAGCAGAGTACACCCTGGACAGCTCGCCAGGCCATCGCAGGGCAGAAACACGCTGACGGCTGTATAGCTACTCTTGTCGAAAGTCAGCGATGGTACTTTTGCATGCTTCACACCTTAGACAGTGAGAGACATGGCCGGCCTTTGATAACCCAGTTATCTGCACTGGGGACACATGATAGTTTGTTTTGATAATTTAAGGATTTCATGCCTGTCTCTTTATTGCTGACACAACATCTTGCACAGTTGCTAAACTTTTAGCTGAGCTTTCAGTTTCTTACAAAAAACCTGAATGGTTGTGACACTTACGACAGCTTTTCTCAGATACAGTATTCTGTCTTGAGCTTTCCTTCTGAGGGATATCTATTACAGCAACCACGACAGAAGTAAAACGCTCAGGACTCCTGACTCGTCTTTCAGTGTGGCAGAGTAAGTCAGGAAAAGCAGGAACAATGCCAGTCTGAGTGTTGTGTCTGAATGCTCACGAAAATTGACTTAAATTGTAGGGGAAAGGCCTGAGCTGCACGTTTGCGAAGTCATTCCTCTCACTCAAGTGCACATTTCTTTAATTTGTGCACGGGTAGGTGCTGAAATAAGTCATTTTCTGTTTACTTTACAATTTCTGGTGACCTCGGATAATTAAAGCTGACTCAGAATAACATTGTTTTGGTTTCCTGTTTTCCAGGGACCCGGCGATTCTAGAATGAGTAGTAAACCCATGGTTATGCAGTGCCAATGCTGGGGCAGTGATGGTCTAGTGGTATAGGGCGCTGGATCGCTGATCCAAAGGTTGGGGGTTCAAGTCCCACTCTCCACAAGGTTGTCACTATCCCCTCCAGTGCGGCTAACTGGGTTATCAAAGGCGGGCCATGTCTGTCACTGTCTATGGTGAGAGGCATGTAAAAGAACCATTGCTGACTCTCGTAAAGAGAAGCTGCAAAGTCGTCAGCGTGTTTCTGTCCCTTGCTAAAAAGGGTTGTGACAGGAAGGGCATCCGACGTAAAAACCTCTGCCAAATCAAAACGTGCGAACCAGATGATTCGCTGTGGCGACTCCCGAGTAAAAAAGGGAAAAAGCCGAAAGGAAGACAGACAGACATATTCAATGCTATAAATGCTTATACAATGGTACCTCACCTTACAATAGTCCCAACAAATGAAAAATCCAGGTTACGAAAAACATTTTCCTAAAATGTTTGTCTCTGGATCCGAAACAAGTTCACGTTATGAAAGCACAATCTCAAAAAGTCAAACAATGCACGAGTTGCTCTCCCATTGGCCATCTCCCGACATCCCGCTCCACTGGCCTCCCATTGGCTATCTCCCAACATCCCGCCCCCCTGGCCTCCCATTGGCTAGGAGGGATGATGCAACTCCCTACCATTGGCTATTATGGTACTGTAGCTCCATAATACCCATGATGCTTTTCGTGTAAAGTACAGAATTACTGTTGTTTCATGAGTTTTTCAGGTGTGCTCATTGCAACTTAATTTTTTGGCTCAGACTTTTAAAAGGTTTAGGGGGTGGTTTTGGGGGCCTTGGAACAAATGACGCGTTTTGCATGTAAAATGCTGCTCTACTTAGGAAAAATCCAGGTTATGAAACCGCCTCTGGAACGGATTAATTTCTTAACGTGAGGTACCACTGTAAAAACAATTAGATATTAAAAAATAATGCATAAGATGTAAATAAAATATAAATACAGACGCACATGCACGCACTCAGATGCGCACCTCACAACAATATAACTAGTTTTGATGGGAGGTTTTGGGTTGTTTTTTTTGTTTTGTGTTAGTTCAGGGATGTGTGTGTTTGTTTTTTGTTTTTTTTTTACTTTGCTTTTCTCCATATTCTTCCATAATTTCCTTATTTTTTTAATTCGATTAATATTTTAAAAAAAAACGTGATGCACTGAAGCCACATGAATTAAAGCGCGAAGTAGTGAGGGATCTTGGTATATTGCATCTTGTTATCGGGGCAGCTGCAAAAAGTGAGTTGCAGATATTTAAAGATAGTCAGTCAATGCTATTTATGCTTTTGTTGTGAGAACTGCATATCAGACCCCTGAACTTGACACAGTGACAAATAGCATGTGACTTTCTGGAGTTGTTCCTGTTTACAATGTATGCAGCTACAGCATACAAAAAGCACATTTATGTGTTTTTATTTCCCATACGAACATTTTGGAGTTTCTAATTAAACAGTGTCGATATATTGTATATATCTATACAGTATATATTAGATATTCTAGAGCCATAAAATAATTTTTGTTCATGCATATTGTCAGGAAGGTTATCAGATATTGAGTAGCTGTGTCCGTGTCTTCAAATTATTCATCCATTGATTCATTTTCTAAGACACTTAATCCTAATTTGGGTTACATAGAATAGCCTGGAACCCATTTTTGCTGAATTGGGTGAAGGCGGGATGCACCCTGTACAGTTTGCCACACCATTGCAGGCCAACACGCATACAAACATTTAGACTCACACCTCGGAGCGATCTGGAACAGACAATGAGCCTACTGTGCATGTTTTTGGGTTGTCACAAGTAACCGGAGTACCTGAAGGAAACCTAAACAAACATGGGGAGAACATACAACGTCCACACAGAAATGTCCAAGCCCGGGAATCGATCACAGAGCTTCTTGCACTGAAGTGAACGTACTAAACACTGTGCCATCATGCCCAGAGCCTTCGAGTTTTATTTTAATTTAATTACTACTATTTAATTGTAGGGTGGCATGGTGGCGCAGTGTTTAGCACAGCCGCCTCACAGCAAGAAGATTTAGGTTTGATTCCCAGCATGTGGGTTTCTGTGTGGACTTTGCATGTTCTCCTGATGGTTTTGTGGGCTTCCTCTGGGTACTCCTGTTTCCTTCCATGGTCCAAAAACATGCAGTAGGTTAATTGAGTGTTCCAAATCGCCACTAGGTGTGAATGGTTGTGTGACTGGTGGCCCTGTGATGGCCTGTCGAGCTGTCCAGGGTGTACCCCGCCCACGCCCGGCGTCGGCTGAGATGATTGCCAGCCTCACCACGACCCTAATTAGGATTAAGCGGTTCAGACAATGAATGAATGAATGAATGAACAAACATTTGACTGTATTTGTATATTTTTAATGACATATACTGGCACAAAGCAACATTTCAGAAATCCAGATGTTGATTTCTATTTAGATTCCCAATTAACAAATCAGACATGACAGTGGCAAGGCAAAGACCGATCTATCTGTACACCTACCCAGCACATCTATCCCTTAACTATAGCACTTATAATTCAGTCATAGGAAACCAGAAGCTAATCCCAGTTGACTTCAGGCAAGGGAGGGGATACACCCTGAACAGGTTGCCAATACTAACAGAGACACAAACAACCATTCACTCTCATATATGCCTATGGATAACTTTAAGTTGACATTTGACCTAATTTGCATGTATATGTACTGCTGGAGGTGTGTGTGTGTGTGTGTGTGTGTGTGTGTGTGTGTGTGTGTGTGTGTGTGTGTGTGTGTGTGTGTGTGTGTGTGTGTGTATGCTTGCATGCATACATTCAGAGATACAAAAGCCACTAGAGCACTATTTGCATCAGGAAGCCATAAGGAAGAGCATTGGATGCTGTGTCAATACAGACTCTGGGTGCTTTGAGACAGGCTGGGTGTTTTTGTATCATAAAGGGGAATGGGAGGAAGTTTGGCCTTCATAACTTTCCCCAGACTGTCGCCTATTGTCTTCTGTCATGTTTTTCTTTCTTTTTTTATTGTAATTATCTATCACTGGTGTTTTGTCTCAATGACTGATTATTATTATTATTATTATTATTATTATTATTATTGTTATTATTATTCCCAGACACAATTGTATTGGACTTGTTATGCACACAGCTTGTGTGCAGTGATGCCATAAGATCATAAATATAAATTACATTACACTATTAATATATATATATATATATATATATATATATATATATATATATATATATATATATATATATCTGGGCAGTGGTGGCCTGGTGGTAAAAGGTGCTGAATCGCTGATCCTAGGGTTGTGGGTTTGAGTCCCACTCTCCACAAAGTTGTCACTGTCCCCCCTGTGCGGTTCACTGGGTTATCACAGGCCAGTCATGTCTTTCACTGTCTATGGTGAGAGGTTCATGTAAAAGAACCATTGCTGACTTTCATCAAGAGTATCTGCATAGCCGTAGGCGTGTTTATGCATCTTGCTCAGGGTTGTGTCAGGAAGGAAGCAGAGCAAGAAGAGAAGGAGAGATTCTGGAGTGACTTAGATGAAGTGATGCAGAGTACCCCCAGAGGTGAAAGAGTCGTCATTGGGGCAAACTTCAATGGACATGTTGGTGCAGGCAACAGAGGGGACGAGGAAGTGATGGGCAGGTTTGGTATCCAGGAGAGGAACACAGAAGGACAGATGTTAATCGATTTTGCAAAACGGATGGAAATGACTGTGGTGAATACTTTCTTCAAGAAAAAACAGGAGCATAGGGTGACTTATGAAAGCGGAGGTAAGAGCACACAGGTAGACTACATCTTGTGTAGGCGATGTAATTTGAAGGAAGTCAGTGACTGCAAAGTAGTTGTGGGTGAGAGTGTTGCCAAACAGCATAGGATGGTGGTGTGCAGGATGACTCTGATGGTGAGAAAGGTGAAAAAGGCAAAGGCAGAGCAGAAGACAAAGTGGTGGAAGCTGAAAAAGGAAGAGTGTCGTGTTGTCTTCAAGGAGGAGTTGAAACAGGCTTTGGGTAGTCAGGAAGTACTTCCAGATGATTGGACAACTACAGCCAATGTGATCAGGGAGACCGGTAGGAGAGTACTTGGTGTGTCCTCTGGAAGGAAAGTGGATAAGGAAACTTGGTGGTGGAATGAGGAAGTGCAGGAGTGTGTACAAAAGAAGAGGTTAGCTAAGAAGAAGTGGGACACAGAGAGGACCGAAGAGAGTAAACAGGAGTACAGGGAGACACAGCGTAAGGCAAAGGTAGAGGTGTCAAAGGCCAAACAGAGGGCGTATGATGACTTGTATGATAGGTTGGACAGTAAGGAGGGAGAAAATGATTTATACAGGTTAGCACAGCAGAGAAATAGAGATGGGAAAGACGTGCAGCAAGTTAGATTGATAAAGGACAGAGAGGGAAATGTATTGACTGATGACAGAAGTGTGCTGGGAAGATAGAAAGAGTACTTTGAAAAGCTGATGAATGAGGAAAATGAGAGAGAAAAAAAGAGTAGAACGGGTGACCGTTGAGGACCAGGAAGTAGCAAAGATTAGTAAGGGAGAAGTGAGGAGGGCATTGAAGAGGATAAAGAGTGGAAAGGCAGTTGACCCTGATGACATACCAGTTGAGGTATGGAAGTGTCTAGGGGAGGTAGCAGTAGATTTTCTGACAAGAATATTCAACAAGGTCTTAGAAAGTGAGCAGATGCCGGAGGAATGGAGGAGAAGTGTGCTTGTGCCCATTTTTAAGAACAAGGGAGATGTACAGAGTTGTGGCAACTACAGAGGGATAAACTTGATGAGCCATACAATGAAGTTATGGGAAAGAATAGTGGAAGCTAGACTAAGGGCAGAGGTCAGCATTTGTGAACAACAGTTTGGTTTCATGCCAAGAAAGAGCACCACAGATGCAGTGTTCGTTTTGAGGATGTTAATAGAGAAGTACAGAGAAGGTCAGAAGGAGCTGCATTGTGCCTTTGTGGATCTGGAGAAAGCATATGACAGGGTGCCGAGAGAAGAACTGTGGTATTGCATGAGGAAGTCTGGAGTGACGGAGAAGTATGTTAGAGTGGTGCAGGACATGTGTGAGAGATGTAAGACAGTGGTGAGGTGTGCTGTCAGTGTGACAGAAGAGTTCAAGGTGGAGGTGGGACTGCTCAAGGGTCAGCTCTGAGCCCCTTCTTGTTTGCTATGGTGATGGACAGGCTGACAGACGAGGTGAGACGAGCTTCCACATGCACTATGATGTTTGCAGATGACATTGTGATCTGTAATAAGAGCAGAGAACAAGTGCAGAAAAATCTAAAGAGTTGGAGGTATGCCCCGGAAAGGAGAGGAATGAAAGTTAGCTTGAGTAAGACAGAATACATGTGTGTGAACGACGAGGAACCAAGAGGAACGGTGAGGTTACAGGAAGCAGAGATAAAGAAGGTGGAGGATTTTAAGTACTTAGGCTCAACAATCCAGAGCAATTGAGAGTGTGGAAAAGAGGTGAAGAAGCGTGTGCAGGCAGGTTGGAATGGTTGGAGAAAAGTGTCCGGTGTGATGTGTGATAGGAAGGTATCGGCAAGAATGAAAGGAAAAGTGTACAAGACAGTGTTGAGGCCAGCAATGTTGAATGGTTTAGAAACAGTGGCGCTGAGGAAAAGACAGGAGGCAGAGCTGGAGGTAGCAGAGATGAAAATGTTGAGGTTCTCTCTGGGAGTAACGAGGATGGATAGGCTCAGGAATGAGCACATCAGAGGGACAGCACATGTAAGATGTTTTGGAGACAAAGTCAGAGAGGATAGATTGAGATGGTTTGGACATGTACAGAGGAGGGATAGTGAGTATATTGGTAGTAGGATGCTGAGGTTGGAACTACCAGGCAGAAGGCCTAGAGGAAGACCAAAGAGAAGATTTATGGATGTGGTGAAGGAGGGCATGAAGGTAGTTGGAGTAAGAGTAGAAGATGCAGAAGATAGGGTGAGATGGAGGCAGATGATTCGCTGTGGTGACCCCTGAAGGGAACAGCCGAAAGGGAAAGAAGTTTTACAATTGACATTGTCGCAAAGCAGCTTTTCACATACAAAAGTAAAAGTAGGGGCTTACAAAGTAGAAAGAATTTAAAACATTTCTTATAACCCCTACACATCCTTCATGAGCGTCGCCCATGGCAACGGTGGCAAGATACACTCCCTCAGTAGATGCGAGGAAGAAACCCTGAGAGGAACTAGGCCCCAAAGGGAAACCCATCCTTAGTTGGGTGAAACTATCAAGACACAAAAACACATGTGGTTGTGAACTGACTTCAGTTGAAGAACATCTGAATTAAACACAATACAAATTAACAGCACTGAATGATGAGTTACAGAAATTCACAATCCTTGACAAATGTGCGAAAAATGACAAAATATTCTTACAAATTATTCATTCATTACCCAGGGCCTGAGGAGTGATTTGAAAAGTGTGTGTGTGTGGGGGGGCAAACTGAAAATATTGCAATACAGTGAGATTGCCACTGCCATCTACTGTAGAGGATGTGCAATTACACTTAATTCTAGTACAATATGGCAAAAAAGCATGTTCTCCAGGTCATAGCCCCCCCCCCCCGCCATCAAACCACAAACGTACTCCATACCAACATCATTAGGATGCATTTTTTAAAAATAGGTGCCTCTAATAATAATAATAATATTTCAGTTCACATTGTACTGCTAACTGCTGTGTGAAATCAGTCCACTGCTGTTCCTGAAAACCAAAACGAATCTGTCTGACAATTTCTAATTCATGTTCAAGTGAAAAATCAAATTTTGAGACACATCTAACTTAATAAAATATATTGTGAAACTCCTTAAGCTTTTATAACATGTTTGAGGTATAAAGGTTTCAAGTCTGCAGAATAGGAGTGCGTTGTCTAATTTTGTATACAGTATATGTGTTGCTCCAAAGGATTACATTTATTATTATTGTTGTTGTTGTTGTTGTTATTATTGGAAAAGTATTTGTGCAGTACTTATGTATTCCTAAACACCAACAAATAAAGTGTTAAACTTTTTTCTTTTTTTAAAATGTATTTATTTTTTTGAGCGTTAGGGTATGTATATATATATATATATATATATATATATATATATATTGTGTGTGTGTGTGTGTGTGTGTGTGTGTGTGTGTGTGTACAATCTGGTGTTTGCAATAGCTGTGGGACTTGCACTGAGAAGGTTTGTATTAAATTCCCATTTCCACCCATTGTAGTAAGAGCTGGCAGGATTCCACATGCACCATCACACGCTTTTACGATGCTTGGGATGTTGGGGACGGAGTGAGAGCTTGTGACACAATATCAGACTCCAGTGTCACTGCGCTGTGAAGGAAGCCACGCATTTGACCCTAGGAGTCTGCAACTCTCAACAAGTATCTCTCAGGAAAATCTGTCATCCCCTCAGAACATACTGACAAATGTATATAAACATGGGACTTGAATGGCACTTGGTGAAATCTTCCACAAGTCCAACCTCACTCTCAGTTTCCCACCGGAAAACATCTGTCAATTTACTGCAACTGGCCCAGATGATTTTCCCACCCAAACATCTGTGGAATAATAAATGCAGCAGCGGATCGGAAAAGATGTCTTAAGGTCTCTACTGAGCACAGTATTTACGGATTGGGAGGATCTCTGACAGATGGAAGACAGAGAGGATTGTCATGTAATACATTTCATTTCATTTTCCAACCCACTTTATTAGCATCATGGGGAGGATACAGCCAATTCCAATTAACTCCAGGTGGATGGTGGGATACACCCTATTTAGCTTGCATGACTATCACATACACACACAAACACACACACGCACACACACACAACTATGCATGCTTACCGTCAAAGCTATGGTAATCAAGAATATACAACTAGCCTGGTGCACATGCCTTTGGAGGAAACTGGCATATGTGATGGAAACCCACACAAGCACAGTGAGAGCATGCTAACCCCACAAAGAAACCGCCTCGCCAAGCCATGCACTTGAACCCAGGACCTCTTTGGCGCTTGAACCCAGGAGACGTCTCGTGTTTACAGAATAAATTGATACACATTAGTAGTCATTTAGTATTTTCTGTTTTTAATGTTTGAGATGTTAGGTCGGGGCAATCTCTCCAAGAATACTAAGGTTACTAATGATACACAAACATAAGCAAATCTGGAAATTCCTCTTTCCGTAATGGCTTTTCCTTTCTCTACACATTAAAATCGGAGTTTTATTCACTGAGAATATATCATTCGTATCTACTCTGCAAAGTGAATAAATCTGAAAAGGTCAGTTTCACCATTTAGTGCGGATACCAGAGCGTTTAAGGTTTAACACACATGATCCCCATTACTGGCTCGGAATGATTTCTATTATTCCACGATAGAGGAACATATTGCAGTATAGTTTTCTCTACTGGGCATTTCATATTCAGCTGCTTTTTTTTTAGCCTGGGCATGAGTCTCCTTTTATATTTATGCTGTCCAAACCAATAAAATTCACAAAAATCTGGAAATATATTGGAATCACGAGTGTGGCCAAAAAAAAGGAAATAAAAATCTCGTCACTATGGACTGTGAAAACTAAATGTTTAGCACGGAAAGTCTCTTTTGTTGCCCCGAAAGTTTTAGATTTAAGATAAAGATGTTGCGAGGAGAAAAAAAAAAAAAAAAGTTGCTTTACAAAAAGTCTCCCTATAAGAAGGATGTCACGGTGGGGGGTGCTGGAACGTAGGCAGGCTAACATTACCACCATGTTTGGTGAAAAAACATGTGAACTGGTGTGTGCACACGATGCTGCTCACAGACAAACTGACAAACAAAACAACCAAATGAATGGACTCAACCGCTGGCGATTACAGTTCATCCATCAGATTTTTGTTTTGAATGGAGGATTTTGTCCGACGATTTTTTCCTACATTCAGATATACATTATGAGTCATTGTGGGTGTTACTTCAGGATCCAATCCTGCCAATGTGGTGATGATGGAACTTGAAATGAACCTTTTGAGCAGTATCACAATGCTTTAACTACTGAGCCTCCACTGTCATGAAACTGAACAATCAAGATTCACAGAGGTTAAAATGCCAGTACCCATTTATCCTGTTTCCTATGTTCTAGATCCTGTAATATTCCCTCGTTACTCCGAACAGTGGTGTTCATTTCAGGATAGTCTCTTTGTGCACTGCAGGACCAGTGGTACTCTACAGTATCGGCATATTTACATCATTCTGGGTGTATGTACTGGAACAAGAATCTGACGGACTGCTTGAACACAAACCTCATACACCATATTGCGGTGCGTATCAGTACAGTAAGGGAGTTTAATTCATTCATTCAGCCATTCATTTTCTAAACCGATTAATCCTAATTAGGGTTGCGGAGAGGCTGGCGCCCATGTCAGTCGAATCTGAGTGAGGGCAGGGTACACCCTGGACAGCTTGCCCAGCCATCGCAGCGCCAACACTCACACGGGAGTTTGATTGTTTTATGTTAATTGAACAATGTTTGATTATATTTTTGGTTCAGGGCATGGTGGTGGAACCAAAGAGGAAATCCCTGTTCCGAATACAGCATGGCTTCCCAGCATGAGCTCAGAAGACTGCCAAGCATTCAGGCATATTTCTAAGAATGAGAATCTTATTTTGCACATTGATAGATATTGTCGGAATTGTCATGCTAATGGAAGAGCCACCAAATCACATTGTTCTGCAGTACAGGGAGCCCTCGCTACTTCGCGCTTCAATTCATGCGGCTTCAGTGCATCACGGTGATTTTTTCTTTTAAATATTCATCGAATTACAAAACAAGGACAATTATGCAAAAACAAAAACAAAAACAACCCAACCCCCCATCAAAACTATTTATATTTTTATGTGAGGTGCACATCCAAGGGGCAGTGGTGGTCTAGTGGTATAGGGTGATATTATATATATATATTGGGGGTTCGAGTCCCACTCTCCACAAAGTTGTCACTGTCCCCCCCAGTGCAGCTAACTGGGTTATCAAAGGCGGGCCATGTCTGTCACTGTCTATGGTGAGAGGCATGTAAAAGAACCATTGCTGACTTTCGTAAAGAGTAGCTGCAAAGTCGTCAGCGTGTTTCTGTCCCTTGCTAAAAAGGGTTGTGACAGGAAGGGCATCCGACGTAAAAACCTCTGCCAAATCAAACGTGCGAATCAAATGATTCGCTGTGGCGACTCCCGAGTAAAAGGGAAAAAGCCGAAAGGAAGATAGATAGATAGATGTAAGGTGCACATCTGTGTGTGTGCACACGTCTGTATGTGTGTATTTATATTTTATTTCCATCTTATGCATTATTTTTTTGAATGTTTAATTGTTAATATACGCATTGATACCGTTGAATATGCATTTATTGATATTATATATAAATACTGTATACATGTACGTCAGTCGGGGGAGATTTGATACTACTTTGTGGAATTCGGTGGTAATGAGGGATCTCTGTCCCAATTAACTGCAGAAAGTGAGGGATCTGAATGCTCTTGTTTCTATTTTTATTAGCTGCTAAAAATATATGTAGAGATCTCTTGAACTTATTGTGGTACCAACAATAATTACAAAAGAAAGTCATATTTTTTACCCTAAAATTGAACGTAGAGTATATTGCAGCAAACCCTCAAAGTGCTCCAATGTATCCAACAGTGAAGAGCATTCTCATAGTTTGCTGCAATGTACTGCATCTTTTCATCCAAGTTGGTCACAAGCCCTCTGTAGCACATTCTTGGACAGACTTCCATTCACACTTACATTCACACGTATGTGATGGAAGAGTAGCAAGCTGACATTTTCTCTGGTCTGAAAAAAATGTAGTTATCTAAATTTTTATTAATTCATTTATTCATTTTCTGAACCGTTAAACCCTAATTACAGTCCCGGGGAGGCTGGCGCCCATCCCAGCCGACTCTGGGTGAGGGTAGATTACACCCTAGGCAGCTCGCCAGGCCATCGCAGGGCAGAAACATGCTGACGGCTATGTAGCCTACTCTTGTTGAAAGCCAGCAATGGTTCTTTTACATGAACCCCACACCACAGACAGTGAGAGACATGGCCGGCCTTTGATAACCCAGTTAACTGCACTGGGGGTTAAATTTACTTATATTTTACTTACTAGGTTTTACCACGGCAGTGGTGGCCTGGTGGTAAGGGTACTGGATTACTGATCCCAAGGTTGCAGGTCAAGCCCCAGTCTCAACAGGTTATCGCTGTCCCCAGTGCAGCTAAATGGGTTATGAAAGGCCGGCCATGTCTCTCACTGTCTGTGGTTGAAAGGATCAGGTATAAGAACCATTGCTGACTTTTATCAAGAGTAGCTGCATAGCTGTCAGTGTGTTTATGCCCTTGGGTGGCCTGGCAAGCTGTCCAGGGTGTTCTCTGCCCTCGCCCAGAGTCGGCTCAGATGGACGCCAGCCTCCATGTGACTGTAACTAGAATCAAGCAGTTCAGAAAATGAATGAATGAGGTTGTATTCCTTCATGAACTATAATGACATTGTTAAGATATCCTCAAAATTACAAGATATTGAGAAGAAAGTACTTCGTAAGTCTGACATTTGCGTACTCAGTGTCAGGAGAACCCTAAACATTTCCAGCAGGGAAACTGGGTACTTTATTTAGGCCATGAGATTTGTATAGAGCAGGGATGGGAGACTTCATTCATGATGGGGCTAAAACATCTTTTTTCTTTCGACCAGAGTCGGGCCTCCTATATATAAATATATATAATATGGGCCACAAATATATTAAAATTATGTCCATGGTGTATTCTGCCCTCACCTACCCTGAGTCGGATGAGATGGGCAATAGCCTCCCTGCAACCATAATTAGGATTATGCCATACAAATATGGCAGCTGCCTCCCAGCAGACCTTGTAATTTCCTCATCATTTGGGTGGGGGTGGGGGGTAATTTCAGTGTAATTTACATACGAGTATGAAAGAAAAATTATTAATTGTATGAAACATACTTTATGGAGCAGGTGTAAAATTATTTTATGAAAATATGTTGAATTTTTTGTTCGTTTGTTTACATTGGTCCTTTCTAAGTTTCAGCTGATCGCATTGACTGAGTTGTGTTCCAATTTCTATCAACAAAAACCTAGTAAGTTCTTCTTATCCATTCCTTCAGTGTGGAAAAAAAAAACTTATTCGACGTGATAAGCACCCAGGGCGCTTAAAAAATTGGTGTGGGTGGGCACTTATTAAAATGTTTACCAGCGGAGTGGAACGGTAAGTGCTTATTACCATAGAGGTGGAAAACATGAATAATAACAGAACAATAAAAGAGTTTTACTGGTATTTGTATTATTCATTTTGTGTTATCAACCAAATTACTTACATGAAAGCTGAAAATAAACAGAAAACAGAAAAAAAAAAAAAAAAAAAGACCCTTTAATTTTCCCTCCTGGTGCTGTTCCTTTAAATATCCCCCGCCCCCATGTAAAATCGAGCCAATCAACATGAATGTCAACTTTAGCACATGGCACGTTGAGCCAATCAACACAAAGGTCAACTTTAGCACATGGTCAGGAACCTCTTTAAATTTATGAAGTTAGTGAGCAGGACAAAAATACTCATCATTTTCTGAAAGGTCCATATCTGGCCCACCTCTCCATTCATTCAGAGCATCCCATACCTTTGCTGTAGCAGTTTCTAATGGTTCATCTTGTTGGACATTTATCAAGAGAACACAGCAAAAATATTTTCCTGTTTTTTTAAAGCAAGGCAGAATGGTCAAACGTGTTGTTACTGATAAACAACATTATAGACATTCCCCAGTGGCAGGGGGTCTTGAAATACCGTGTAAACTCACTTTTACAGGCAGTGAACGCCTCATTTTGTTACAGAGACTGATCGAATAAAATTGGTAAGTTTGATCTCCGATTTTGCTCCCAGTACACTTGGACGGTTATTAGAGGTAAGATCAAAAACACTGGGGCGGGGGGGGGGGGGGGGGGTACTTTTATTTTACTGGAGCAGGGCACTTAGGATATGGTAAACTGATATTCTGACCCATAAGTTGTGTTTTTATAGTTTGATGAAAGTCATTTGGTAACAAAAACAATCAGGAATTACTGTCCAATTATTTGAATGTGGGTGAACGAGAAAAAGTTGCCTACTGTACATGCTGCAAATAGCATACAACCTTGAATGTGCCTTCCTGTTTCCTGTGGCCACGTGTTCATGTTCTTCTCTCCTGTTGTCTCTTACCTTAATAACCATTGTCTATGCAGAGGAATTCACTGTTGATGAGACACTGTCGTGTGATATGGACCGAGAACTGCTATTAAACTCATACATATTGGCAAGAGTGTTCGTCATGCTGGTTTTTTTTTTTCAGTGGGAAAGGCATTGGTCCTCGGGAACAATAAGACCCATACATGCAAGATAAACTAAGATACACTGCACTAGAAAACATGAGCTGTGGAGAAAAGCAGCTGTAGTGAGAGCACTATGGAGATTTTGTGCAGGAAGCAGTGCCGCTGGACCTGATATGTGACCAGGAAACAGGCCAATCAGGAATCAAACCACAGGCGAGGAGAAACAGGAAGAGCTGCAGGTCTCCTGTCTGCTAAGAGTGTTTGCTCAGCCAGCTACCTCTCTTTCCCATGAGGTTCTGTTGGATCACAGCTGAGTTATTGGATACTTACCCTTTGCTGAACCAGGATACAAACAGGGGAGTGAAAATAATTGTTTAATACACACACACACACACACACACACACACACACACACACACACACACACACACACACACACAGGTTGAAAGGTCATGTTTTGGAGCTCTGTGCCAGGCAAAATTCTTTCTGAGTGGAGTTGCATGTTCTGGTTGTGCGGGTTTCCACTGGGTGCTCTGGTTTCCTTGCACTGCCCAAAGACATATACATTACATGAATTTAATAGAATATTGCCCCAATGTATTTGTGTTTTAGCCTTGCCATGGTCTCCATTCATGGTGTGCCCCACGTTCACTCGAAGTTGGATGGGATGAGCTCCAGTGTCCTGATGACTCTCATAAAGAATAAACTGTTTTGTATTTAGATTTTTCTCTTTCTTTTCCACCTTTTGTGTGAGCCATGCGGAAGGTACTGTGACTCCCTGATTTTCATTTCACAAATGCTCGCTCAGTCCTAGTAAGCAGTAAGTAGTTAATAGTTTGTTACGTTTTGTTATTGTTATTATTAATAGATATTTGTGAGTAGATGGAAATTGTACAAAAGTAAAGTAACTTTACAATAGTCATTATATTTACCTAAACAGGAACTTTCCAATCAGTCTACCGCTGGAATCCAATGAGGTAATTAGAAGTTGAACTTCAAGTAAGTCAGAGTCTACATGTTTCAGAGTTCGCATGACTCATGAAAGATAAGAACATTGCAGTGGTGGCCTGGTGGTAAGGTGCTGAATTACTGATCTGAAGTTCAGGGGTTTAAGCCCCACTATCACCAAGTGATAAGTGAGCTGTCCGAGATATACTTTGCCCTCGCCCAAAGTCACCTGAGACAGGCACCAGCCTCCCTGCAAATCAAACTAGAATTAAGTGGTTCTGAAAATGAATAAATGAATGATAATAGCCTTGTTGCAAGAAGGTTTTGGGTTCTAGTCTTCCACCCAACTGAGTCACTCTTCGACTTCTGAGAGTTTAACTGCAATTTAAGGTTTTTTGTTGGTTCTTTGTCTGTGTGTTCACACACATCAATGCCACGCCAAGAAAAATATTTTACTGATAAAAATCAGTGATTAACATATCATTTGGATAAATCACTTCTCTTTTGCTTGAGAATAAGACTTGGCAATTCCCAGTGCAAAAGGAAATGAGAGGGTTTTTTTTTACCACTTACGGGAAGCCAAAAAACAAAACATGGTCAGTAAAATAAGACCACCTAAGGAACTATACACAGAATGTGCTGTGAGAATATTGTGCTGCGCGCACACACACACACACACACACACATATATATATATATATATATATATATATATATATATATATATATATATATATATATATATATATATATAATATGTTTGAACAGCAGTAAAATACTACTAAATATAAAAAGTATGTTTTCAAACTATAAAGGGCAGTAAAAATGGAAAAAAAAACCCATGTACATAAAGCATGAATAATGCTCAATTTGTTTTAGCAGAACTGTATAGCAGGATATTGGCTGGTTGGTTGTTCCAAGAATCTTGCATTTTTTCCCCCCCACATGCTCATATGTGTGCAGGCAACCAACCAATTTTCATAAAGTTACTATTGGTCTTGAAAAACTAGACCATCTGTAGTTACTCCTGTGAGTCAGAAACCTGAACTTCATTTATTTCATTTTACTGATGATTTTCTTTTGTCATCAACTCCACAATATACAATGCAGGAATCTGACCTCCTCTCAACCCCAGGGTCTTCAGTTCATTCTGAATCTCATGTTACTGTTTTTGCATACTTACTCATGTTCTCTGCATGTCCACATGGGGTTTCTCAGGGTCATTCAGTTTCCTCTCCCTTTGCTAAAATATACTGGGAGATGGTTTGGCTATGCCAGATAGCCTCTAGGTGTGATTTCAAAGTGTGTGTGTGTGTGTGTGTGTGTGTGTGTGTGGAGGTGAAAGAAGGTTGCAGATACTCTTATACTTGTTACTTGGTGCCAAACATAAACTCCTTGACCAGTTCATCTGCATCTGTCGTAAGACAAATTGTCCATTGTTTCATCCTCGTGTTGTTTTTTCCCCTTTAAAGACAGTGAAGCCACCGCAGATGTTCCAGGGTTTCTCTGTCTTTCCTTTTATTCCTATTTTTCACAAACACGACGACACACAGACAGACACACACACACACACACACACACACACACACACACACACACACACACACACACACACACACACACACACACACAGATACAGACACACATATACACACACAGAGACAACAGAGCTGATTTTTTACAGGCATATCTTTAGGGTGATCTGGAGGCACCATTATGGCGCCAAAACATTAAGAGTCATACAGGAAATGACCCTATTGTTTTCACGGTCCCTTGTGATCCTCCACTCCTTTTACTCAATACTGTTGGTAACACACTTCAATCCAAACAGCAATTACAGAAAAAGTGGTGTCGTAGCCAGTCCTCTTAAAAACCCCAAACCCATTGCTATTATAATTGTTATGCCATGAATGTAAAAGCTGAAGTCAAAGTGAACTTTAGTGACATGCACAAAAAGAAGAAGAAAAAAAAAAAGAAATAAAAAACCCAGCACACAGCAAAAGAGAACTTATTTCTACAAGAGTTCTGTGCACTCATAGATACGACAGCGTGGATATAATTAGACATACAACATCCTAACAAATTGCACATAAGACATGATTAGTCAAGCTAATGCTGTTAAAATAGCAGGTTTTGTGTCAGACCATTCCTGATCTTTTCCCAATTTTTATGCCATTTGAAAAAAGGAACTTTTTTAGGGCCAAAAATTTCAAACCCAAAGTCCAAAAGAGAAATTTAGTGTCACCCTCAGACCCAAATGTATAAACATGCATCATAAATTTCCATTAAATCTTCATTTAGAAATGACTGGAAAAGAACACAACAGTTAAATTCATTCATTCATTCATTTTCTAAACTGCTTAAACCTAATTAGGGTAGCAGAAAGGCTGGTGTCCATCTCAGCCAACTCTGGGTGAGGGCAGAGTACACCCTGGACAGCTCACCAAATTAGGAGACCAGCAGGCTTTCAAAGAGGCACGCCAGGCCTTGCCAAAAGGTATCAGAAAAGCTCAGCGCAAGTATAAACAACTCAACGAGGAGCACTGTGATGAAAACAACACCAGAAATATGTGGAAGGGGATCAAGACATTCACTGACTACAATGACACCCATAAGTCAGCAGAGGCCTCAGACAACACCTTACTGGACACCCTGAACCAGTTCTTCACTCTCTTTGATCAACACAACTTAGAGGCGTGCGCCTGCCTTGGTCTTCCAGAGAGGGACAACAACCCTGCCAGAACCCCTCTGCACAGAGTCAACGCAAGAAAAGTTACTGGTCCAGACGGAGTAACAGGAAGGGTACTTAAAGCATGTGCATATCAACTAGCGTGGATTTTCTCCACCATCTTTAACCTCTCACTACCGCAGTGTATGGTACCCACCTGGCTCAAAACAACCGCCATCATTCCAGTGCCTAAGAGGAGCACAGCAAGCTGCCTAAACAACTACCACCCAGTAGTGCTAACCTCCATCATCACCAAATATTTTCGAGAGACTTGTTTTGCCTCACATTAAGAATGCCATACCTACTAATCTCGATACACATCAGTTTGCATATAGAGCAAGCAGGTCAAAAGAGGATGCCATCAATACAACTTTCCACACGGCCCTCACACACATGGACAGCAGCAAATCCTATGTGAGAATGCTGTTCGTAGGCTTCAGCTCCACTTTTAACACACTCAAACCGCATACACTGGTTCAGAAGTTGGGCAATCTGGGCCTAGGGAACTCACTGTGCACCCGACCTCAGAACGTCAGGATAGGAGAACACATTTCGTCCACTCTCATCCTGAACATTGGAACACCACAGGGGTGTGTTCTAAGCCCCCCCTCATCTCCCTCTTAACACACGACTGTTCCCCTACTCACACCAGCAGCTGTACTGCAGAGAACCCTTCTGTTACATCAAGACTGCTCCTAATTAAATTAATTAATAATTAATTTTATCTGCTGAATGTAATGTTAAATTTATCAACAATGTGAAAAATTTCAAGCATAGCTAATACTCACATGTAATGCCAGCTATAAACATTTTTTGATTAACTGTTGTTTTTTTACACCTGAGCCTAGTGGCTCATCAGGCCGGTGCTTATCCCCGGTTTCCATAGCGTGAAGCGATCAGGAGTTGCACTCCTCCTGGATGGGACGCTAGTCCATCGCAGGTTACCTTCCCAGTATATTTTTACTGGTACCCATTTATACTGCTGGGTGAACAGAGCCACACTTGTGGTTGAGACCTTGCCCAGGGGTCTTAGCACAGTGAGGGTCTCAGTGGGATTTGAACTCACAACCTCCCGATCACGAGCCCAGCACGCTAACCACTTCAGCTAGAAACATACGAGATGCAAAATATACAAATTAAATGCTAATGATCAGGTCTGCTCCTGAATCCACCTCAGACTCCATATCCCACGATTCCTCTCTGCCTACAGATATGGACCTCATGTACTACAACACCCATCATACTCACTATCACCACCTTAGTCATTCCACAGGTGATTCTGATTCAGTTTATCAGACACACTATTTAAGGTTTCTGTTTCCCACACCCATCCCATTGCCAAGCAATTTATTTATTTATTCATTTATTTTACGAATTTTCCTCTGGGATTAATGACATATTGGTCTACATAGCTATCTGGCTATTAGTTAACTTCTGTCTCTCTGCGGGCTGATGTGTGTACATTGTTGTCCTGATTTTGATTTTGTCCTGCTCTTTAATTTTAATCCTGCTTCTGCCTTCAGTGAAGTGAATCACTGGAACCTTGCTCGCATATTTTCAACCTGAATATTGATTTGGATGTGCCTGCATTTTCTTGCATTGGCATGGCGATTGCTTTCCTTGGCAGCGTCTGTTAACTTTTTTGTTTCGTTTTGGGGTTTTGTTTTTTCTTTTTTTTTTTTTTTAAAAAAAACCTCTAACACTTCCCACATAATAATAATAATAATAATAATAATACATTTTATTTATATGGCGCCTTTCTCAGCACTCAAGGTTGCCTCACATCATAAAAACAGTAGAAAACATTCAAATAAAATACAAATCAACATATTCAATATAAACAGACAATTAAATACAGTTAAAATATTTACAGGACAGTGCAGTTGTGGTTATAGTGAGTATGCAAGTTTGAACAGGTGAGTTTTGAGTCTGGATTTAAAGAGTGGGAGTGTATCTATATTGCGGAGATCGGGAGGAAGAGAATTCCAGAGCTGGGGAGCAGAGCAGCTGATAGCTCTGCTCCCCACATAAAACACACTAAGGCTCCTCCTCTCCATATTAAATGGATTTGATGAAGCTGACATGAATAAACTCTTACTGGTGTACATGCAGTTGACGGTGAGGGAGACATGGAAGTCAGTCTGTGTTACCCCCTCCAGAAAGAGTTATGCCTTCATGATGCGAGGGCACAAAGCCCTGTATGCAGCTTTTAAACACCAATGAGCTTGATTTAGGACGTTTCCATTTCACAGAAATGGTGTGCATAGTAACATTTTAGCAACTTGGGCCACAATTCAAAATGGCCCTGATAGCCCTACTTCTGGAAACGGCAGGTTTTTGGGGAAGAAATAGATGCACAGTATTTATATGTTTAAATGTAATTCTCTTAAGAACCTGCCATCAGTTAAATTATTTTTGATTAACTATTCACAAAGAATGGTTCTTCCAGCAGGATATTCTAGACACCTTGGTTTCATGTGACTGCAGAAGCCCTGGCCCAAGAAGAGTATACAACACGCTGCAGAGATTACAAAAAACATCAAGTAATTTGTACTTTGTACAATGTGTGGTTAGTCTTTTAGTTTCTCCACCAACACACACGGAGGAAAAATTGCTCGAGTAAATAATCCACCTCGTTCTGTTAATGGTCAGCTGTCTGTGTCCGTGAAGCAGGTTGAAGATCACTCGGAGAGTGCAAACCTCGGCCCAGCAATCTCCCTACATTGACCATAATGTAAACTCCTCGAAAATTACAGGATACAAAACTTGTTACAGCTCATCTCTGAAATGGAATGAAGTCTTTCTTGTACCAAAACCTCACCTCTGGTAGAATTCCCATGAAAATCCACACATAGGTTGGTTAGCCCAGCACACAGGTTATTTGTTCCACTGTTTATATTTTAATCAGTGTTCCTATGCTTCCTTTTCCAAATGTCCAAAATAGTTCACCTTATGATATTTTTAACTGCGAGCGATATGATGTGGATGCTAAAACTTGTGATTTTTGTTTGTCTTTAAGTTTTATGTAGAAAAGATTTAATTTAAATTTGACGCTTAGTCTATCTAAGTGACACGGTAGCATATTTGTTAGTATGTCCACCTCACATCAAGAAGGTCCTGGGTTTGATTCCCGGGCTTTTTTCCCCTCCATTTCAGTGTGGAGGTTGCATGCTTGTGTGGGTTTCCACTGGATTCTCCAGTTTCCTCCCAACATCCAAAGACATGCACATTCAGCTATGTGGCTGATTGTTTCAAACAGTCCCTAGTGTGTGTGTGGGTGGGTGTGGGTGTGGGTGGGTGTGGGTGTGGGTGTTGCCCTGTGAGCACTTTACCATCACCAAATGTCGCCTGAGATAGACACCAGTCCATCCGCATTCCGAGTTGGGTTTAGCAGTTTGACAAAAGATCGAGTTCATAAGTCTATCTACTAGTATATATCTATCTCGAAATGTCTCTATCTATTTCTACAGTTACAGGCTTATTGGTTTATTTATTTTGCTTTAATGTTTTTGTACAATATTTTACTGTCTTGTATGTTTTGTATACTGTACTATATTGCAAATATGTGCGCGCAGGGGTGGCCCGGTGATAGGGTACTGGATTAGTAATCCCAAGGTTAGTTGTTCAAGCCCCACTCAGGTTGTCACTGCCCACCCCCAATTCAACTAACTAGTTTCGCAAATGGCGGCCATGTTTCTCTCCATCTGTGGTGTGAAGCTGTAAAAGAACCATTGCTGACTTTTATCAAGAGTAGTTTGCATAGCTGTCAGTGTGTTTCCTGGCGAGCAGTCCAGGGTGTACTCTGCCCTCTCCCAGAATCAGCTGAGATGGGTGCCGCTTCCCCGCTGGCCGAATTGGGATTAAGTGGTTCAGCAAATCTTCTTCTTTTCCTTTTGGCTGTTCCCTTTCAGGGTTCGCCACAGAGAATCATCTGCCTCCATCTTCATGGAAGTCATATTAATGATTTGCATGTTTGGTTTGGCATAGGTTTTTACATCGGATGTCCTTCCTGACACAACCCTTTAGCAAGGGACAGAAACACGCTGACGGCGTTGCAGCTACTCTTTACGAAAATCAGTCATGGTTCTTTTACATGAACCTCTCACCATAGACAGTGACAGACATGGCCGACCTTTGATAACCCAGTTATCTGCACTGGGGGGGGGCAGTGACAACCTTGTGGAGAGTGGGACTCGAACCTGCAACCCCAGGATCAGCGATCCAGCACATGTTAACTGGTTCAGCAAATGATTAAATGAAATATGTGCACAAAAATAGGAGACAGAATTATAATCTCACCTTTGTCTCCGTAGGTATAGTAACCTTGCAGGGGACAAAGGTATTTATGCTTATATGTATTACTAATAGTGACAAGGCTTTTATAGCACCAATAGCTGTTGGGAAAATATCCTTTTACCCTTTTGTGTATGTGTGCCACGAGAGAGAGAGAGAGAGAGAGAGCGTGTAATTTTGGTCGAAAGGATGTTTCGATCATTTTTATTTATTGCAATAATTTAGACGGCAAATGAGTTTTACCACTTCCTCCAAAATCAGGGCAGGTGGAATAATTTCTCACCGATAAAAATCAACCAGTAAACAGGAAAAGTTGATGACTGTATAAAGCATGGACGGCATACCTAGATTTCCTTTCATTCTAAAGGAATAAAGCCGAAATTCCTCCAACGTGTTGTGAATTTTGGAGCCCGAGTTCGGCACAATTAAAAAAGGAAAGTCAAAGTCCGGTGCAGTTACTCATTTGGTACGCCCCCTTTATCTTAGTATTGAGTCATAAGGCCTTTTAAAAATGTCGCTCCCGGGATGATTAGGACAATCAAACCCCTCCATAAGGTGATCAGGTGACAATTCGAGAACGGGATTGAGTCATCATACAGGGATCCCTCGCAACTTCGCGCTTCAATTCATGCGGCTTCAGTGCATCGTGGTTTTTTTTTAAATACTGTATTCATCGAATTAAAAGATAAGGAAATTAAGTAAAAATAGGAATGGGGCAGTGGTGGTCTAGTGGTATAAGGCGCCGGATCGCTGATCCAAAGGTAGGGGGTTCGAGTCCCACTCTCCACAAGGTTGTCACTGTCCCCCCCAGTGCAGCTAACTGGGTTATCAAAGGCGGGCCATGTCTCTCACTGTCTATGGTGTGAGGTTCATGTAAAAGAACCATTGCTGACTTTCGACAAGAGTAGCTGCAAAGCCGTCAGCGTGTTTCCGCCCTGCGATGGCCTGGCGAGCTGTCCAGGGTGTACTCTGCCCTCGCCCTGAGTTGGCTGGGATGGGCACCAGCCTCCCCGCGACCCTAATTAGGATTAAGCGTTTACAGAAAATGAACTGAATTGAAGTAAGAATCGGGGCAAAAGTTCAGGAAAATGCTGCAAAAACAAGGCCAAGTATGCAAAAAATCCTAAACAAACACAAAACAAAAACCTCCCATCAAAACTAGTCACATTGTTGTGAGGTGCGCATCTGTGTGCGTATATGTATGTTTTATTTACATCTTATGCATTATTTTTTAATGTTTAATTGTAATTATAAGTATTTATAGCATTGAATATGTATTTATTGATGTTATATACACATACGTCAGTCGGGGGGGGGGGGGGTGATCCTACTTCGCGGATTTCGATGGTCGTGTCTCAGTCACAATTAACTGTGGAAAGTGAGCGATCCCTGTATTCATCAAATACTTCATCATCATCATCTTCTGTAACCGCTTCATCCTAATCAGGGTCGTAGGGAGGCTGGTGCCCATCTTAGCCAACTCAGGGCAAGGGCAGAGTACACCCTGGACAGCTCGCCAGGCCATCGCAGGGCGGAAACACGCTGATGGCTTTGCAGCCTACTCTTTACGAAAGTCAGCAATGGTTCTTTTACATGCCTCACACCATAGACAGTGACAGACATGTCCGGCCTTTGATGACCCAGTTGGCTGCACTGGGGGGGACCATGACAACCTTGTGGAGAGTGGGACTCGAACCCCCAACCTTTGGATCAGCGATCCGGCGCCTTATACCACTAGACCACCACTCCCTCAGCAAATACTTTTTAAATCTATTATGTATTATGATGCATACACTATCACAGAGAAACCAGTGTAGATGGAAAGAGACACTTCTTGAATAAGATAATACGGAAAATAGGCCATTTTATAATTGAAGGACATGATGATTGGCAATGCTTCACATTACGTTATACTGTAGTTGGCCAGCAGGGGCTGCAGATCTGTGCTTGCTTCAACTTATACAGACTTTATGATTTTTTTGATTGTTTTAATTTTTACATCCACCATAAAGGTTATGTTTTTGGCATGGGTTTGTTTGCTTGGCTGTCTGTCTGTTAACAACTTCCTGTCCAGAGTTTTGAACAGAGCAATCTTTCTTTTTTTTTTTCATCATGGATAGGTGATCAGCCAAGGATGATCCAGATAAATTTTTGATAAGAATCCACACACTGATGACATCACAAAAATATTTTCGAAATTAAAATTCCTGATCTGTTATAAACTTTAAAAATGACATCTCTGTCAAAACACACTTGATTTGAGAAAAAAAAAATTGTCTGAATATTCATGATAGAACAAATTTCATCTGAATTTTTTTTCAAATAACAAGAGTTAAAAAGGGCAGCGACCCCACAGACGCAATAAGCCAATATCACAACATCTATGTTTACACCTTAATAAAATTAAGTCGTGTAAAGCCTATTATTACCGCTTACTGCGTCACACTTATATTGATGATTAAAAAGTGAGAGATATTTACATACATGAGCTTAGGATTTTATTTTCAGAGTTCAACACAGAGTCGTGTCCAACAAATGAATAATTCTTACATGGACTGGAAATCCATCCAGAGCTGAACATAGTTATCTTGTTACTAATTAACTTATTCTTCAGGTGACAAGTTAAAGGCACACCTCAAGCAACCTTTGTACAACATGCCTCCATTTTATTCCTTTGGAAATATCTTGCTCATCGGACTGGTCTGAGGGATAAAATGTGATTGGTGAAGCTTTCCCTGTCTGTTAAATTGAGAGATTGAAGATCCAGCGATCAGGTAGATACCAATCTTATTCCAATGTATTTAATTGTCAAAAATCACTATTTAAATAAAATAAATAAACAGGGAATAAATTATTGAACATTTGTATGTACTACTATGTATATATTTTAAGAAAGAGCTTCTTACTCAAAGCCCCGAAAACATGACGCCTGATCTCGTGGCATATTCTCACTGATCTCACCTTCTCAACCGTGACTTGATATTGCTTTTGAAATGGATAGAAGTGATGGTATCATGTGTCTAACTGTATCCTCACAATGTATTAACTATAAACAGACATGCTTCATTGAATTCAGTGACTCTGCACTTGAAAAGCTGGATTCTATCCTACTTGAACTAGCAGCTTTAAACTTATTCCGCTGGATTAATGGGTAGAATTAATGGCATGTCCAGATGCATGATATAATTAGGCTGTGTACAGTCGAGGCAGTGCGAAGGTAGGGCTCCTGATTATCTTTCACCTGTACTGCTGCTTTACAGAAAAACGTGATGGAATTAAATGTGTATCGCTTACAGTGATCTTTCTGCGTGATTTTTGCAATGTTTTTAATGACGAGGGTTTTGCCAATTGGACAATGTGACGCTGTCAGCATAAAGATCCCATTAAAATGTAATCACTACTGAGTCGATTGATTGGATCAAAGGGCTGGAGTTGATTTTGGGGGAAGGGTGATGAACTTATTGAAGAAGGTGATTGTCGTGGAGGTCAAGTGAAGGACTTTGTTGTATTTCTGTATGCTGTTCACCAAACACTTCTGATTTGTTCTGTCGCTGACAGACTGAGATAAAGTACTTGCATGGTTAAGAAACTAAAAGATTAATTACATATGCCATTTTTTTTTGTTTGGTTTTGTTTCTAAAGCGTTCAACCACAGACAGTCGACTGAATCCCAGCCTTCCTCCTTCCTGCTTGTTACATAAAGACATGTCGAGAGTATTTATATCATGTTGTACTTTAAGACTATTTTTTGATGTTCGTATTCAGACACAAATGCAAAACCCTCACATGGATACCGCCACACACCCACAATCACTCACACTTGGTGGTGTTTGGGACCATGAGCATTTGTTGTGCTGAGGAAATGTTTAGGCCGGATGATAAAAGTGAACTCCTGACAAGTGTTTACAGCCAACATGCTGACAATGAATAGTGAGAGAAAGAGCGAGAGGAAAGACCCTGAGAACACAAGCAGAGTATGTGAACAATGGTCCCTTGGCTGAGAGAAGAAAAAGGGGAAAAAACAGTTTTAAAAATTGGCATAGAGTCCTACATTAATCTGAAAGACTTTTTTCCCATAATGCACTGCACATAATATTAACATAACACAATTACACACTCACTCACACACACAGAGCCTGGGTAGGGAGTAATGAGGGACAGGCTGTTACCCAAGCAACAAGTCCCCCCGTCTCGGCGCCACCGGAAGGATCCAATGGAAAGGCAAATGCCGATACGACTGGGTTCCAATGCCGCTGCAGGAGAGAATCTATGGTCAATTTAGAACGGCCAATTAACCTACAGTGCACGTCTTTGGATTGCGGGAGGAAACCCGCACAAGCACGGGGAGAACATGCAAACTCCACACAGAAACGCCCAGGCCGAGAATCGAACCCGGGCCTTCCTGCTGTGAGGCGGACGTGCTAACCACTACGCCACCGTGCCGCCTATATATAATATATATATAGATGTGTGTGTGTGTTCAGGGTGTACACTCAGTGTCGACGGAGATAGGCTCCAGCTTCCCTGCGACCCGAGTTAGGATTAACCTGTTCGGCCAGTGAGTGAATACTATGATTTTGGACAAACATTGTGAGAACGCTATTTGTAAACTCCCATAAACACTGTTAAAATGTTAGAGGTAATATTCTAAGTAAAAGTCTAAAAAAATATGATTTTACTTTAATGGTAAGGACTGTGTGCATGTGTACTGTGGTTTCCTTTTCAGTACCTGAGTGATTTTCTGAAAAGGAAAAGTGCAGTTCTTGTACCACACTACATAGTACTGAAAGCCCAGATGTGTGTCATATTTTGGCAACACCACAACAACATTGTGCATTAAAGTCATGTACATGTTCTCAATAAACATTGCGATCTAACACTATCACACTGTTCAGATAACGTTTTGTGCAACCAACCAAATTCTGAAGCTTTATGCAATGTTGTAATAGTGATGCAAAACCCTGTGTGTTAACCGTACTTCAGCTATAACGACATCGTACTCCCGATAGAATGATGGCATAATACACGCTGAACAGCTCGCTAGGCCATCGCAGGGCCTTCTTTTGTCCAAAAATATTTGAATATTATTATTTTTATTCTTTGAACATACACATCTGTTAATTAAATTATATATTTCAAGTAAATTATTGCATGAAATGTATGACTAGGACTGTTTTT